>JAFJYJ010000003.1:10000000-10597500 GCA_019022615.1 Acacia melanoxylon | reverse complement strand
TAATCACACGTCGTAAACGTAAACGGAGATACCATACAAATTCTTATTCAAATTATTTCAAATTCTGGATCCTAATACTAATACTATTAATTATATATATATTCTAAATTTAATTATTATAATTAATTAATATTTATTAATAATAATTTATTATATTAATTTTTTATATAATCTAATCTAAATCTAATAATCTAATATTCAATTTATATTCAATTTAATGTTCTAATTGAATCAACAAAACAATCCAAATCCAAAACAATAAAAAAAAGAATATTCATTGGAGGGAAGTATAAATTGGTCAAAGAAAGAGTCTTTTTTGGAAAAATAGGAAAAAGATCTTTTAGATGGATCTCTTTCCTATTTTTTTTACAATTCCCCGGTAATCTTTTTTACTTTTAGACAAAATCGTATACTTATTTTATTTAGACCTTATTTGCATCTTTCTTATTTTATTTGGGATAACCTTTTTTATAAATTTCTTTCTATCTTTTTGTTCCGTTCGCTTAAGTAGATTATTTGGAACCGCACATACATTGCGGCGGGCTAAGCTAAAAAAAAAAAAAAAGACTATTTCGAAAACTAGTCAATGATGGCCTTCCATGGATTCACCTATATAAGCCGCAGCTAAAGTTGCAAAAATAAGAGCTTGAATACCGCTTGTAAATAATCCAAGGAACATGACAGGTATAGGAACCACTAAAGGTACTAAAGAAACAAGAACAACAACTACTAATTCATCAGCTAATATATTTCCAAAAAGTCGAAAACTAAGTGATAAGGGTTTTGTGAAATCTTCTAAGATGTTAATCGGTAAAAGGATTGGGGTTGGTTGGATGTATTTACCAAAATAACCTAATCCTTTTTTTGAAAGACCCGCATAAAAATATGCTACCGACGTAAGTAAAGCTAATGCAACAGTAGTATTTATATCATTTGTGGGTGCAGCTAACTCCCCATGAGGTAACTGTATGATTTTCCAAGGCAAAAGAGCCCCTGACCAATTAGAAACAAAAATAAATAGAAACATAGTTCCAATAAAGGGAACCCACGGACCATATTCTTCTCCAATCTGAGTTTTGCTCACGTCTCGAATGAATTCAAGGACATACTCAAAGAAATTCTGACCGTCAGTAGGAATGGTTTGTGGATTTCGAACAGCTATAATGGCTGAAACTAATAAAATAGCAATTACAACCCAAGAAGTAATAAGTACTTGGGCATGGACTTGGAAACCCCTATTTGCCAATAGAAATGTTGGCCTACTTCCACAGCCGATATATCGTATAATCTTTTTAATGTGTTGATGGAACATAATAGAACATTCATATTGCCCTCTGAAAGAAATACAACTTTAAAAGGAATTATTTTGATTCAACCATCTCTTTTTCGGCTTGTCTACTTGATTTTTTGATTTTGAATACCAACTAATCACATAATATCTCCGGTTATTTTGCGCGATTCAGTAATAGTATAGTAACCGATTCCATAAATCTATGGAGTTCCCCAAACCAAATAATTTATTTATCTTATTATTAATCAAGAATTTCGTATATAGCTAGAACGACCCTCACAAATTGCAAATACTAATTTGGTAAGAATTAATCGGATTGAAGCTATAGCATCATCATTAGCTGGAATCGAAAAATCCGCGAGATCCGGTTCACAATTTGTATCAATTAAACAAATCGTTGGAATTCCCAAAGTGATACATTCTTGAAGAGCCCTATATTCTTCTTGCTGATCAACAATTATTACAATATCGGGTAACCCCGTCATATATTTAATGCCGCCCAGATATGTTTCCAAGCGAGATAATTGTCTCTTCGCCATAGCGGCATCTCTTTTCGGAAGACAGTTGAGTCTCCCCATCATTTGTTTCGTTTTCAAGTCCCTGAACTTATGAAGTCTCCTTTCTGTAGTATACCAATTCGTTAACATACCACCGATCCATTTTTTATTAACATAATGACACCGAGCTCTTATTGCAGCCCGCGCTACTGAATCAGCTGCTTTTTTTTTGGTACCAACAATTAAGAATTGTTTTCCACTACTTGCTGCATCAAAAACTAAATCACAAGCTTCTGATAAAAAACGAGCAGTTCTAGTAAGATTTGTAATATGAATACCCTTACGCTTTGCGGATATATAAGGTGCCATTCTAGGATTCCATTTCCTAGTACCATGGCCAAAATGAACTCCTGCTTCCATCATCTCTTCCAAAGTTATGTTCCAATATCTTTTTGTCATTTATCCCCACACTTTCTCTCTCTTTTTTTTTTTTTCAAATAAAAAAAAAAAAAGAGATCAGGTATCCTGAAATAGAAATAAAAAATTGTTCCGATGGAACCTTCTCTTCTACCGAAGATTGGCCGTTGATACACGATCAGATCAGGCCATTCATTTTTTTTCTATTCGTTATTATCTTTATTACTATTACCAAATAAAATGACCGCGTTGAAAGGAAAGGGATGAATCCGTCTTAGGAATGATTAAATCCTCAAAAGGATTGCTCTGATATATCACATAAATTCTTTGAAATGAAAAAATCAAATAATTCTCTGTGGTGGAACAAAATATCTCTCATTTCTCCCTCGAAAATTTTTCTTTTTTCAAAGTAATCTTGTTATGTTGCCTTGGCCTTGAACGGTGCATTAATCTTTTGAATCCGGTACCAACGGGTATCGTCCCTCCTAAAACAACGTTCTCTTTCAGACCTTTCAACCAATCGATACGACCCCGGAGAGCGGCCTTTGCTAAAACTCGAGAAGTTTCTTGAAAACTCGCTTCGGATATAAAACTTTGAGTATTCAGAGATGTTTTCGTTATTCCCAATAATAGGGCTCGGTAAAAGATCGCTTCTTCCAAAGCACGTCCCGTTCGTTCAGCTCGCAACAATCCAATGAGTTCACCGGGTGAAAAAACATTAGACATTCCATCTTCTGAAACCAATACTTTTGATGTTATTTGACGCACAATAATTTCTATATGTCTATTATGGATCTGCACCCCCTGGGATCGATAAACCTTTTGGATCTTATTAACCAAGGAAATACGACTTTGCGCAATAATTAGCTCAGCACCAATCAAGAATCCCCAGGGAATGCCAAGAATTCTTGTTATATGCTCGTTCCAACCCTCAACTCTCTTTTCTAGATTCATCGATATTGAATCAATCGAACGCACTTCTAATACCTGTTCCACTTTTGGAAGACCCTGTGTTATATCACCAGATCTCGATTTTTCATATATAAATGTAAGTAATATATCTCCTTCATAAAGCATTTCTCCATAATGGCCATGAACAGTTGCTCCTGGAGTCGCCAAATAAGGGTTAGCCGATCTTATTACTACAGAATCCATTTGAACAATTAGAACTTGACCCGATTTTAGGTGTGGTTCGTTTTTAGCTATACACACATTTTCACAAAGAAATTGCCCAAGGTTAATTATTGTACATCTTTTTTCACAAGAATAGAGAACATGCCAATTAAAATGGAATGGATTCAAAACGATGTTACTGCATAGATCAGGCTTATAAATTCTCCCGTTTTCGCCCATTAAATAATATTTAAATACTTGAAAAGTTTCCTTTAAATTGTCAAGTTGCAAATATTTAGTTATCGAGATCTGATTATGAGTTATTAAGCGGTAAAAAAATGAATAAAACTTTGCAACTTGAAGGGCTATTCCTAAAGGGCCTAACGAATTCCTAATTGGAATTAGAGGATCTCTTTTAATTGATTCTTTTATCCCATTGTGATATTTTACATCGTTGAATGGGGCCATTTGAAAACAATGATTCGATGATAAAATTATTAAAGATCGGCATTCCTTATTTCTATTCAACAACATACGAATAGTTACGTGATTTTGGCTAAGTGGTTGTTGAATCTTTGCCTTGGAATAAATAGAATAAAATGGATTGATATTAGTGCGATCTGACTCATTATCAGCGATCAATCTTGAACCGGAGAGATCATTCCTTTTTCTGATATACGAAATATGGGATTTCACTAAGTCAATTCTTAGAAAATATCGAATCAAACCATTTGTACTTACTTCAACAAAAGAAGCGCGGGTCTCTTCAATAGAAGAAATCTTTTTGTCTCGATCCCAATTCAAGACTAAACAAGTCCGAACTAATTGAATGCTTGTGTCAGAAATTCCCTGAATTGGTTTTCCATTTCCATAAAGAATATAATTGACAACTTTAAGTTCCAGATTATCCCTTTCCTGCAACAGATCCTGGGGGAAAAGTTTTACTAAATTTATACCATCCGCTATTTCATATAGAATTACGGGTCGAACTAAAACAAAATACTTTTTCTTCGTAGGTGTGATCCATTGGACATAGATCCAATTTTTCAATTTTTTGGATTCCGTAGAATTCTTTTTTTTTACCGTTCCGAGTGGTATCAAGATGCCGCTGTGTCGGGATATCTTATCCATCTCTCCAGGAAAATAGATATCCCCAGAAAATATTTTGAATTCAATCCTTTTTTTTTTCTTCTCCACTCGAACCAATCCGCCTACTCGACTTCTTATATTGACAGTGATTGGTGTATCTACTCCAATGATACTATTGTTCCGTACCATTATGGAAGAAGATTCAGGTAAAATATGCACTTCCTCGGGAATGAAAAAAAATCGATCAACTTTCATTTGGTATTTTGGCTTGAATTCTTTGACTCCTCGATACTCAATTAAATCCTCTTTTTTGAAAATGGAATGAACTCCTATAGTCCTATATTTAGTAATTCCTGAACTCTTTTTTCTGTATTGAGGATCATCGAAATAAGCAAGAATACTATTTCTACAAAAAATGCCATTGAGAGGTATTTCAATCGAGATACCGGAAGGGAGCATTCGTAGTTCTTTGTCTCGTTCTTGAATCGATTGGAATGGAATGATTAATCTATTTCTTCGCCTCTTTGCCAATAAATCCGAATTCTCGTGGAGAATAGCAGGATATATGAAATTAAAATGACCCATACATAGGATTCGATTAAACCCTGAATAATCAGGAATCCCGCTTTTTTTTTTATCAGAAGGATTTGAACTAAAGAATTTGTGTCTTACTTGAACTTGATCATTACTTACTACAAGGTTAGAAATATATCTTCCTCCGGCAGAAAGAGAATGAATGTTCATTTGATCTTGATCCTTGTGGAGTGAAAAAGAGATTGCACCGGACCTGCACGACCTTCCTGATAATATCCATAAATGACTTGTTTTTGGTAAGATATGGACATTACTATATGTAAATTCGGGTGCATGGTACACATCGGTACTCCAATGCATCTCTCCCTCTGGTCAGAATAAATATGTTTTCGAACCCTCTCTTTAAAATTAAAAGTGTATGTTCCCGCCCGAATCTCAGCAATCACTTGTTCTGATTCTACATATTGATCGTTTTGAACTAATAGAAAACTTTTTGGTGGAATAGTCACGTTATGTATAATATTTTCACTTTCAATAGTTACATACAAGTCTATATAACATAGAAAAGCAGGGTGCCCATGACGTGTACGTGTAGGATGAACCAAATCCTCATTGAATTTGATTTTTCCATTAGAGGGGCTCGTACATGTTCTGCAGTACCCCCTGTGAATACTCCGCCAGTATGAAAAGTTCTTAATGTTAGTTGAGTACCCGGTTCTCCAATAGATTGACCCGCAATAATACCTACAGCTTCTCCCAGTTCCACCAGGTCGCCATGAGTAGGACTCCGGCCATAACACAATCGGCAGATCCAAGATGTACTCCTACAAGTATGAATCGATTGACAAGTCCAATCCCAATATCTTGATTTCGAATGGCAATGCATCGTGAACCTATATATATATCGTCTGCTAATACACGACCAATTAATGTTTGTATCAAAATTCTTTCGGGCATCATCCCATTTCGAGGACTCACAGAAATCCCTCGAATGGTACCACAATCCGTTCTACGTACAACAATGTGTTGAACCACTTCAACAAGTCTGCGTGTAAGATATCCAGCATCTGATGTTCGTACAGCAGTATCCACAACTCCTTTGCGGGCTCCGTAGCAAGAAATGATATATTCTGTTAAAGACAGTCCTTCACGTAGATTGCTTTGAATGGGTAAATCAATCATTTGTCCTTGTGGATCCGACATTAATCCTCTCATACCTACTAATTGGTGTACTTGAGATGCATTTCCTCTAGCTCCCGAAAAAGACATTATATGGACTGGATTAAAAGGGTCAGTCATCCTAAAATTAGGATTCATTTCTTGTCGCAAATATTCACTTGTAGCATACCATATCTCAATGGATTGGCGTAATTTTTCTACCGCATGCACATTCCCATAATGATGGTGTTTTTCCAAAATAAAACTTTGTTGTTCAGCATCTTGTACTAGCCATCCCTTAGAAGGTATTGTTAAAAGATCATCAATTCCTAATGAAATGGATGTAGCAGTAGCTTGTCGGAACCCCAGAGTTTTTACTTGATCCAGGATGTGTGATGTATATGCCATTCCGAAGTGATCTATTAATCTGCTAATAAGTCGTTTAATGGCAGTTCCGTCTATCACTTTATTGTGAAAGACTAGATTGGCCCGTTCTGCCATAAGTACCTCCATATTCCGCTTAGTGGGGTTCGGTTCGACAATGGGTTTGAGTCAATGATTGGAAAACTTCCTTTTCTTCATCTTGATTCGTGTAGAAATTAAAGAACTAGGATCCTAGTTGAACCGGAGAAACCCGAATTCACACCGGTATCATAAATTTACTTAGCTTAGGATCTATATGATTAGATACTATCTGAATAGGCCCTGCAAAAGCCTTGTATAGCTTCTTCGATTTCTCGATAAAAAGAAATATGACCAACAGTGGTTCGAATGTATATACAACGAATTTCTTTTTTTATACTTCTTACTACTAGATAGTGCCCATAAATCTCATGATAGGTACCCAAAGATTCGTAGTGAACTTCGATAGGAACTTCTCTTGAAGAAATAACGCATTGATCTAGTCGCCACCGAAGCCACAAAGGACTATCGAAATTTATTCTTTTCTGTCGATAAGCTCCAATTGCATCATAGGAATTAGAAAAAAAGGTTCTCTTTCTTTCGTATACTTATAGTTATTATCATAAATTCTTTCATTTTTATAATTTCTGCGATTACACGGATTATACCTGTTTGCACAAATACCTCCACGATTTCCGCTCGTTAATATGTAAAGCCCAATAAGCATATCTTGAGTTGGTACGGAAATGGGATCACCAATAGCCGGAGACAAGAGATTCATATGGGAAAACATAAGTAAACGAGCTTCCGCTTGAGCCTCCAAAGATAAAGGCACATGAACAGCCATTTGATCCCCATCAAAGTCTGCATTGAATCCCTTACAAACTAATGGATGTAAACAAATAGCACGTCCTTCCACTAAAATGGGTTGGAATGCCTGTATGCCTAATCTATGCAGAGTAGGTGCTCTATTCATCAATACGGGATGCCCTTGCATAACCTCTTGAAGTATTTGCCATACAATCGGTTCTTTTTCCCGAATTTTACTCTTAGCAACTCCTATGTTTGAAGCAAAATGCTTTTTAATTAGACCACGAATTACAAATGTCTGGAAAAGCTCTATTGCTATTTCGCGGGGCAATCCACATCGATGTAATGAAAGTGAGGGACCTACGACAATGACAGAACGCCCCGAATAATCAACCCGTTTGCCAAGCAGAGTCTCGCGAAATCTTCCCTCTTTGCCCTCAATTACATCTGAAAACGACTTGTAAACCTTATTATGACCGTCCCTCATTGGTTGTCCGCGGATTCCATTATCAAGAAGTGTATCCACGGCTTCTTGTACCAATTTCTCCTGACACATTACTAATTCCCCTGGCGTCGATCTACTTGTTGTTAATAGATCAATAAGACTATTGTTCCGATAGATAACTCTTCGATAGAGTTCATTAATATCGGAGCTCATTAGTTTACCCCCACCTATTTGAATAATCGGTCTCAATTCGGGAGGAAGAACTGGTAATAGACATAAAACCATCCATTCTGGTTCTATATTTGTTCGAATAAAATGCTTAGCTAATTTTATGCGTCGAACCAAAAAATTCTTTCTTCTTCCAACTTTTCGATCTTCCCATTCATTGCCCGTGGATCCCTCTTCCCCTAATTCTTTCCATTCTATCAACGAAGAATCTATAAGAATTCTCAAATCCAGATCGGCTAATTGTTCTCGGATAGCACCTGCTCCAGTAGAAATTTCTCGATTTCGAAATGTATCGAAACCTTGGATAGTAAAAAAAAGCGGGATGCTGTATTTCCAGGATTGGATTTCATATTCGAATGAACCTCGTAATCGTAAGAAAGTAGGTTTTTTAACTACGGGCCTAGCAAACGAAAAATTTGGATAGGATCCAATAGGATCTCCCCCTTTCAAAATCGGACGTGAAAGTTTCCTCTCATCCGGCTCAAGTAGTTACATCAAATAAAGAGGGTTCTCGTTTTCAAACTCTATAAAACCCCTAAAAGTTCTACCCTTTACTCAAGTTCTCAATAAAGACCAAGCAACATTTCATTGATTCATTCTTCTTTCTATTTCTATTTAGATTTTCTGAATTATTTATTCAATTATAATTATCAATTACGACATAAAAGAAATGAAATGTGAAATTCTTGAGTAGTCTACCTCTCTTCGAATGAGGAATCCCTTGAATTCTTAATTCAAAAAAAAATTCTTAATTGAATAAAAATAAAGGAGTACCCTTGAATTTATAAGAGATTTCCTTGTCTATGTATCATTCCATTCGATCTTTTAGGTCCATACTTCGCCTCGACGGTTATGCCACGATGTCCTTAAGCCTATATGCGATGGATAGACTTCCGTAACCATGATATATTTGCTTAGTTGATTTGATTTGAACAAAATTTCAGTTCCGTCTAAAAGAAATGGAATAATTAATTCAAAAAAAAAAAGAAGTCTTTTTTTTTTTCACGAGGTACAGCTAGAAATTCATATTTATTTGTTACTGAATCGACCATAGACCTATTCCCTTTTTATTTGGGAGTCTTAAATACACCCATAATTCTGGGCATGCCAGTTTAATATATCCCATTTGATATCTCCGTATCCGAGAATCAACAAATTCTACTCCGCATTGTTTATTCTGCTTTTTCCCGGATACTCGGGTTCAAATATCCATGGATTCGCTGTTTGCTTACTGGCTTCATATAATTCAGAAAACACTAGTTTCTCGAAGCCTCTTGTTCATATCTCTCATCAAAAGGTGCTATTCGATAATGTCTATCTAGCATACCCCCTGCTAACCCGAGTGAGCATTCAAATATCTGTCCTACATTCATTCGTGAAGGTACCCCTAATGGATTGAAGACCATATCAACGGGTCTTCCATCTTGCAAATAAGGCATATCTTGTCTAGACAAGATTTTGGAAACGATACCTTTATTTCCATGTCTTCCAGCAACTTTATCACCTACTTTGATTTCACGTTTCTGTGAAATATATATACGAATAGTTTCTGGATTATAACTAGAACCCCCCTTTTTATGGATCCATCTCACATCAATAGTCAACTCTTATTCAAAAGTCTACCGTGATGGCAAAACCGTGCCAGTGTAGTACTTATCATTTGGGCTAAAAAGAAACTTATCAAGTAAGTGAATGAAACCTTACTCTGACTTCATATATATGTTTGTAGTAATACATGATTATGATTTTTGATTTACCGTAAATCTTGTATTTTGGAATATGTTACCGTATTAAATTGGGTGACATATGTGAAAGAAGGTCACATAAAATAATATCTATTTTAAGTTTAAACGAATCATGAAAAAGTTATAAAAACACTTAATTGAATTAAGTGTCAATTTGGCAAATTAGCTTGCATTAATTAAGATGAATTGCATAATTCTCCTAATTAATTAGAGACAAATTAAAACCATCAAAAGATGGCTAATTATATTTGAAAATAATTAATCCAAAGAGAATGAAATAATACTTGTCTAAATAAGCACTAATTACCATAGTTAAACTAACAAATAAATTATACAGTGGGATATGTAATTAGTGCACATATAAACACTTGATTAAGGGAATAAATTGAGCTTCTTATTCAGCCCCAAAAATGCTATGTCTAGCTGAATGGAAGAATGAGAAGTGATGAGAATTTTAATTAATTAGAGTTGAAAAGTCAATCTTTTCAACTAACCAATGAAAAACCATTAAATTATGACATATGGAAATCACAATTAAATGCTGATTTTTTTTTTTTTTTTGGGGGGGGGTGGGGTGGAGTATGTCGACCATGGCTTGAAGGATTGAGATTAAATATGATAAAATGGAAATAAATCCTATGGTTGTAAAGAAAGAAGAAACTTTGGATGACTTTGGTAATTACCATTGTGACCTTGGCATTTTTCCTATAAATAGGAGGCACTCTCTTCACATTTCTTCACACCAAAATACTACAATCACCTCTAATCTTGAGTGAGTGAGAAGAAAGGGAGAGCTGATCAAAATTCATGAAAGGAAGGAGTTCAAGAACTTAAGGTGTGTTCTTGAGCTAGTTCTTGATACAATTGTAGTTTAATCTAGAAAATAGTGGAGAAAATTCCTTTACATGTTTTTTGTCCTCCATTACATTTAAAATTCTGAATGAGGTAAAAACATGTTGGGAAATAAATTTAAGATATTAATGGAACAAAATTGTGAAAATTGTAGAAGTTTTAGTTTTAAATCCTATGTTGGCAGCGAACAGTGAGGCTATTATTTTATATATGAAATGATCTTTAAAACCAATGAAATTTTATAGGAATAAAGTAGACATGTAGGTATTTCTAAATATATAAAATATGAAACGTTTTGATCTCTGGTCAAGGAGATTTGGATTTTTGAAGATAGGCCTTGTTTACTGGATTTAAATCTGAACAGTGATTGCAAACATAAAACCTGGGAATGATCCGTGATGTTCTAGCTTCTGGGAATATTTTTCCTTGAAACTAGACATGTCAAGGGTCATGAGGAATTTTGAAGCACTCAAAAATGATATTTGTAGAATTAATTATGATTTTTCAAATGTGCTGAAAAAGCTGTCTAGAATATTCAGCAATGCGTTTTTGAGAAAATGTAAAGGTAAAGATGGAATAATTAATCCACCGAGGGTAGAAAGGTAAAAATAAACCTTTAGGATATTATTCTAAGCAATGTGATATTTATCACAATATCATATAATAATCCGACGATAATGTATAGGATATCTGGGAAGTCCGGAGTCATATTCAAAGGTTTGGTAACTACGCGGTGAAAGGTACGTTTGCGTACTAGTAACTTTAATTGTCTATATCTTGTATGATTATATATGATTGAATGATTCATGAAGTGATGAATAAGACTAGGTCTTGGGCCATACACTGTGACTAAGTTATGGGCCTTAGTCACATGTTTACATACATTCAGCTTTGTGCGGATTATAGTCATGATAATGCCGTATGACTGTTTTCCTAGCGCTGAGGACACAAGGAGTCGTGGCACTAGTTAGTGTAAACGTTGTTGACATTACATATGTTGTGTGTATGGTGCTATGTATTGTTGGGTTGTGAACCTTAAATCTGCTGTGTGCTATGTATAGTTGATGCTGATATGTAATGAATATCTGTCATATATTATTATATCTACTATAGAGGTTAACTGTTATTTCAGATTCAATCCGATTGAATCTCAGACTTGATTACAGGTTTAGGGAAGGAACCTAAATTTAAGAAGGCGACGTGGATGGAGTCGGGAAGAGGCATCAGCGGACGAAGCCATGAAGAGGCACTAATGGACGGAGCACGTTAAGAGGCACCGGTCAAAGCGAATTCCGGAAGAGGTTCGTCAGAACATAGTTTTTGGCATGAATTCAATAAAGTTAGTTCATACTATTGGTGCTTAAACTAAGAAAGGTTTGGCCAGTGTGGTTTCAACAATTAGTCACCGTGAAAGACGGGGAGACTCCCACCAGGCTAACACTAGCTTGGCCATTGAGTTTGATTAACTGTATTAGGTTCCAAGCCACAAGTCTATTTAAGGCTTGGTTTAAGATTTTGTTGTTATTATGTTAGAGTTTTAATTATACATGTTCTATATTATTGTATCTACAAATATTTCTTCGGGATATTTTACCAGCTTATGCCTAAGCATTTTATATCAGTTACTCATTGTCCAAACGTTAATGCATACTTTCCATTCTGTAACACCCCATTTTCGTAAACGTTTTCACAGCGTTTTGATCAGAGTTGAGCTTTGGAAATTTTTAAATTGAAGAGTAACTGATAAACATTCACTGTAATGTATATGTTTGCTTTTACAGCGATACAAAAATTTTGAACGATTAACAACGTTTAAGTACATATCAAACGAAATTTTCTCCAGTCGGTCCTCATGCCTTCTGCTTACCCTTGTCTTTGATCCTGTTTACTCCGGATCCTGAAGCTATGGTAAGAGCTGAGATCCAATGCCCATTGGATCTCAGATAACGGTCAACCTCATACTTATGTAAACAATATAAGTATGACAGATATCCATTATAGCAGAACAAAATCATATTTTCAAAATAGTAACAATATGTAAGGCAATAACAAAACACAGCCCCTGCAATATGTATGTTATCCCAGTCTGCACTTGTAACATCCCATTTTCAAAAGCAATATATATTTTTTTTCATCAGAGTAGAGCATCGGAGCGATTGAGTAACTGATACATATATTTCAAATGCCGTAAGTCTGGCTGATTACAATAATGTGACATTGTTTTCGGACGTCTAACGTCGTGTAACTACAAAAACATAAGAAGTCTTCAGCTGGGTCTTTATGCGGCCTGCTTGCCTTTCTCCTCGGTCCTCGGTCCTCCTGAACCTGACGCTATGTTAAGAGCTGAGGTCCAATGCACCGGACCCCAGGTAACGGTTAACCTCATGTTTACATACATCATATAAGTACTACGATATTCATGGAATTTTGACGACACTTACTACGTTCAAAGTAAGGTATACATAATCGATATATATGGCAATAACAATACAAATCGGATGTAAGGTTAAGGCACAAGGAGAAATGTACATGATCGATATGCACGGCAATAACAATACAATCGGATGTAAGGTTAAGGCACAACGGACATTGGACATAATCGGATATGGACGGCAATAACAATACAATCGATGTAAAGTTAAGGCACAACATAGAAAATACAAAGATGACGGAGGAAAATACATATATGCATACAATAACCATCGAGTTAGTGTTACAAAAGACGCGAACGTACCACGTAGCTATCAACTACCTAACAAAAGCATACCATATACATAGCACATATACGCATACAATAAACATCAGCGTAGTGTTACAAAGACGCGAACGTACCTTTTGGCGACAACGTAACTTTTACTTTAAAAACGTGAAATTCGACAAATGGGTGAAACAACGGTACGACGACGGTACAACAGCGGTCCGATTATCTCAGATATCCTATAAGGATAACATTTATCAACTTCTAGCACTATAACAGGCATTTTAGGTACAAATTACCATTTTGCCCCTGAACCCCTAATCGGCGGAATTTCGCCAGAGCTTCGCTGTTTTCGCTCTATCTCTCCAGAATTTTGACAGATCTTTTCCCTCATCATATTTTCTCATATTTACCCCTAAATATGATATCTAGACTATCTTGAAAAATTAAAGATAAATCTAGCATTCCTACTATATCTACCGAAAGAACTACCGAAACTAAAGACTAAGGACCGAAGAACTTACCCGCACTTTGCTCGACTTTCTCCGCAGCTTCTCTCTCTAACTTCTCTCTAAGAGGCAGATTTTTGGTGTGAAAAATGATGAAGGTGCTCATGCCTTTATATAGGCAAAAATTGTGCCACTTTGGTAATTTCCATATTCCAAATCTTGTAATTTTCTCTTACCTTATAACCAAGTAAAATAAAGGCTAAATGGTGGTTAATTCTTGACCATGGGCTGCCCTAGTCGACATAAGGGGGTGATGTGGCAGCAATTGGTCCAAGAATGGTGACTCAAGCTCACTTTATGCCCGGTCCGATAGAATTTCCCCGATCGGTGTCCGTTTCGCGTAGTCTCGGAAAAATCTCAAAATTCTGGATTCATAACTTTGAAGATCTTCTCTTCCTCATCAATAATATCTAATTTAACTTAGATTTCGGTCCCTTACAGGGTTCCAACAGTCCAGTTGAAGTTTTCTCGAAAAACGTGTCCGAATACGTCCGGTGTCGGAAATCGCTTTCGGAATCATCAATCTCTGGATAATAATTCACTGATTCCAAATATGTCCATATAATTATAAACTCATCTCCGGATGTTGACTTATAATTTATTTTCTTCAAATCCAAAATGTGAATATCTCGCATTTTTCCCTATTTCGTCTTATTAGGCAAATGCGCTACCGAATTTAATTAACTTCCTAAGAGGTCACTTGAAGGTAAAAACTCACTGATCAATATTTTACCTTGACTTTGGAATTCCTATTCCTGGTTCTCTAGATAGGATCCGTTTCCTATTTATTCCATTACTATTCACTATATTATATAATAATACAATTTTACAAAAATATCATGATATTTATTATTATTTTTTTCTTTTTTCTTTTATTTATTTTTCTAAGCATAAAATATTTTTTTATTTTATTTTTATTTTTTATTCATTTAATAATTTCGAATTTCTCCAATTAAAAATAATTATTTAAATTATTTTTAATTCATTTACTTTATACCTTAATTATCCCATTAATTACCATATTAGCCACTTACTAATTTTTGATAATTTTCTTAATTAGGATAAATCATTATCTCACAATTATTTTACTTACATTGGTATTTTATATCCCATGTAAAATATTAAAAATCATGGGGTCAATTATGATCCCCAAAATAATATTAAATCTTGCCTCAATATTTTCCAAGGAAATTAATCCCAAAAATTACCTAAATTAGAGACAACATATTCTCCAATTTTTAATAAATATTTCATTGCCTCTTGGGATTTATCATAATATTTTCAGCCATTTAATGCCCTACAATTGCATTTAGGGATTTTTAGCTCTTTATTCACCCTAATTTCCATAGTAATTACCTTAGAAAATAAGATAATTATTACTTATCATTTGAAACTACATATTCACCTATTTTCAATAGGTATTATTTATCGAAATATAATATTCCAGATAAATAATTATCCAGGTATTACAACACTATTCACCAATGCCACAATGTACGGTCGTGTCCTCAGCGCTAGGAAAACTTAACGGTATTATCATAACCATAACCCGTATATATTTGAATGTATAAAGAACAATTTAAGACATAGTCTTAGTATATGAACACAACTATCATATATAGGAATACAATAAGCATAAGAATTAAGGTTACAATACGCGTCCGTACCTGAGTCGATATTCTCGGTACGCTTTTCTTTGACGGTATTCGTGCACAGTAATCTTGTAGTGGTAATATTGCTTTAATTAACTCATAAATATTATTCCAATAAATATTTTGGCTATATATGACCACTTTACCCCTAGTTTAATAATTTTCAATTTAATTCCCTATTTATTTTCGTAAAAACGCTGTTGTACAGCAAGTAGGCTGATTTTTCGCCTAAATTTGAAAAATCATAATTAATTCTAGAAAAATCGAAACGAGGATCCGTAAAATTCCCCGGATTCCTTAGGATGTATAGTTTGGAGACAAAAAATACTAATGTTTTCCCAGAACTTAAGAAAAATTCCTAGTTTTCATTTTTCAAAGCTCTGCCCAGAATTTTCCAGAATTTCGTAGCCCATTTTGCAGAATTTTTATCTCATAGCACAGAGCTCAAAATAACATGTTCTAGGTATATTTGAAAAGCCCTATATGTCTACTTCAACCATGAATCTTTCTCAGAATTTTAGAACATCATCTTCAACATAAGATACCAGCATTTTTTACAATTGCTTTTAGAAATCGCTAACCGATAAATTTTCGCCAGAGCTTCGCTACTTTGATCATAATCTTCCAAAAATTTTGCTATAACATCTTCTTCATCAATTTTTCGAAACAAAACCATTTTTAACCATAAAAACATGATAACAAAAATATATTGGAAGATTTAAAGATCAAAACAACATTTAAGCTATAAACTCAAAGCTAAAGCTTAAGAACTAGGGAACTTACCCTTGGAGAACCTTGTTGCTCCTTCTTGCTTCACTCTAACTCTCACTTTCACTCTATATAATCAGATATTGCTTGCTATTTTGGTGTGAGAAATATGAAGAGCTTAAGCCCCTATTTATAGTAATTTGTAATGGCATTTTGGTAGTAAATTGCAACTTGCCTCTTCCTCATTTTTAACCATAGGATCTAGGTTATTTTAAATCCTCTCATCCTCACCATTCATCCCTCTAGGCCGACTTCTACTCCCTCCCCTTCTAATTTGTTTATGTCAATTTTTAGTTACACCAAATGCTTATATAGTTAGTTGCAAGTGGATAGTTTTATTCAAGTTTCTTTTCCACTTCTCAAATCTCAATTTTATGACTTAATTAGAGGTCTTTTTAAAACACTTTAATCACTTAAACACAAATCACAAAAGTTGAGAAAAATGATTTTGAAGATAACTAATTTCAAGCTTAAAATATGCTTGTTCATAATAAATCCTTATATATGATCTATGATCAAAACTTCTCAAGATACAATTTATTTTCTATAGGTTCTCATTTACTTGTGTCTTGAATTTATCCTAATGGTTTTTATCTCGCCATTAATTAATTTACCCATTTTTATCTCTCTCCTACACAAGCTTACATCACTCATACACATACACACACTTGTGTACCGCCCCCCCCTCTCGTCTTTTCTCAAATTCTATCCTCTTCCATAGCTTTAATTACTTAGTACAATTATCCTCTTCCAAATTGCCTTTAAAGTCTTCTTGAATTAAAGGTTGATTAAGACATGCATGTGTAGGCTTATGTTTAATATCTAGATTTTTACTCTTTGCTTCCTTTCCTCTAAGTGATCCGTCCCCCCCCCCCTTTTTATTTACAATGCATTTGTGTTGAATTTCATTTTAATCCATCTAGGAGAAATCCCCTTATTGGTTAATTTCAATCTCACATGGATTTAGCTTTATGATACTTAATTAGAACCTTAGGATTTAACTTTATTAGTTTTAATCCAACCCTTTGATTTGTGTTGGAAAAATCTAAAGACTATTGATGATATTTGTTAATGATTTAGGATTAAGAATTAATGAAATTACTTAGCCATTTTAATTAGCAATTTCGCCACTTATGTATGATTTTTAGGGAGGATTAATTAATCTTTGTTAATATTTCTAATATATTGTTTTAGGAGTCATTAGGCCTAATTGTCAATATTTGATAGGTTATTACATTAATCTTGATGATTAAAAACCCCTTGGGTATTAATCTTGGCCTTTAGGTATCATTTGGATGCTATTTAAGTTGATATATCCCTAATTATGCCTTTTAAAATTAATTATTATTTAATTTCGAAAATTAATATAAATATTCCAATTATTTCAATTTTAATTGCCCAACAATTGTTGATAATTTTCTCAATTTATTTAGGTATTTTTATGATATTTAATTACCTTTTATGACATAATTAAGATTATACTTGATTATGATAATCTTAGGATATTTTATGATCCCAAATAGAATTTAAGAAATTTAGTCATTGGTCCTTCTAATCCTAGGAAAATTTGCCTAGAAAATAAAATTAATATCATACAAAAATTTGAGACCACATATTCACCTATTTTAAATAAGTATTATTTATCAAAATATAATATTTAAGATAAACAATTATCCGGGTATTACACATTCCGCTTTACTCTGATCTGTCAACACCGTATTCCTAGATACTACGTGTCACCTGTGACGCCCGTCCTAAATAGGCCTATATTTATCAGATTTTAAGCTCATAGGCATCAAAATGATTTGGACGACTTAATTGCGGAATAAAACTTTCATAAAATGACTTAGTTTGAAAATATGAGGATGAATTTTTTGCGATTCGAATCAATCCCTTAGGGGTATCTTATTACAATAATCCAAAAATAGACAAATTATAAACAATACAATATAGTCTATCTACTCATATTTTTCCAAAACGTTCCATCTGCTGTAACCCTTAAAGCTGCGTCTTCCCTCTTGATCCCGATCCACTTCCTGTTTCTTTTATGCGGTCTGGAGTTCAAATGAATAAACCCTAGGGGTAACACTTAATCTCATATGTAGGTATGAAATATAAAAAACAATATAACAATTGTATAATCATAGAATAATTCACAGTAAACAAGTCGCGCCGTAATCGCAATTATCGGCTAAGGACCGCAGTCCTTTAGGACATGCAGCGCTATGAGACACGCAGCCTCATTCCATAGCTAGGATACACACATGCAAAATTATCTAGCAACCATGATCAGTCATACATGCAATACATACATACAGGCTAATAAGATAACAGTTACCCACTTCAACCTTGAATCCTTAACTTTGTCCGAAGATGCTGGGATCAGAAGAGATGTCAGAGTATGCCTATAAATGTTTATCATTGTCATTAGTCACTTCTTGCGTCCCAAAGTAACTAACTACGCGAATTATTTTAAAGGATTAAAAGTGGTTATTAACCCCTAAAATAATAATACATTTTTTAATAAATAATAATATTTATTCCTTTTCCTAATAATATTAAATAAATATTATTATTATGTTCTTTGTAATCATTTCCCCGGGTTGAGAGGGTTTTGGGTTAAGGGGTTTTGAGTTGGGGTTGCTGGGATCTGAGATAGGGGGTTGGAATCTGAGATAGGGTATCAGAACCCGAGGTATCAGTGTCTGGGGTAGTGTGTAGATTAGGGTCTGAGGTAGTGTGTGTAATACCCGGATAATTATTTATCTAGAATATTATATAATACCTATTGGAAATAGGTGAATATGTGGTCTCGAAACTAGTATAATAATTACCTTATTTTCTAAAATAATTTCTACTGAAATTAAGGTAAATAAAGAGCTAAAAATCCCTAAATGCAATTATGGGGCATAAAATGGCTCTGAAAATATTATGATAAATCCCAAGAGGCAATAAAATATTTATTACAAATTAGAAAGTATGTTGTCTCTAATTTTAGGAATTTATGGGAATATTTTCCTTGGAAAATAATGAGGCAAAATTAAATATTATTTTGGGGATCATAATTGACCCCATGATTTTTAATATTTTACATGGAGCATAAAATATCAATGTCAGTAAAATAGTTGTGAGATAATAATTAATCCTAATTATGAAAATTATCAACAATTAGTAAGTGGCTAATTAAGTAATTAGTGACTAATTGTTTAGATTAAGATATAAGTAAATTAATTAGTAAATAATTAAATTAAGGGAGAAATTCGAAATTATTAATTAAAATAATAATAAAATTAATTAAGTATAGTGTGAAAAGGGTTGTGGATATTTTAAAATAATATCTATATATTAAGTAATTAAATAATAATATATTCTAGTAGAAAGACCATTGTAAAAATGAGAACCGATAGAAATTAAATCCTATCTCAAAATAGGTGAACTAAGTCACTAATATCTGGACTTGTTATAAACAAGTGAAATTTTATCCTGGAGTGAGCTATCTCCGAAGTCATTTCTGAAACCAACAGAGCACTTAAGATACAGGGTTTTAAGGGAAAATGACAGATAGTCAAAATGAGAACCTATACAAAACGAGACTGTTGTGACAAACTAGGGATTAGGTTTCTTAGGTCAGGACATATTACGAACCAGCGAATTATTGTCCATAAGCTGGTGCTATCAGAAGTTATTTCCGTAACCGATGGCGTCTGTTCGAAAATGTTCAGCAGACAACGGAATACCCTTAATGGGATCAAAAATATAGTTAACCTAAGTAGTTTTAAAGAAGATGAATAGATCTTCAACGCCGTGCTACCGGATTTTTGAGTTTCTCCAAGGTTACGCGATTCGGACACCGAACTGGGAACTTTATCGGTACAAGTGCATAAAGCACATGGGTGACACCATGGATGATGTAATCTTCTTCTAGAAGGATGATGTCATCCAAGGCATGAAGGGCAAGGATGAGTGCTGTTAGTTCTCAGATGTTTTTGATGATAACTAGATTGAACAAAGAAGAAAAGAAACATAGTTTCTGTAAATTCAGTTGATATCAGTAAAATTGATTTGCTGTCAGAAAACCTCGAGTTAGACCATTAGCCACCTCGAGTAGGTGTTTTTTTTTAAAAAAAACAAAACGAATTTAAAAGAAGACAATAGCCTCGAGTCAGAGCTAGAGTGCCTCGAGTTTCAAACCTCGAGTTAAAGAACCATTAGCCTCGAGTCATAGCCTCTGAAGAAATCAAAATTGCTATTCGACTCGAGTCTATAGTAAACCCACCTCAAGTTACAAGCCTCGAGTCAGTGATCGTTGAACCTCGAGTCAGACTATGTTAAAACAATATCCATTCGAAAGATTTTACCCCGAGTCTGTCGAGTTAACACCTCGAGTCTCAAACCTCAAGTTAGGATTCCTCTTGCCTCGAGTCTAATAAAGGTTTGATATATTCTGTTTGAATGTCAAACCTCGAGGTTCCAATTATCGTGCCTCGAGTTAGCTGACTCGAGTTAGTTGACTATGAACCTCGAGTTAATATTACGTCTGGATAACAAAGTTTGATTAATTCCATTTAATCAACTCGAAGCTGCAAGAATCTTACCTCGAGGCAAACGAAACTCTGAAGATTTAAATCATCTCTATAAAGTTGTGATCTCATAGATTATCATCTGTATTCTTCATATCATTCCTCTGTATATTTATAATCTATATTTACCAGTTTGCTAAGTGTTTTTCAGATGTTTAGATCAAGCTATAATTCAAATTGTTGAGAAAAGCAACATTACTGTCAGACGCATTTATTGCATACCAACCACATAGCATGAAAGATAGCATGAAAGAGGAATATGGATATCTGAGCCTGGAAAGCAGTTCAATAATTTCCAAATAACATTCCTCTATATCTCAACGGACAAAAGAAACAAGGAATGTCAAAACAAAGAATATTCAATATTCCTCCAACTCTACGAAGACCAAGCAACGGAAATATTTATGTTTCACAACGGATAGCTCAATGAGTCATAACAGGAAACTCTGATATGTTCTCCAACGGTCATCAATGTGCCAACCTATAAATTGGAGAAGCATTCAAGTCTTCAACCACCGAAACGCTGTGCAATCAACTAGCAATTAAGAGCATTTAATGCTTCGACTTACGTAGAGAATATCTTCGATAAATTAAGCTTCAAAGATTATTATTATACTCTTTTAGAGAGTCTTCATTGATTATTCTTTATTGTAAGAATCTCAAAGTATTGGGACTTTGAGATTGGGACATTTGATTACAACTTGTAAGGGGGAGCAAGTTCGAGAATTGCTTCAAGAGTTACAGAGTGTGTAATCATTTGAAGTTAGTGAAAATCCCGGAGTGTCTGGGGACTGGACGTAGGTCAAGGATTTAGACCGAACCAGGATAAATTCATTGTGTTCACTTTCTCCTATCCTTACTCTGTTTATCTCTGTTTTACATTCGGTTAACAGAGTGTTTTTCGCGAGAAAATTTTATATCCCCAATTCACCCCCCCTCTTGGTGATATTCCGTCTTTCAAGTGCCACGTGTCGAAGTGCGATCCGACGGCCGAAATCCAGTCTGATAAAGTGATGAATAGTGTCATTTTTCTTCTATAAATAGCCATCACCTCCTCTTCTCATTTCACACCAAAATTTCAAATCCTATAGAGAGGTTAGAGAGAAGGAGGAGCCCGGAGAAAATATAGCGGAGCCCTGGGTAAGTTTTTCGGTCCCTGGTCTTTAGCTTTGGTAGATATGGTAGGAATGCTAGATTTATCTCTAATTTTTCAAGATAGTTTAGATATCATGTTTTAGGGGTAAATATGGTATTTATCTTGAAAATATATTGGGAAAAGAGATATGTCAAAATTCTGGAGAGATAGGATCAAAGTAGCGAAGCTCTGGCGAAATTCTGCCGATTAAGGGAGTCAGGGGCAAAATGGTAATTTGTACCTAAAATGCCTGTTATGATGTTAGACTTTGATAAATATGATATTATCCTTATAGGATATCTGTAATCACGTACCGCTGTCATACCGCTGTCGTACCGCTGTTTTCTGTTTTCCGTCAACGAATGTACGTTCGCGTACTGTAACACTAATTCTGATGGTTATTGTATGCATATATGTATTTTCCTCCGTCATGCTGTATTTCCTCTGTTGTGCCTTAGCCTTACATCTGACTTTATTGTTATTGCCGTCCATATCCGATTATGTACAATGTCCGTTGTGCCTTAACCTTATATCCAACTGTATTGTTATTGCCATATATATCTGATTATGTATACCCTACTTTGAACGTAGTAAGTGTCGTCAAAATTCCATGAATATCTGTAGTACTTATATGATGTATGTAAACATGAGATTAACCGTTACCTGGGGTCCGGTGCATTGGACCTCAGCTCTTAACATAGCGTCAGGTTCAGGAGAACCGAGGACCGAGGAGAAAGGCAAGCGCCGCACGCAGACCCTACCAAGACTTCTTCGTTGTTATTTACTTTGAAAACTCTCGGTCACTGGACCGCTTCTGCAATCAGCCAGACTTACGGCATTTTGAATAAAAGTATCAGTTACTCTTACGCTCTGATGCTCTACTCCGATGAAAAAAAATTAAAATTATACTGCTTTTGAAAATGGGATGTTACAGTGTGTGGTATCAAGGTCCGGGGTAGTGTGTTGGTATCAAAGGTCGGGGTAGTGTGTTGGTATCAGAGTCAGGGTAGTGTGTGGTATCAGAGTCAGGGTAGTGTGTGGTATCAGAGTCCGGGTAGTGTGTTGGTATCAGAGTCCGAAGTAGTGTGTTGGTATCAGAGTCCGGGGTAGTTGTGGTATCAAAGTCCGCGGTAGTGTGTTGGTATCACAGGCCGGGGTAGTGTGTTGGTATCAGAGCTGTGATAGTGTGTTGGTATCAAAGGCCGGGGTAGTGTGTGGTATCAAAATTTGAGGTGGGGTGTTGGTATCAAAGGCTGAGATAGGTGGTCGGTATCAGAGATGGGGTATCAGAGGTCAGGATAGTGGGTGGGTATCAGAGATAGTATATCAGAGTCCGGGATAGGGTATCAGAATCTGAGATAAGATGTACACTAAGTTTTTTCCCTACACTTAAACACATTCAGTGCCATATACTCTGACATAAAGTCCAGAAAAATTCCAGATTTAATAGGTCAGTTTCAAAAATTCGTATCTCTCTGGATACAACTCCGAATAAGGCATGTGACCTATCAAATTAAACCTTGTTGTGTCCACTTTATTTCTAGAAAATTTCATGACAAAACTTGATCATTTACTACTTCAAAACTTAACTCGAAAATCACTGTTCATTTCTGGAAAATGACAGTTTTCCAGTTTTGCTGTCAAACTTTGAAAAATCATAACTCCCAATCTACACGGTCCGTTTTGGCTGTTCTTTTGCTTGTTTTAAACATTATTGAATATACTATCTACTGTAAAAATTTCGTGGAAAAGCTCAAACGTTTAACTATGAAATATAAGCACAGAATATTCTCTGTTTCGGACAAGAAAAAGAAAAACAGAGCATGGTTACGTTTTTCTTCCAACTAAACCACCTGCAGCAGATTAAAGCCAGAAGAATAGGAAGGATAATGCTTAAGGAACTCACCTTAGTTGATTCCTCAAGCTTCATGATTAGCTCCTTCATCTTCTCCGGTCGTAGCTCTCTCTCTCTTTCTCACTCTCAGCTTTCCTTCTCTCTTGAGCTTTCTCTCTTGCTCTCAGTTTCACTTGCTGAGCAAAGTGAATGAATGAAGATCAAGTAGCAATGTTTAAATAAGAACGTATAGAGAGTCTGCTGTCGTGAACGTTTAAACCCCTGGAAGAGTATGGTGCTTCTGCTATTGAGTGTTGAGTTAATCACGCTGAAGAAGTATGGCTAATTACTTTTACTGACAGCTCTCCACTGTCACGTGCTTCAGCTGAGGGAGTTATTGGAGATAATGGGCTTATGGTGAATATTATCTTATGAGACCCATTTTATTACCTAATTGTTCCTCTTCCAAACCTTTATTTGCAATTAGGTACTTAACTCAATTAATTGCAAATATTGGAATAATGATAACATTAAATCCTTTATTCCATAAATGTTTTAGGCTTGAAATTATCCTTTATGAATATTCCTTAACCTTTTCCTAAATTTTTTTTTTTAAAAAAAGACCTTAATTTCCAAATAATTATTATTAAGCCAAAATTTCATAATTAATCTCCATACATTATTCAAACTTAAGGTTCCCAAAATTTGGGGTGTTACATTTGTACGGGAAAAGAAAAAAACTTCATATATATATATATATATATATATATAAGCCTTTTCGATTATATTCAAACTTGATGTGATGCTCAATTGAGTTTTCTTCATAAGAAAGTTTTGTGATATTAGAGGCTTAGTGATAAGAGTTTCAATAAATTTAAAACATTATTATTTATTTTATATAATTTTACTTGTTGTTTATTTTAGACAATGATTGAAATTTGTAATAACCTCAAAACCCTAACTAATATAAGTAAGATATTTGGATAAATATTTCAGAGAGAGTATATATTCTCTAATTTTGTAACTTAATTGTTATAAATATTATGAACAATTTCTCTTTAAAATATCATTTAGGGATCATAACACACCCTAAAATAAATGTTGAATTTTATGAAATAAATTCTGAGACTACCAAGGTGAATATGTGGTCTCAAGTTATAAGTCTTAACTTGCTTATTTTCTAAGGTAATTACTATGAAAATGAGAGAAGAAAAATAGCTAAAATTCATGAAAAATGTATTTTATAGGTCATAAAATGAACTGAAAGTATTATGATAAATACTATATGACCTCAATTATTGACAAAACCTTAGGAAGTGTGATATCCTTAATTTTAGAATTTTTTTGGATTATTTCCCCGAAAAATAAAGATGCATAAATATAATAATATTAAAAGCACTTTATGGCCCCATGATTTTTAATATTTTACATGGGACATAAAATACCAATGTCAAATTAAAAAGTTGTGAGATAATAATTAATCCTAATTATGAAAATTATCAACAATTAGTAAGTGGCTAATTGGGTAATTATTGGCTAATTGTTTAGATTAAGATATAAGTAAATTAATTAGTAAATAATTAATTTAAGGAGAAATTCGAAATTAATAAATAAATAATAAATAAAAATAATAAAATAAAAATAAAATAAAATGCATGTTATGATGCTAAAAACGATAAATACTATCCTTATAGGATATCCGAGATAATCGAACCGCGATTGTGAACTGTTATCGAGTGTTGTGACAAACCGTAAGGTTTCTTATTGCGGACATATTTCGAACCGTGAATTATTGTCCGGAAACACTACTCAAGTTATTTCCGAAATCGCCGTCAAAATGTTCGCTAGCGGAATACAAAAAATTTAGTACAAATTTTTCGTAAAACGTACCGAAAGTACCGTCAAAAATTGAAGGTACGTTCACGGCATCCCGAATCGCGTTGTAACACCGACTCGATGCTTGTAACCGTATGCTCATATATATTGTGATTCTTTGTGTTCATATACGGAGTTTCGTTTGTTTGAAAATAAAGTGGAGTTATGAGTACACGAGTTATGGTATTGTTAACACCGTTTAGAGTTTTCCTAGCGCTATGGACACGACAAGACATCGTGGCACCGTAGAGTGTGCAGACGATGACATACATATCGAGGGGTGTGTAATGTTATTGCCCGATTACGGAGATGTGTTTTTATACCGTGAAATGTTGTGAATGTTTGCCATGCATATACTGTTTACATAAGCATGAGGTTAACCGTTACCTGAGGTCCGATGGGCATTGGACCTCAGTCTGCATGATTAGACAGGTTCGGGTCATGAACCAGAGAAGGCACCAGGGGACGGAACTATAGTTATACACCAGTAGACGGAGCCATGAGAAGGCACCGGTCAAAGAAAATGCGGGAAGAAAGTCAACGTAACCTACCTTATGGCATGAATCTAATAAGGTTACTTCATATCATTTGGTGCTTAAACTAGAAGGGTCGTCTACGTGGTTCACCAATCACCACCCTAGCACGGTGAGACTTCCACTAGACCTACCCACTGGCCAAATGGGATGATTTAACGAGTTAGGTTCTATACCCCAGTCTACTTAAGGCTTGGTTGAAGAGGGTATCATTACATGTAAAATTGTAATTTTAAAGTTTTGTATTATCGTATCACATGAACAATCCTTCGGAGATTTTATAATATATATCAGTTTACGTCAGGCATCATCATATGTCTGAGTATTTCATATCAGTTACTCAGTGTTATATCTGTTGTTCAAATTTTTAGTACATGCTCTTCGTTTCCGCAAAACGCTAAGCGATAGGACCCCATCACTCTGAAATTTTTTATAAAACCACGTGTCACCGGCACGATTTATGTTACGGAATTTGGGGTGTTACAGTTTGGTATCAGAGCTAGCTTCACAGCTAGTCTCGAGAGCATTGTATGAACAAGAAAGACAAGAGTACTGATATAATACTGATATTGTGATACAATAAAAAAAATACCCTAAGGTAAAGGTTAGAGTTTTTATAAAACTCTAAGACTTCTGAGATGGAAATCAGAGTCAACATGAAATTCTCGAACAGAAGCGATAATTGAACCTAGTTGATGATACTATCTAGGTTGTCCCTTAGACAGTGACCTATTGCGTAGGTCTATAACGAAACAATGGTGCTGAGAATAGAACTAGTCTTTATGGGTAAGTCAATTAGTCACGGTAAACTCAGTAAGACTTCCATAATAGACATCTATCTGACCAATCGGTTAGAGTAGCATAGTTAAACTCTACATTCCTTTTCGTCTGAATCCATTTTCGAAAAGAGGACTAATATAACCTTAATATTATATTGTAGTGATGGACAAGGGTAAATTGTCATATCCAGATTATTACGATAAAGGGAGACGTACTGCGCATAGAACTAAAGTTCACGATAAGACAGGGTTAAGGCTAAATCCTGAGCCGACATATCCACCTCCTGTGCCTAAGACTGTACGCGAGTCCATCTATTCCACTCACCAGTCTGACTCGTGGTACGTTACAAAATACCCTCCTATGGCTGAGAACAATCCAGAGTCGGAGTATCATTCCCAATCAGGATGTTCCAATGAGTGCTTATACGACCCTAGACCAGAGTACCTTTCCGAGCCAGTACATCAGATTGAACCAGTGAAACATCTTCCATCGGCAGATTCCCCAGTTCCAGAGAAAACCATAATATCTATTCATGGCCGAAAAATCTCAGAGGGATATCATCCCGGGTTAGTGTACCCATCTGAAATTGCACCTCAAGAGGATATGTTATATCCCACTCCAGAAAGTAACCTTGAGCCAGCATATCTTCCTACTCTGATACATTATATCACCCCGATAATTGATCATGAGCCTGAAAATTTCCCTGAACCAGAACTTTCTAATCAGATCATAGATGATCAAGAACCTTTTCATTCAGAATTCTTGAACTTAGGATATCATGAACTAATGTCTAGTATGCCTTCTGAGCCAGATAGACCTATAGGGTCGGATCATTCAACCTTCGATGATAATCGAGAGTATTTCCAATTGTTAAACTATGATGAAGACCTTGAAATTGAAACCTGTTATGAACTGAATACCCTGCGACATGTCTTGAATACAAACAAAGAGCTGATAGGCGCTCTACGAATGAATTTCTTAAGCGCAGAATATTACAACGCAACCATAAAAGACACGTATTTTCAATGGCTAGGGCAAGTCAAGACGACTTACAGACAAAGAAAAATCGATAAGCTTCCCTACCCAGTAGACGACTGGGTAATGTCAACACTATACCTATTTCCCAGAGAACGCTTCTGGATGGAAAAGACGAATGAACTCTTGGATAGAGAGCGTCCAGTTGATTTTCATTCTTTTCTGCATTATCTTCAAGGGCTAGTTTTAGACAATATGTAAACAAGTAGATAAAGGATGATATGGGCTATGTAGATATATTACTGGTATTAAAACCAGCTAAATACAATGACATATTATGCCGTATGTGTATATCTTCGAACAATCTTTTAAAGAACCGTTATTCTTAAAAGAAAGATAGGATGTCAAGTATGCGAAGAACTGAAGTCCTTAGAGGCCGAGGTCGAGGCAGAGTTAGACAACCACGAGTGATGCCAAACCCAGTACAATATCTTGAACACCAGAGTGAGTCGCAAGAGCTGAGGAAGAAGCTGAAAGAGAAGAATACTCTTATTAATACCCTCCTTGCAGAAAGACAAGGAAGACAAATGGAGAGACTATCGGAATCCTGCCGTCTGATGGAGTGCAACTTAGGAGAGCTACGTAGAACAAGGAATTTCAACAAATAATGCCGGTCCATGATGGATCCAGCTACAAAAATCCCACACTAAAAAGGAAGTTTTCTGAGGTCAACAATAAAGGCAAAGGCAAAAGGGCAAGCGATTGCATCGGGTTTCGCCACGGAAACTCCACACAGAAGTGGAAGGCGCTTTGGAGAAAATATCAAGAAAAAGGCGGGGAGACATCTCATTCTGAACCACAAAACTATATGAGGATACCAGAACCCCGACCATGTTCCAAATACGGCAACTACCATCCAGGTCTTACCTGTAGTGGTATACAAATTTGCTTCAAGTGCCAAAAGCCGGGGCACATTAACAAGAACTGTCCCCAGAAAGCTGAAAAAATAGGGCCACATAGATATTAGCATTGCTTGAAGTAGAGGCCGAAGAATCTCCAGTAACAGTCCAAGAAACTAACGTTTAAATAGCAGTTTATTTTAGATATCGTTCGATTCGATACTAAATCCGTCAGATACTTCTGATGTAGATACGAATCATTTTGGAATGCATACCTCTATGTATTACCTTACAATCTAATAGTAGCTACACCATTTGGGTGTAAACTATTTCGCCTATAAGGCATACTTAGAATCAAAGTTCAGTATAATATATATATTCTATTCAAAAATTTATGTTGCACCACGTCGACGACGATCTCAAATTCGTTAAAGTAGCAGCGATCAATGTAATGATCAACGGTGACTATAAGAAGATATCATTTCCACATTCCACAAAACGGAGATAGAATCAATGAAGGAGCTGAGTCCTTAATCTAAAAACAACCTGGACACAAACAACGTATCTCTGACCAATATTCCTTCAGAGGAAGAAAAGTCAAAATTTGAATTGAACTTGATACCTATCATGGGATCAACATATAAAACACGGTATTAAGTGATACCGAACAAAGCACAAGAGTTTGTGACTTTGTATCAACCATCACAGGATGGACGAAATGACTATCATAAACACATATCCATTTTCCATGATCTACGATCTACTCGGTTATTCAATTCTTACGTTTTGTTACGTATTGACGTATGCTCAAAACACCACTGAGCTGTACACCAAAAATAGCAAAATTCTGAATTCAGCTATACACCATTCAATTATCTAGTATGGACATTTTGAATCCCTTGAGATGTCTTTTGAACCGACAGATTTTATATTTTTGTCATAAAGTCCTTGAACCAAAACTTTTCTCAACCACATAGGTGGGTTGATAAGTGGTGTTGATTGATGACATTTTCATCTATTCAGAAACAAAGAAGAAAAACGCAAAAGACAATAACGATTAAGTTGTGAGTGTACTAGAGAGAGACGCGACTCTTTATTGAGTTAAGTAGAGGTGTGTATTGGTTGCCATAGAAATAAAACTTTCTGGGCCATGTTTTATTATACGATAGTAAGATTGATAGTTCCAGCAAAGTGAAAGCAGTTCTGGACTAGAAAGAGCCGGAAATGGTGATATCAATGATTAGTGTTTGGATCTAGCGGGATAGTACCGCAGATCCATATTAAAATTTTCGTCATTTGCCGTGATGAAACTCACGAGTAAAATTTAATTATGTGAAACGAAGACTGTGAGACGAGCTTACATAGACTGAGATAGAAGTCGGTCACAACACCAAGAGATTGGTTATCCCAGATCCAAGTTAGTCTGTAGTGGTACCAATAGGTATGGATTGGGATATGTCTTGTCATGACGGGACAGCGTGATGACTTGCACCTTTCGTTAGTTGAAGCCTCTCAAGTGGAACAAATTTACGCATGATTTATAGTTAGTAATTATCGTTTTGAGAATGTAGAGGCATTACCTCTACGGAGTAACCATAGAATGGTACGGCTACCACGAATACTTGAAACACTTTTTGAGTTGAAAGAAACTCGGTAGTGGATAACATCACTAGATAAGATTCCTATAAAATTGCGATTTAGAGAGTAATCTATATTAAGTAATCAGCGTGTAGATACTCTCTACAGGAAGTTAACTTTAGTAGCTCGTATGCTACTTGAACACTATAAGGACTTTGTCCTAATAAAGCAAAAATTCCCTACAGAATTATAAACATACCCAATGAAACTTATTTCTCGGATTTTCAATCGTGATATCATCGGTAGAAGCCTGGTATAGGTAAGAGTATAGATCACTTGCATGTATGCAATGGAATGATAGTCAGAGCAGAGATTGTCTTGTGCCAAATATGGTCGATCATGTTTTTTGTTATTGCGTGGATTCATTTTTGGTTGATGTTGATTATGTATGTTATTGATAGAATTTTGTCATGGAGGATGACTGAAAGTTATGATAAAATGATCGAATGCCTCATTTCATAAGGCGTATTCAAGCGGATAGGGACAGTATGGTATCGATGGTATGGATCAAAGGCGTATCAGTTAATTTCACCCCGAAACTTTAATAAATTTCGTAGTACCCTTGGCATTTCTCATTGGAGAAATATCATCTTGATGATGATCATATCATAGGATACGAAGTATCAAAATACGAGATGACAAAGATTCTAGATAGCCGCACTGAACAAATTCTCGTTTTTTAGAGAAAGTCAGTCAAAGCTAGTAGTATCCCCAGTTATGAGGATAGTTGAGAATGAGATTGCCTCTGAAAGAGACAATTTGGGAAAAATCGCTAGTATGGGACCGTAGACTAGAGGTTTAGTTGGGGTAGAGCAAATTTCGAGGACGAAATTTTATTTAACAGGGGGAGAAATGTAATACCCTGAAAACCCTAACTAATATAAGTAAGATATTTGGATAAATATTTCAGAGAGAGTATATATTCTCTAATTTTGTAACTTAATTGTTATAAATATTATGAACAATTTCTCTTTAAAATATCATTTAGGGATCATAACACACCCTAAAATAAATGTTGAATTTTATGAAATAAATTCTCGAGACTACCAAGGTGAATATGTGGTCTCAAGTTATAAGTCTTAACTTGCTTATTTTCTAAGGTAATTACTATGAAAATGAGAGAAGAAATATAGCTAAAATTCATGAAAAATGTATTTTCTATGTCATAAAATGAACTGAAAGTATTATGATAAATACTATATGACCTCAATTATTGACAAAAACTTAGGAAGTGTGATATCCTTAATTTTAGAATTTTTTTGGATTATTTCCCCAAAAAATAAAGATGCATAAATATAATAATATTAAAATCACTTTATGGCCCCATGATTTTTAATATTTTACATGGGACATAAAATACCAATGTCAAAAAAAGTTGTAAGATAATAATTAATTCTAATTATGGAAATTATCAACAATTAGTAAGTAGCTAATTGGGTAATTATTGGCTAATTGTTTAGATTAAGATATAAGTAAATTAATTAGTAAATAATTAATTTAAGGGGAGAAATTCAAATTAATAAATAAATAATAAATAAAAATAATAAAATAATAAAAAAAATAAAATGCCTGTTATGATGCTAAAAATTGATAAATACTATCCTTATAGGATATCCGAGATAATCGAACCGTTGTTGTACCGCCGTCGGACGTCAAAAAAAAGTACGCTTTTTCGTAAAAACGTCACCGAAAGTACCGTCAACGAAGGTACGTTCGCGATCTTGTAACACCGACTCGATGCTTGCTGTATGCTCATATATGTGATTGCTTGTGTTCATATATGGAGTTTCGCTTTGTTTGTAAATGGTGCGATTATGAGTACACGGGTTATGGTATTGTTAACACCGCTTAGAGTTTTCCTAGCGCTATGGACACGACAAGACATCGTGGCACCGAGAGAGTGTGCGCAGACGGGATGACATACATACTGCAGGGGCTGTGTAATGTTATTGCCTGATTACGGAGATGTGTTTTTATACTGTGAAATGTTGTGAATGTTTGCCATGCATATACTGTTTACATAAGCATAAGGTTAACCGTTACCTGAGGTCCGATGGGCATTGGACCTCAGTCTGCATGATTAGACAGGTTCGGGTCATGAACCAGAGAAGGCACCAGGGGACGGAACTATAGTTATACACCAGTAGACGGAGCGATGAGAAGGCACCGGTCAAAGAAAATGCGGGAAGAAAGTCAACAGAACCTACCTTATGGCATGAATCTAATAAGGTTACTTCATATCATTTGGTGCTTAAACTAGAAGGGTCGTCTACGTGGTTCACTCAATCAGTCACCCTAGCACGGTGAGACTTCCACTTGACCTACCCGGCTGGCCAAATGGGATGATTTAACCGAGTTAGGTTCTATGCCCCAGGTCTACTTAAGGCTTGGTTGAAGAGGGTATCATTACATGTAAAATTGTAATTTTAAAGTTTTGTATTACTGTATCACATGAACAATCCTTCGGGAGATTTTATAATATATATCAGTTTACGTCAGGCATCATCATATGTCTGAGTATTTCATATCAGTTACTCGTGTTATATCCGTTGTTCAAATTTTTAGTACATGCTCTTCGTTTCCGCAAAACGCAAAACGCTAAGCGATAGGACCCCATCACTCGAAAATTTTTATAAAACCACGTGTCACCGGTGTAATACCCGGATAATTATTTATCTGGAATATTATATTTTGATAAATAATACCTATTGAAAATGGGTGAATATGTGGTTTCAAATAATAAGTAATAAATACCTTATTTTCTAAGGTAATTTCTATTGAAATTAGAAATGAAAAAGAGCTAAAATCCTTGAAAAAGGTATTTTATAAGGCAGAAAATGGCCTGAAAATATTATGATAAATCCCATATGACTGCAAATATTGACAAAAACTTAGGAAGTATGTTACTGTAATACCCGGATAATTATTTATCTGGAATATTATATTTTCGATAGATAATACCTATTGAAAATAGGTGAACATGTGGTTTCAAATAATAAGTAATAATTATCTTATTTTCTAAGGTAATTACTATGGAAATTAGGAGAGATAAAGAGCTAAAATGTATTTTTAGAGCATTAAATGGCCTAAAAATATTATGATAAATCCCAAGAGGTAGTAAAATATTTATAAAAAAACTTAGAAAGTATGTTGTCTCTAATTTTAGGAATTTTTGGGATAATTTCCCTTGAAAAAAATAATGAGGCAAAATTAAGTATTATTTTGGGATCATAAGTGACCCCATGATTTTTAATATTTTACATGGGATATAAAATACCAATGTAAGTAAAATAGTTGTGAGATAATGATTTATCCTAATTAAGAAAATTATCAAAAAATTAGTAAGTGGCTAATCTGATAATTAATGGGATAATTAAGGTATAAAGTAAATGAATTAAAAATAATTTAAATAATTATTTTTAATTGGAGAAATTTGAAATTATTAAATAAAAAAAAAAAAAAAAAATATTAATAAAATATTTTATGCTTAGAAAAATAAATAAAAAATAAAAGAAAAAAATCTAGATATTTTGAATAAAATAATAATATATATGGTAAAGAGCCAACATGACATTTGAGAATGGATAGAAATAAAATCCTACACCAAGGTATAGGGATGTAGTCTAAGTCATCCGGACTTTTTATGAACCAAAGGAAATTCTATCTCGGATTGAGCGGTCTCCGAAGTCGCCTTCGGAACCAACAGGGGTATTTAAGACACCTGGATAAGAGAGAGAAAATGCAGATAGAGGATTTAGAGTCAATACTTGAAACAAGTAGTTGCCGTGAATTAGGAATCTAGTGACTTAGGTCGATCATATTACAAACCAAAGGATTTTTGCCTAGACGCCGACGCTTCCGAATTCAATTCCGAACCAAGACGTATGTCCTAAAATCATCAGCGAGATAACGGAATACCCTTAATGGGATCATAAATTTCATTAAACTAGGTATTCCTAATGAGAAAGAAAGAAACTTCAAACTCTGCGTCGGCATTTCGCGATTCGTCAAGATTACGTGTTTCGGACACCGGATCAAAACTTTATCCGTACGCTCGAGATGTCACCATCGATGACATCATTTGTTGACTATTGGGGAGGGGAGGTCGGCACAAGCAAATGGAGGGCCAAGAGTGTTTTGTCCTCAAAAATGCGATCCTACGGTCCATATTCGTCATCCTGAAGTTCGAATTATTTACCGTTCTGCCATCCGTCTCTTCTATAAATACCAAGCTCCTCTTCTTCATTTTTCACACCAAAAATCTGCCCCTTAGAGAGAAGTTAGAGAGAAGGGAGAGCTCTTGAAGTTCTAAGCCAAAGCCGGGTAAGTTCTTCGGTCCTTAGTCTTTAGTTTCGATAGTTCTTTCGGTAGATATAGTAGGAATGCTAGATTTATCTTTAATTTTTCAAGATAGTCTAGATATCATATTTAGGGGTAAATATGATATATATTTCAAAATATGATGAGGGAAAAGATTTGTCAAAATTCGGAGAGATAGAGCGAAAACAATGGCTCGCGAAATTCCGCCGATTAGGGGTTTAGGGGCAAAATGGTAATTTGTACCTAAAATGCCTGTTATAGTGCTAGAAGTTGATAAATGTTATCCTTATAGGATATCTAAGATAATCGGACCGCTGTTGTACCGCCGTCGTACCGCTGTTTCACCCATTTGTCAAAAAAAGTACCGTTTTCCGTCAACGAAGGTACGTTCGCGTCTTCGTAACACTAACTCGATATTTATTGTATTCGTATATGTGATATGTGTGTTGTATATGTGTTGGTGGTATGTTATTTGAATGCATGGTGATGTTAGAGGATAACGATCATTTGCAAATGCGTTTGGGAGCGATATGTCCGTATGCGGCTGGGAGCGATATATCCGTATTCGGAGCGGTGTCTTCGCTGGAGCGGTATGTCCGCATTCGGGGGAGCGATACATGTAGGAATGGTTCACTTGTTATGCTGATATACTGTATATGTAAATATGAGGTTAACCGTTACCTGGGGTCCGTATGCATTGGACCTCAGCTCTTAACATAGCGTCAGGTTCAGGAGGACCAAGGACCGAGGAGAAAGGCAAGCAGGCCGCATAGAGATCCGGCTGAAGATCTCTTCTGTTGACACGGCATGGCTGTTGCTGGGGAGACACTTTTGTTGTTATTCACTTTAAAAACTCTCGGTCATTGTACCGTTTTTTTGTAAATCAGCCAGACTTACGGCATTTATAAATATATGTATCAGTTACTCAATCGCTCCGATGCTCTAATCTGATGAAAAAAAAATATACTGCTTTTGAAAATGGGATGTTACAGTTACCTTTAATTTTAGGAATTTTTGGGATTATTTCCCTGAAAATATATAGAGCATAAATATAATAATATTAAAAGCACTTTATGGCCCCAGTATTTTTAATATTTTACATGGGATATAAAATAATAATGTAAGTCAAATAGTTGTGAGATAATAATTTATCCTAATTATGAAAATTATCAACAATTAGTAAGTGGCTAATTAAGTAATTAGTGGCTAATTGTTTAGATTATGATATAAGTAAATTAATTAGTAAATAATTAATTTAAGGGGAGAAATTCGAAATTATTAATTAAATAAAAAATAAACGAAAAAAAATATCTAGATATTTTGATTAAAATAATATAATCGGTAAAGAGCCAACAGGAGAAATGAGAACGGATAGAAATTAAATCCTACCTCCAAATATAGAAACGAAGTCATTAACATCTGCACTTTTTATAAACAAGTGGAATTTTATCCCGGAGTGAGCGGTCTCAGAAGTCGTTTCTGAAACCAACAGCGTAATTAGGAGTACCGGATAATTAAGATAAGGCAGATAGTGCTAAAAGTGACTTATAGAAAACGCACCGTGTTTTTCAAACCAGGGATATGGTTACTTAGATCGGATCATATTACGAACCGTGATTTTCTCAGAAGAAGCTGGTTCTATCGGAAGTTATTTCCGAATCGACGGCGTTGTCCGAAAATCTTCGGCGATAACGGAATACCCTTAATGGGATCAAAAATATAGTGAAACCCGGTAGTTTTAAAGAGAAAGAATGGAACTACAAAACCTAGTTCCGGATTTTTGAGATTCGGCAAAATTACGCGATTCGACACCGATCGGGGAAACGCTATCGGTAAGTCAAGACATGTGATGCATGCATGCATGACATCATCTTCTTCTAGAAGGATGATGTCAGCCAAATAGGTGTAAGGCCAAGATCGAGCCATGTGCAAAAGTGCGATCGGACGGTTGAAATCCGATCCAAGACAATTGATGTAATTCCAACCTTGTCCCTCCTTGCTTCTATAAATAGCCAAGCCCCTTCTCCTCATTTCTTCACACCAAGAACCGAAATATAGAGAGAGAGTAGAGAGAAGGAGGAGCTCTTGGAAGTTCTAGCCAAGCCGGAGTAAGTTCTTCGGTCCCTAGTCTTAAGCTTCGGTGTTTTCTTTCGGTAGTTGTAGTAGGAATGTTGTTTTGATCTTTAATCTTCCAATATATTTTAGATATCATATTTTTGGGTTAAATATGATATATATTTCGAAAACCATGTTGGGAAAAGAGTTTTGGCGAAATTTTGGAAGATTAGAGTCAAAACAGCGAAGCTCTGGCAAAATTCCGCCGATTAGGGAGTCAGGGGCAAAATGATAATTTGTACCTAAAATGCCCGTTATGATGCTAAATGTTGATAAATATAATCATTTTAGGATATCTGAGTTAATCATGCCGGGCGTCGTACCGCCAACATCCCGCCGTTTACGGCCAAAATTTTCCGTTTTTCGTAAAAGTACCGTTGTACCGCCGACAAGGTACGTTCGCGTACTGTAACACTAACGCTGATGTTTATTTTAAGCATGTATGTGCTAGGTTTACTGTGTGTGTTTAGTTGTTATGTTGCTTGAGTGCATATAGATGTTAGAGTATATCTGTACTGTTGGGTGCGATGTGTCCACACTGCTGGGGGCGATATGTGTGATGTGTCTGCATTGTGTCCACACTGCTGGGGGCGATATGTGTGATGTGTCTGCATTGTGTCCACACTGCTGGGTGCGATGTTTCTGCATTGTGTATATGTGAAAATGTTGGAAGCGATGTATCTGCATTAGTTGTGTATATGTGCTGTTAATGTTGTGAACGTCCGTAGTCCATATGTTGTGTATGTAAACATGAGGTTAACCATTACCTGGGGTCCGTATGCATGGGACCTCAGCTCTTAATATAGCGTCAGGTTCAGGAGGACCGAGAATCGAGGAGAGAGGGAAGCAGCACGCTTAAGGACTCGACTGAAGACCATCTTTTGTTGTCACGGCGCGTGACGCCACGGAGACAATTTTGATTCCTCCGTTGTTATCTGCTTTTGTAAACACTCGGTATAGTGTACCGTTATCGTAAACAAATGTACTTACGGCATTTGAAATATATGTATCAGTTACTCTTACGCTCCGATGCTCTACTCTGATGAAAAAAAAATATACTGCTTTTGAAAATGGGATGTTACAGTTTTGGTATCAGAGCAGTTGTCCTGGCATAGATCTAACTAAGTTATTCGAAACCTTTTGGTGCCGAAGGCAGGGCTAGTCTATGTGGATCAGCCAATCAGTCACCCTAGCACGGTGGGGCTCTCATGATAGACACCTACCTGGCCAAATTGGTTGAGTAACGGAGTTAGGCTCTACGCCTTTTTAAAGAGCATGTTTTGAAAATGAGTACTGATATAGCCCTAAGTCGGTGTACCACCGACCGGGTATATACCATTCTAAACCGGTGTACCACCCTCTGTCGGTGCATCATTCTAACCCAGAATCAGTAAATCCATCGTCCATATTCATATTTGATATCAGACCCTGATCATTCTGATAACCCTGATATCAATCTCTGATAACTCTGATAATTCTGATATCAGTCTCTGGTAATTCTGATAATTCTGATAACCCTGATATCAATCTATGATAACTCTGATATTAGTCTCTGATAACTCTGATAATTCTGATAATCGTCAGTTTGTACTGGACGACTATTCTGTCCTAACCCAGAGCTTACATGTGGAGCTGGGCCACGCCGGATGAAACTCCGAGATAAATAAAGATAAGTACATGCAGTATTTGACTCATGTAGAGGAACTCCTGACACGTATTTCCATACACGTTTTTGAGTAGAAAGAACCAACGAAAATATGACAAAGGAAAGGTTGCGGGTGTCTGTTTATTTACAGTGTGAATACTAAGTGCGATAGAGTTTATGCGTGGTATAAATGCTAAGTAAAGTATGTGATATATTACTTGTTGTTTTTATTTTAAATCTAAACGTATTCACTCATAAAGAGAAAGAACGAGATATGGCGAATTTACGAGGAGTTGGAGCTCCGAGAGGCCGAGGCAGGGGCCAAGGCAAAGGGCGAGGTAGAACAATTCCAATAGTAGATCCGGAACAGCAAATTCCAGAACCAAACCAACAGGTTGCCTGGCAAGAGGGAATGGCTGTAGTACGTGAACAGAGAGAGATGCTAGATGAACAAAGAAGGATGATAGAGGAACTTCGTGCAGAAAGGCAAGCTGAGAGGCAAACAAGACACGAGGAGGAAGAACAATCTGAGAATGAGGAAGAGAGTGAAGAAAATGATAGACAAACAGAGGAAACTGAGGGATCAGAAAGGTTCCAGTCACCACCAAGACATGAGAGAAAAGTGGTAAACTTACCACTTAGAGATGCCAACACTTCACAGTATTGGGTTACTCAGTTCTGTAAGCTGAAACCCCCAGCTTTTCAAGGTAAACTGGAAACGGCGGAGGATTGGTTGATGAAGTTAGAAAAGATCTTTGAAGTAATGGAGTGCCCGGAAAATCGCAAAGCTCAACCGGCGATATATAGGCCGGAAGGAGATGCGAGATCGTTGGTGGAGAGTCATGGCGGAAACACTACGAACGCGCTACCGTCTCGTTACACGGGAGAAATTTCTCGGAGAAGTTCAACGGACGACTTTCCTCCCTCGATACAAGTGACCAAGGAGGCAGAATTCCTTCGCATCCAACAGGGTCACGAGGAGACTGTCGATGACTACTTTTCCCGGTTTACTAATCTATCACGTTATTCATCACACCTAAGGCGTAATGGTGATGAAAGCGGTATGGCAAACATACTGATACACGGTCTGAAGTACGAGATAAAGGACAGGCTGGTGTCTCAACGGTTTACGGAAGTAATTCAAGCCGTAGAATCTTGCCGGCTCATTGAGCGAAACCTAAGGGAGCTGCGTCGATCCCGGCATATCGATAGCAAGACAGGGCGTAGCGAGGTCAACCGTGAAAATTCCTCGCGGAAGAGAGAAGCACCGTGGAGTGACTACCAGAGAGAAAGCAAGAGGCCACTCCAGACTGGGCAGCGGAACAACCCAAGAATGATGGAATCCCAGCCATGTCTGAACTGTGGAAATTATCATTCTGGTGAATGTGTCAGTAGGCGGGTTTGCTTCGGATGTCGGAAGCAAGGACACCTCATTTCGAACTGTTCTGAGAAAGTTGCAGAGAGACGGGTTTGCTACAGATGCCGGAAGCCTGGACACATCAGCGTAGAATGTCCGGAGATAGTTGCAAGGATAAGGCCACAGAATTCAGGCCGAATGTACACAATAACCAGTGCGGTGGAGAGAGAACTTCCGGAGAGGGTTCAAGGTACTATCTCTCTTGAAAGGAATCTTCTTTAGGCAATATATGACGTAGGTATTAGCCATTCGATTTAATCATACGATTACGTGAATTACCTCCGTGACGTGTTCTATGTTTCTTAGTTGTTACAATTCGACCGCGATCGTGTCAATGAGTAGGAGGTATCTTGTGTTGTCATGGTGTATGGGCGCCATGGGAACATTTAAGGTATCTTGTGTTACCATGGTGTAAGGACACCATGGAGACATTTTGATATCTGGTATTGACCGAGGTATATGGTGCCACGGGAAATACTATATATCAAAGTATGACATGACAAGATCTTTGCGGTCAAACCAGAGTAAATTCTCGATCACCAAGAGGAGCGTCCGACATGTAGAGAAAAGTTCCGGAGCGAATAGTCCGAAGGTTAGTTTGAACAGAGTCTAAATTGGTATAGAGAAAATTTCGAGGGTGAAATTTTGTTTAACGGGGGAAGAAATGTAATACCCGGATAATTATTTATCTGGAATATTATATTTCGATAAATAATACCTATTGAAAATGGGTGAATATGTGGTTTCAAATAATAAGTAATAAATACCTTATTTTCTAAGGTAATTTCTATTGAAATTAGAAATGAAAAAGAGCTAAAATCCTTGAAAAAGGTATTTTATAAGGCAGAAAATGGCCTGAAAATATTATGATAAATCCCATATGACTGCAAATATTGACAAAAACTTAGGAAGTATGTTACCTTTAATTTTAGGAATTTTTGGGATTATTTCCCTGAAAATATATAGAGCATAAATATAATAATATTAAAAGCACTTTATGGCCCCAAAGATTTTTAATATTTTACATGGGATATAAAATACCAATGTAAGTCAAATAGTTGTGAGATAATAATTTATCCTAATTATGAAAATTATCAACAATTAGTAAGTGGTTAATTAAGTAATTAGTGGCTAATTGTTTAGATTATGATATAAGTAAATTAATTAGTAAATAATTAATTTAAGGGGAGAAATTCGAAATTATTAATTAAATAAAAAATAAACGAAAAAAATATCTAGATATTTTGATTAAAATAATAATATAATCGGTAAAGAGCCAACAGGAGAAATGAGAACGGATAGAAATTAAATCCTACCTCCAAATATAGAAACGAAGTCATTAACATCTGCACTTTTTATAAACAAGTGGAATTTTATCCCGGAGTGAGCGGTCTCAGAAGTCGTTTTTGAAACCAACAAAGATAATTAGGAGTACCAGATAATTAAGATAAGGCAGATAGTGCTAAAAGTGACTTATAGAAAACGCACCGTGTTTTTCAAACCAGGGATATGGTTACTTAGATCAGATCATATTACGAACCAGTGATTTTCTGCCAAGAAGCTGGTTCTATCGGAAGTTATTTCCGTAACCGACAGTGTCTGTCCGAAAATCTTCGGTAGATAACGGAATACCCTTAATGGGATCAAAAATATAATGAAACCCGGTAGTTTTAAAGAGAAAGAATGGAACTACAAAACCTAGTCCCAGACATTTTTGAGATTCGGCAAAATTACGCGATTCGGACACCGATCGGGGAAACGCTATAGGTAAGTCAGCACATGTGATGTCATGCATGACATCATCTTCTTCTAGAAGGATGATGTCAGCCAAATAGGTGTAAGGCCAAGATCGAGCCATGTGCAAAAGTGCGATCCGACGGTTGAAATCCGATCTGAAGACAATTGATGTAATTCCAACATTGTCCCTCCTTGCTTCTATAAATAGCCAAGCCCCTTCTCATCATTTCTTCACACCAAGAACCGAAATATAGAGAGAGAGAGAGTAGAGAGAAGGAGGAGCTCTTGGAAGTTCTAGCCAAGCCGGAGTAAGTTCTTCGGTCCCTAGTCTTAAGCTTCAGTGTTTTCTTTCGGTAGTTGTAGTAGGAATGTTGTTTTGATCTTTAATCTTCCAATATATTTTAGATATCATGTTTTTGGGTTAAATATGATATATATTTCGAAAATCATGTTGGGAAAAGAGTTTTGGCGAAATTTTGGAAGATTAGAGTCAAAACAGCGGAGCTCTTGCGAAATTCCGTCGATTAGGGAGTCAGGGGGAAAATGGTAATGTGTACCTAAAATGCCTGTTATGATGCTAAATGTTGATAAATATCATCATTTTAGGATATCTCGAGTTAATCGTGCATTTGTCGTACCGCCAACATCCCGCTGTTTACGCTGCTGTCAAATTTTCCGTTTTTCCGTAAAAGTACCGTTGTACCGCCGACAAGGTACGTTCGCGTACTGTAACACTAACGCTGATGTTTATTTTATGCATGTATGTGCTAGGTGTACTGTGTGTGTTTAGTTGTTATGTTGCTTGAGTGCATACAGATGTTAGAGTATATCTGTACTGTTGGGTGCGATGTGTCCACACTGCTGGGGGCGATATGTGTGATGTGTCTGCATTGTATCCACACTGCTGGGGGCAATATGTGTGATGTGTCTGCATTGTGTCCACACTGCTGGGGGCGATATGTGTGATTGTACTGGGTGCGATGTGTCTGCATTGTGTATGTGTGAAAATGCTGGAAGCAATGTATCTGCATTAGTTGTGTATATGTGCTGTTAATGTTGTGAACGTCCGTAGTCCATATGTTGTGTATGTAAACATGAGGTTAACCGTTACCTGGGGTCCGTATGCATGAGACCTCAGCTCTTAATATAGCGTCAGGTTCAGGAGGACCGAGAATCGAGGAGAGAGGGAAGCAGCACGCTTAAGGACTCGATTGAAGACCATCTTTTGTTGTCACGGCGCGTGACGCCACGGAGACAATTTTGATTCCTCCGTTGTTATCTCGCTTTGTAAACACTCGGTACGGTGTACCGTTATCGTAAATGTGACCGGACTTACGGCATTTGAAATATATGTATCGGTTACTCTTACGCTCCGATGCTCTACTCTGATTAAAAAAAAATATACTGCTTTTGAAAATGGGATGTTACAACCGGCACGATTTATGTTACGGAATTTGGGGTGTTACAAAATATATGGGGTCAATGCAAGAAAATTTGAAAATGTTTACTTATGAAGTCTTCATGTTAATTCCATTATTGATTTGAAGTGTTTAGATAAGGAAGCAATGAAACTATTATCACGAAGCTCTAAATTCTGATAGGGTATTTATAAATCCGATTGTCTTATTGGATAAAAAAAAAAACTAAGTTCAGATGTTGATTCTTTTAATTGTAAATTTCAGAAAAGGTAATTATAAATATGATATTGATGAGAATCCCATAAGGGATCTTCCAAATGGGTTTGTTTCATTTACACAAAGTTATATGGAATGAGGAGTATAAAATATGCATTAAGCAAAATTTCTCTAAAAAAATTGAATTCAAAAGTTAAAATATTTTTATTGAAGAGAAAAATAGTGTTAAAATGGTCATTTTCGAAGTCGCGTTTTTATTAGCTTTTTAAAATCTTGTCCCTCTCATTTTTCTTAGAATTCGCAGGACATTTGGGAGGAGGAGAAAGAAGAGAGAGTGATCAGGAGAAAAGCAAGGTAATTTTAACTTATTTTGTTTCCTTCTTTCTTGTTCTAGTATTATGGTTTATTGGTGCAATTATCCTAAAAAAGGACGTTATGACTTGATCTTTCTTGGACATTTGAATCCTCCATTGATGGTCTTTTCTGTAGTTGCTAATACTCTGATACTACTTTTGTTTGATTAGAACCAAATTGCTACATTTGTAATTATCTAAAAAGAAGAGGAGGAATAAAGAATTTCAATCGAATATAAAAAATCTCTCAACATGTTCAATGGTGCTTAATTGGTTATTCCAATACATGGGGAGAGTATTCTTAATGTCCAACATGGTCGTATGATAACTAAATCGACATTGTAAAATAAGCCATTTAGAAAATTTGACCCCCAAAAAATTATTTAATTTCTCAAACAAGATACAATTTAAGTGGATTTTTCTCTAATATCAAGACGTTTAAAAAACATAAGTATAGGATAGAGAAGAAAGAAAAATGTAGGGCTCATTTTCATTAATCTTAAAATCCCTTTCTTCCAAAATTAAATTCCAACTGTATAAAGTTACTTTAAAAAAAAAAGAGTGGATTCAAGGTTCTTATAATTCAAAACCAAAATGTTAAAACAGAAAAACAAAATATGAAGAAATCCAAACCAACATAATCAACTCAAAAAATTTCAAATACATTATATATTATTACAGCATATATAGAACCACTCAAATTTACAAGATTACTTGGTAAACAAATCACAAGGCTAAACAAACAGTAGCTAAAATTTGATTTAACATCTATCCAACTACTTGTGTCTCAAGCATTTTCCATAAACAAAGCCTTGATTTTTTTAATGATACTACAACATCAATCATAGTAAGTCGTGCCTCTGGTAAGTCAATGGAGCAATTTAATGCTAACTCAAAAACTGATGACATATAAGGTAGTATATTATCAGTATTTTGATTTTCACTATGTAGCAAATTGGCATCTATAATATTCATGATCGAATGTGGTGTGGAGTTGCTTACCCAATCTTTCAAACTTAATCCTTGAACAAACATTTCATCTGTTGGCTTCTTCCTTGCAAACATTTCCATTAGCAAAATCCCATAACTATACACATCTCCTTTGACTGAAACAACTCCTTTCGATCCAAACTCTATATGTCATTGAATTATTAGTATAGAAGTCATTATGTCAATAATATAAGGTTTGTAGTTAAGCTTTCTTTTGTATCATCAATTTAAATATTTGCATATGAAGAAGTCAAATATTCGTTAGAAATTGAATATAAAACTATATTCAAAATATCATTATTAAACCATTACCTGGTGCCATATAACCAATTGTAGCCAAAGTGTTGGTATAAATTTCCAATTGCTTTTCACCAAACAATTTAGAAATACCAAAATCACTAAGATGAGCCACCATATCTTTGTCCAACAAAACATTGCTTGGTTTCACATCACAATGAACAACTAGTGTAGAAGAACCATGATGAAGATACTCCAAAGCAGTTGCCACATCAATCATTATGTTCAACCTTTGCAAGACATCTAAATAATTGTTATGAGAGTACAACCATTTGTCAAGACTCCCATTTTCCATGAATTCCATTATTAGAGATTTGAAATCATCATTTGAGCAACTACTGATGATCTTAATGAGATTGCGATGTCGTAAATGGCACATGGCAGAACATTCAACATCAAAACTTCTTGATGATTGTTCCATGTCTAAGTTAAACACTTTGACAGCAACTATCTTTTCATTTGGAAGAACTGCTTTGTATACTGATCCAAAACTTCCAGAACCAATAAGATTACTTTCATTAAATCCATTTGTTCCTCGTAGAAGCTCATAATAGGATATCCTGGTTGGTGTATCCAAATTTATGAAATACCTCTTTCTTGAATTATTATCATCGTCTTTCTTATTCTTTAGAACCACAATTATAATACCCGGATAATTATTTATCTGGAATATTATATTTCGATAGATAATACCTATTGAAAATAGGTGAACATGTGGTTTCAAATAATAAGTAATAATTATCTTATTTTCTAAGGTAATTACTATGGAACTTAGGAGAGATAAAGAGCTAAAATGTATTTTTAGAGCATTAAATGGCCTAAAAATATTATGATAAATCCCAAGAGGTAGTAAAATATTTATAAAAAAATAGAAAGTATGTTGTCTCTAATTTTAGGAATTTTTGGGATAATTTCCCTTGAAATATAATGAGGCAAAATTAAGTATTATTTTGGGATCATAAGTGACCCCATGATTTTTAATATTTTACATGGGATATAAAATACCAATGTAAGTAAAATAGTTGTGAGATAATGATTTATCCTAATTAAGAAAATTATCAAAAAAATTAGTAAGTGGCTAATCTGGTAATTAATGGGATAATTAAGGTATAAAGTAAATGAATTAAAAATAATTTAAATAATTATTTTTAATTAGAGAAATTCGAAATTATTAAAAAATAAAAAATAAAATATTAATAAAATATTTTATGCTTAGAAAAAAAATAAAAAATAAAAGAAAAAAATATCTAGATATTTTCAATAAAATAATAATATATATGGTAAAGAGCCAACAGACATTTGAGAATGGATAGAAATAAAATCCTACACCAAGGTATAGGGATGTAGTCTAAGTCATCCGAACTTTTTATGAACCAAATGAAATTCTATCTCGGATTGAGCGGTCTCCAAAGTCGTTTTGGAACCAACAGGGTATTTAAGACACCGGATAGGAGAGAAAATGCAGATAGAGGATTTAGAGTCAATACGAAACAAGTAGTTGCCGTGAATTAGGAATCTAGTGACTTAGGTAAGATCATATTACAAACCAAAGGATTTTTGCCTAGACGCCGACGCTTCCGAATTCAATTCCGTAATCAAGACGTATGTCCTAAAATCTTCAAATGAGATAACGGAATACCCTTAATGGGATCAGAAATTTCATTAAACTAGGTATTCCTAATGAGAAAGAAAGAAACTTCGAAACTCGCCGTCGCATTTCGCGATTCGTCAAGATTACGCGTTTCGGACACGGACCGAAACTTTATCTAATGCACGCTCGATGTCACCATCAAGATGACATCATTTTGTTGACTATTGGGGAGGGGGAGGTCGGCACAAGAAAATGGAGGGCCAAGAGTGTTTTGTCCTCAAAAATGCGATCCTACGGTCCATATTCGTCAGACTGAAGTTCGAATTATTTACCGTTCTGCCATCCGTCTCTTCTATAAATACCAAGCTCCTCTTCTTCATTTTTCACACCAAAAATCTGCCCCTTAGAGAGAAGTTAGAGAGAAGGGAGAGCTCTTGAAGTTCTAAGCCAAAGTCGGGGTAAGTTCTTCGGTCCTTGGTCTTTAGTTTCAGAAGTTCTTTCGGTAGATATAGTAGGAATGCTAGATTTATCTTTAATTTTTCAAGATAGTCTAGATATCATATTTAGGGGTAAATATGATATATATTTCGAAAATATGATGAGGGAAAAGATTTGTCAAAATTCGGAGAGATAGAGCGAAAATAAATAAGCTCGGCGAAATTCCGCCGATTAGGGGTTCGGGGCAAAATGGTAATTTGTACCTAAAATGCCCGTTATAGTGCTAGAAGTTGATAAATGTTATCCTTATAGGATATCTGAGATAATCAAACCGCTGTTGTGCCGCCTCCGTACCGCTGTTTCACCCGCTGTCAAAAAGTACCGTTTTCCGTAAAAGTACCGTTTTCCGTCAACGAAGGTACGTTCGCGTACTGTAACACTAACTCTGATATTTATTGTATTCGTATATGTGATATGTGTTGGTGGTATGTTATTTGAATGAATGGTGATGTTAGAGGATAACGAACATTTGCATGCGGCTGGGGAGCGATATGTCCGTATGCTACTGGGAGCGATATATCCGTATTTGCTTTGGGAGCGGTGTGTCTTCGTTGGGAGCGGTATGTCCGCATTCGCCGGGAGCGATACATGTAGGAATGGTTCATTTGTTATGCTGATATACTGTATATGTAAATATGAGGTTAACCGTTACCTAGGGTCCGTATGCATTGGACCTCAGCTCTTAACATAGCGTCAGGTTCAGGAGGACCAAGTACCGAGGAGAAAGGCAAGCAGGCCGCATAGAGATCCGGCTGAAGATCTCTTCTGTTGACACGGCATGGCTGTTGCGGGAGACACTTTTGTTGTTATTCACTTTAAAAACTCTCGGTCATTGTACCGTTTTTGTAAATCACCGGACTTACGGCATTTATAAATATATGTATCAGTTACTCAATCGCTCCGATGCTCTACTCTGATGAAAAAAAAGTATACTGCTTTTGAAAATGGGATGTTACAACAATGGTTGAAACAATCAAAATGGCAACAATGGTAGGCAACAAGCATTTTATCATCAGCATCACTTTATTTGATATGTGCTTGTTTCCTTTCCTACAAGTTTCAACTTGTAGTTGGAATTTTCCACAAAGATCTTTATTCATCATAAAAGATTGAGCATTAAAATTTTGAAAAGGGCCACCATTTGGAATTTCTCCATACAATAAATTGTAGGAAAGATTGATGTATTTAAGATGGAGTAATGACTCTAAGGACTTAGGAATCACACCAGACAAATAATTATGGGAAAGATCTAGGGACTCCATGCTTACCATGCTGTTAAATGATTCAGGAATAGGCCCTTCTAATTTGTTTTCAGCCAAAGATAGGTTTTGTAAAGTTAGCAAGCCACCCATAGTTGTAGGGATGCTTCCTGAAATTTGATTTCTTGACAATTTCAACAGTGTAATTGCCCTCAAGTTTGATACCTCTGGTGAAATTATTCCACTCAGTGCATTGGAGGATATGTCTACAACCAAGATATCTTGGAGACTCCAAATAGAAGAGGGTATTTGAGAAACCAGTTTATTAGAGCTAAAATTCAACTCTCGCAAAGAAGTATTCCCGAGACATTCTGGAACCACTCCTGAAAACATGTTGTTGGCAAGATACAACTCACCTAAACTTTTAAGTTGGCAAAGTTTATTTATAATGAACCCTTGCAATCTATTGTTGCTAAGACTTAAAAGTTGAAGGTTGTGTAATTTGTTAACTGTATCAGGAATCAACCCACTCAAATGGTTCTCACCCAACTCTATTTGAATCAAGTTTGTTAAATTTCCAAGTACATTGGGTATAGCTCCATTAAATTTATTTGAATCCAAACTTAATGTAATGAGTGTAGAAACATTTGATATGCTACTTGGAATTTGTCCAGTTAGTTCATTTTCCCCTAATGTTAACTCCTTCAAGTTGGGAAGGCCAATTCCTAAATATGATGGGCGAACGCCAACAAGAGAATTACCACCAAGGCGCAAGATTGTCAATGTTGAAATGTTGTATATTTCAGAGGGAATAGGTCCATTCAAATGATTACTGGTCATCTCTAAGAGATAGAGTTTATCAAGTTTGCCTATGCCTTTGGGTACAAAACCTGGACATGAAAAAAAAAAAGGCTGATCGAAACCATGATTTTCATATACAAAGAATATATACAAAGAAACTTATTTCTACTATTTTTTTTAAGTCTTTGTAAAATTTTTAAAGCAAAAATGTTAGAGAAATAATGAACTACCCATGAGATGCCATGGTTATTTAAGATTTGTTTCAAAATATATGTTTTTTATGTTGTAATTTTTGAATAACTATTTAATAGGAAACTAATACATTTATAAACCACAAAAGCTAGGAACAACCAAAAAAAATTGATAAAATAAAATTAAACAAGAAAAGATGGCAGATAAAAGAAAAGAGTTTTACTTGATAGAATATCCAAATGCATGTATAACAAGCGGGGACATTAAATATGATGTGCTATTTGGCTGGACAGGGTATAATTGATAAGGTACAGAATACTTCAAAAATTGTTTTCCAAGATTTAAAGATCATGTGTGATCCTATTTTTGTCATTTTAGTTTTACCAACAATTCATGATATCCTTCGATATTTTGGGATTGTAAATTAGGAGCTATATTTAAAAACTATGATCAATGAAATGATGAAAAACAAAATCTCATTTTAAATTCATTTTCTATTAGAGAAAAATGAATAAAAAAACAACAAAAAAGAATAAAATATATATAATAAACTCATGCTTGTAAAGAGGTTTGCATCCAGATATACTTGATTAGCATCAAGTGTTTGTAAAAGTGGATGGAACTTATAAGAAGAAAAATAATGCAGGTCATATTATTTGATATAGTATACAAATCGAAGATTTATGATGTTGTTGGTTTGCTGAAACTATAGAGAGATATATATATATATATATACACCCACACGAGTTGTTAGGACGCTATTGGATTCAATTTTGTGAATGAAAATGAGGAAAAACTTAGTGTTCTGAGATAAAGAAATAGGGAGAAAATGTCATAAATCATTTAATCACACTAGATTATGTTCAAAAGGTTCTGTTTGGTGCTGCCATATGATAAATAAGTGTCTTACAGATATATAAACCATGGTTAAAGACATTTAAATGATGGTTGAATTGATGCTTGATGAACTCAATTGTTGAAGCTTGAAATTGAATTATGAGTTGCTGTTTTAAGGTTTCTACATGTTGAACAAATGCCTCAAAGCACCAAAGCCTGTGTTTTAGGCAGAAAATTCCTATGTATAGTATGAGTTTTAGGCAAGTTCTGGACCTAATTATATGTTGTTGAGCCTATGTTTTAATTTTATCATAAAAAGCATTTCAAGAGCTAAAGATAGAGTTTTGAACCACTATTTTTGGATATGAAATGATTCATTTATGAATTTTTTGAAGTTTTAGGAAAATTTATTATATCATGTACCCAAGCTCTTAGAAAAGTTTTAAATAATTCATCCTTATAAAGATACTAGTTGAGTCACATGTGGTTTTTAAATGGCCAAACAATTATAATAAGTAACTTGAGAATGTGGTGTGACATTCTCAATGCATAGTGTCAGTGAATCTCCTAAAAGCACACATCGCATAAATATATGGTTGTTTATTTTTTTTTATTTACAATAATAATTTAGTTTTTTTTTTCCAACTTTACATGTCTTCTAATTATTTTTTAGAATCAATCACAATCAAATAACAAACAAATAAATAAACTACAAACAAAGGATTTAGTTTAATTGAACTAAATAAAACTTAAATAAGGCCTGCATCCACCTTTAATTTTCCTTTTTAATTATAGAGGGGCATTATAGTCTTTTCACAATATTCAGTCCTAATGAGAAAATTGTTAAAAATGTAGGCCTTGGATTTAACTTTCACTTATCAATGTTACAAATATCATGAGGTTCCTTGGTTCTTGATCTTTACTTTATTTGTTATTTCACATAAATGAAATGATGAAAACCATAATTTAAATTTAGAGAAAAATATTTAAAAAGAAAAGAAAACACACAAGTAAAGTACATACCTGTAAATGAGTTACTACCCAAATATAATTCTTTCAAAGATGTGCAGTTGCTTATTGATTTTGGAATGCTTCCCTCTAATTGATTATCGGTAGCAGAGAAGAGTTGAAGTAAAGGAAGTTGACAACACATTTCTTCTAACAAATTTCCTTTTAAATGATTGCTGCCAATACTAACATAGCTCAAAGAAGGCATGTTCCAAAGAAAAGAAGGAATTCCACCTATGCAAAAAATACATAATATTTGTTTGTTGGTGGTAAGTCTAGGAATTTTCTTAATTCACACACAACCATATAAGTAATATTGAATTTTGTTAATTAGAGGCTTAAAATAATATACTGTAATTTAACTTTTGTTGGAAATCAATTGAAAAGAGACTCTTCCAATATAATATCAATTACCAATCGGAAATTAAAACTCTTAAAAGTTATGCTAAAAAGAGATCATGGAATTAATTTCACCTATATAAAATGAACAACCAAGTCATTTATATTTTGCATTAAGGCTATTTATTATTTACAAGGCTCTAACTTAGAGATCTGGCTTTGAATTCATCATAGACTTAAAAGGCTACAATTTTAGTTTTTATTTAAGGAATTTAAATACTTTTAGTTACACATTCTAGAGGTAATATAATATACATAAAAATAACATTTTTGTTAAAGCATAAAATTAAGAGATGTGTAAATTGAACGTACCTGTAAAAGAATTCCATGACAGATCTAATTCTTCCAAGAATGTATCATTACCAATTGATATTGGAAGACTACCATTCAAATTGTTCTTCGCCATATGCACAATTCTTAAGGAAGAAATCGTGAAGAGAGATGATGGAATTTCACCTATTTTGTTTTACGAAGTTAACAAGATATATCAAAGTAAGGTAATAGTTAGAAGGCTTTGGCATTCATCTTTAACATTACCATGCCACATCAAATATTGATAGGACATGAAATTCTTTCAGACCGATTTTTTACAGGGCTTTAATCACCCAAAATTATCTATTTTTATCTTTTAAAGATACTTTTTTACTATGAACGCACTTTAAAATGAATGAACAAAATAAAAAGCAAAACCTCTTTTTAAAGTTTTTTTTTCACTGGATAGATTAAAACAAAAACACACAAGGTATAATTAGTTCAATCATAAAATTAAAAGCCGTACCTTGATAATTATTGTCGTCAAGATATAGGAGTAAATAAAAAAAAATAGTTTTCGTGTTTTTAATCTCACGTGGTCGTGGTCCCATCAATTGATAATCTTATCTTTCTTTTTATTTTGAGATTATAATCAAAATCTATATGTAAGTACCATTTATGAATGAACAATATATGAATGAATGAAATGAAAAAAGAAAAAAAAAATCTCATTTTAGTTTTACAATGGTGGAGATAATTATATAAAAAGTGTTACGGGTTAAGGTGCAAAAATGATACGTGCTTTATCTCCGGAGCGCCCGAAGTAAATGTTTTTTTTAGGTGCAAAAGTGACTATGTGGTTACAAATTAGGTGCAAAAATAGCGTTTAACCGTTAAGTTTGACTTTTTTTTGCTGACTGGACGATGATGTGGCATTTCAAATATTTTTTTTCAGTATCCTTTTAGTACCGGTCAATACCTGAAATATTTTTTCAAGATCCTAAAATAATTTTTCAAAATTATGAAATATTTTTTTTGTACCAATCAATATCCTGAAAATACTTTTTAGTACCAAATAAAGACTCAAATATTTTTTTCAAGATCCTTTTAGTACTGTCAATACCTGAAATATTGTTTTAAGATCATAAAATTATTTTTGCACATTTGAAATGCCACGTCATCGTCCAGTCAACAAAAAAAGTCAAACTTAACGGTCAAACACTACTTTTGCACATAATTTGTAACCACATAGTCATTTTTGCACCTTAAAAAAGCATTTGCTACTGGGCGCTACTCGGAGAAAATCACATGTCTATTTTTGCACCTTAACCCTATAGAAAATCATAGAATAGCATCGATTGATTCATGAATTTTTGTTATTTTTGTGATTGTAAATTGCTAGCAACATTTAACCCCATTGCTAATGTGTACAATATTAATGAAAAGAAAAAAAATCTCCTTTTAAATTATTTTTACTATAGAAAAATATTAAAAGAAAAGAATGACCATAAAAAAATATTAGGCCCATGCTTGTAAAGAGTTCGGCATCGAAATACAATTGATTAACATTAACTACTTGTGAAAAAGCTGAATGGACTTTAAAAGAAAAATAAAATGGGTCATAATATTTTCGTAATATGTTTAATGTACAATTATAATATAAAATTGATAGGTAAAATTAGTTCAAGACCTTAATATAAGACCCAATTGACTAATTTATAGAGATCAAAGAAAATAAATAAATTATTTAATTATTGGATTTGTTACTTGATCTATCTAAATGTTGGGTTTTGGGCTCCCTTTCCTATTTGAAGAAAAGCCCATTTTTGAATTGCCCAAATGTTTTATATTTCCTATTTTATGAAAAGAAAAAAAAGGAGGGGAAGGAAAAAAATATGAAAGAAGGAAAAGAGTAAGAGAATGAAAAAAAAAAAGTTTCCTGATTGTTCTTTGTAAGAAAGAATATTCTCTCGGAGTTTCTTAATTTGAGGTTGTGTCTAACTTATTTAAGTGAAGAGAGGACATATTAGGTTTTTGGGTAGAGAGGCCCTATCGAGACCAGATAGGCCAAAATTGGAGCGGTCAGAGTTGTCTAATGTTGCAGCCATATGACAGAGAAACGCAGCTTCATAGGTTAATATCGATAAATTAGCGTTTGCGCATTCATTGCCCATTGGATTGAGCTGAAATTTGATCATTAGGTTTGAACATTTGGTTCGTCGTTTTCAACGATGGTCGTCGTTTGGACGACAAGTGTGAGAGAAAACATGTTCATGGTCAGGGACATTTTTATGGTATTTTGGACTACTTTATTCTTTATTGTAAGTTTGTAGCTTTTGTTATTTGGTTGAGGACTGCACATCTTTGTGCATTTGTTTGAGTCTCTCTTGTACCTTGTTTTGATCATAATGGATCAAATTTTCATTGGTTTGGATGACCTGTGGTTTTTACCCTAGAATTGAGGGGTTTTCCATGTTAAGAATTTTGGTGTCTCTTGTGTCATTTAATTTCTACCATATATTTATTTATTTGTTTCCTCATAGACTCTTGCACGTAATAGGAAGATTTAATGTAATACCCGGATAATTATTTATCTGGAATATTATATTTCGATAAATAATACCTATTTAAAATAGGTGAACATGTGGTTTCAAATAATAAGTAATAATTATCTTATTTTCTAAGGTAATTACTATGGAAATTAGGAAAGATAAAGAGCTAAAATGTATTTTTAGGGCATTAAATGGCCTAAAAATATTATGATAAATCCCAAGAGGTAGTAAAATATTTATAAAAAATTAGAAAGTATGTTGTCTCTAATTTTAGGAATTTTTGGGATAATTTCCCTTGAAAAATAATGAGGCAAAATTAAGTATTATTTTGGGATCATAAGTGACCCCATGATTTTTAATATTTTACATGGGATATAAAATACCAATGTAAGTAAAATAGTTGTGAGATAATGATTTATCCTAATTAAGAAAATTATCAAAAATTAGTAAGTGGCTAATCTGGTAATTAATGGGATAATTAAGGTATAAAGTAAATGAATTAAAAATAATTTAAATAATTATTTTTAATTGGAGAAATTCGAAATTATTAAATAAATAAAAAAATAAAAAATAAAAGTAATAAAATATTTTATGCTTAGAAAAATAAATAAAAAATAAAAGAAAAAAAAATAAATGTGAAGGTAATTAGAATAAAATAATAATATAATGCGGTGAGTCGCTTATAAAGGCCAGGGAAAAGTTAGAAATAAATTCTACAAAACCCAGAAGTAAAAGTCTTTTCGACTGATCAAATTAAGAACAAGTGAATTTTTACACGAAGAAAGAATTTACCAGCGTTGTTTCCGCAACCGAAAACCCCGATTTCAAATAAGACGAAAAGTTGATCGATAGAGTAGAGTCGAGATAGGCAAAGTGAGAACCTATAGAAACAATTGCGTCTTTTTAAACACGAGATTAAGTTAGACAACAACTGGACGTTTTACGATTCAAATTATTGTCCGTTTGGTTCTATCGGAAGCGATTTCCGTAATCGGACGCGTTTGTCCGAATATCTTCCGACGCACCGGAGAATACCTGGATATGATCAAAAGAGGATCAAAATAGATAATAAGAGAGAGGATGAAAAGATCTTCAAAGTTGCATGCCCGGATTTTTGAGTTTCGCAAATCACGCGAAACGGACACCGATCGGGTAGCTTTATCGGACCGGAGGCCATAAAGCAAGAGTCATCATTGGATGACAACTCATTCTTTGACTTTTTGGGCCCTAGATGTCGACCAAGACCATGGATGGCCAAGATTCCATCTTACAAAACCCTAGATCCAACGGCGAGAATCATTTCGAAGACTTTTTTGGAAAGTCCCACCTTGTCCCTATTTTTCTCTATAAATAGCAAGCTCTCTTGCTCTCATTCTTCACACCAAAATTCAGATCCTAGAGAGAGGTTCTAGAGAGAGAAGCTCTGGAAAAATTGTGCCTTAGCTCCGAGTAAGTTCTTCCGTCCTTAGTTTTTAGTTTCCGTAGTTCTTTCGGTAGTTATAGTAGAACCGTTGTTTTTGATCTAGGAAGTTTCTGAAATATATTCCTATGCTTGTTTTTATGCCTCATTGCATTGAAAGATGCCCGACGAGGTAAAAACATAGTGGGGATAATTTTGAAATGGAATACGGTCAAAGTAACGGTTCTGCGAAATTCCGCCGATTAGGGGTTCGGGGGCAAAATGGTAATTTGTACCTAAAATGCCCGTTATGCTTTAAAAGTTGTTAAATATTATCCTTATAGGATATCGAGACAATCGTACCGTCGGGCGGCCGTTGCGCGCCGTCATACCGTTTTTTCCCGCTGTCGAATTTCACGTTTTTCCGTAAAAGTTCCGTTGTACCGCCAAAAAGGTACGTTCGCGTACTGTAACACTAACTCTGATGGTTATTATATGATTATATATGTTTGTTGTGTTCTGTTTGTTGTTGTAGCATACGTGGTTATGTTATATACACGGTTATGTCACATACGTGGTTATGTCACATACGAGGTTATTATTGCTGTATCATACGTGGTTATGTTACATACGTGGTTATGTGTTTTTAATCATACATCTGTTATGGACTGTTGTATTGATTGCTGCTATCGTGTATATGTAGTCGTATTTAAGCATGAGGTTAACCGTTACCTGAGATCCAAATTTTAATTGGATCTCGCCTTTCTTATCATAGCGTCGGTTCGGAGAACCGAGGACCGAGGAGAATGGCGAGCAAGCCGTATAGAGTCCCAACTGAAGACTTTCTTCTGTCGTTATTCATTTTGAAAACTCTCGGTCAATGTACCGCTTCGTAAATCAGCCCGGACTTACGGCAATTTGAATAAATGTATCGATTACTCAATCGCTCCGATGCTCTACTCGATGAAAAAAAAAATACTTGCTTTTGGAAATGGGATGTTACACTTTGGTATCGGAGCGGTAGTCCGGCATTGATATGACTATGTTATTACGGACGGTATGGTAGGACGCTTAAGGCTAGTCTATGTGGGTGTGGCCAATCGGGCCGCCATAGAGTTGGTGAGGTCCCCATGATAGACACTTATCCGGCCATTCATTCGGTTAACGGAGTTATGTTCAAATCAGCCTTTTACACTTTGAGCGTGTTTTGAAAATGAGTACGAGGTAGCCCTAGGTCGGTGTACCGCTTGAACCGGTATACCATCTTGAACCGATGTGCCACCCTCTCGGTGCATCATTCTAACCCGTAATCGCAAATTCATCGTCCATATTCATATTTGATATCGGACCACGATCATTCGATAACCCCGATATCGGTCTCGATAACTCGATATCGAGTCTCGATAACTCGATAATCGATAATCGTCAGTTTGTACTGGACGACTATTCTATCCTAGCGCAGAGCTTATATGTGGAGCTAGGCCACGCCGGATGAAACTCCGAGACCAACAAGGATAGGTACATGCAAAGATTTGACTCATGTAGAGGAACTCCCGATACAATATTTCGTACCCGTTTCGACTAGACCGAATCAACGAAACTCTAAACAAAGGGAAATAGAACGAGTGTCCGATCGTTTATAGTGTTAGCATTCGTCTAAACTATATGATTATGCAAAACGTGAAATTTTGTTTTAATGGACGAGAAGTCCCGTGTTTTTAAATGGATGAGAAATCCTTTGTTTTCAAACGGACGAGAAGTCTTGCGTTTTTTTTATGGATGAGAAATCCTTTGTTTTCAAATGGACGAGAAGTCCTGTGTTTTTTTAAATGGATGAGGAATCTGTGTTTTAATGGACGAGAAGTCCCGTGTTTTTAAAATGAGTGAGAAATTCCGTGTTTTATTAGACGCGAAGTCCTGTGTTTTAATACTACACCGAGTCCAGGGTAAAATAAATCGTTAAGATACATGTTTAGTAAGAAATCCCCTATGGGCCGATAAATAGTTATCTTATTTGCCGTGAAAATTTTAGTTTCGATGCGTATCTCTTAGTTACTACAACCGGACTGCGATTGTGTCATTGAGTAGGAGGTATCTTGTGTTGTCATGGTGTATGGGCGCCATGGAAACATTTAAGGTATCTTGTGTTACCATGGTGTATGGGCGCCATAGAGACATTTTGATATCTCGGTGTCGACCGAGAGGTATATGGGTGCCACGGGAAATACTATATATCAAAGTACAAAATGACAAGATCTTGACGGTCAAACCCGAGCGAATTCTCGAACATCAAGCAAAGCGGCCAACATATAGAGAAAAAATTCCGGAGCGATTAGTCCGAAGGTTAGTCTCGTACAAAGTCTAAATTGGTATAGAGCAAATTTCGAGGGCGAAATTTTGTTTAACTGGGGAGAAATGTAATACCCGGATAATTATTTATCGGAATATTATATTTCGATAAATAATACCTATTTAAAATAGGTGAACATGTGGTTTCAAATAATAAGTAATAATTATCTTATTTTCTAAGGTAATTACTATGGAAATTAGGAAAGATAAAGAGCTAAAATGTATTTTTAGGGCATTAAATGGCCTAAAAATATTATGATAAATCCCAAGAGGTAGTAAAATATTTATAAAAAATTAGAAAGTATGTTGTCTCTAATTTTAGGAATTTTTGGGATAATTTCCCTTGAAAAATAATGAGGCAAAATTAAGTATTATTTTGGGATCATAAGTGACCCCATGATTTTTAATATTTTACATGGGATATAAAATACCAATGTAAGTAAAATAGTTGTGAGATAATGATTTATCCTAATTAAGAAAATTATCAAAAATTAGTAAGTGGCTAATCTGGTAATTAATGGGATAATTAAGGTATAAAGTAAATGAATTAAAAATAATTTAAATAATTATTTTTAATTGGAGAAATTCGAAATTATTAAATAAATAAAAAAATAAAAATAAAAGTAATAAAATATTTTATGCTTAGAAAAATAAATAAAAAATAAAAGAAAAAAAAATAAATGTGAAGGTAATTAGAATAAAATAATAATATAATGCGGTGAGTCGAAATAAAGTGACCGAGGAAAAGTTAGAAATAAATTCTACGGGTAAACCAGAAAAAAGTCTTTTCGATGATCAAAATTAAGAACAAGTGAATTTTTACACGAAGAAAGAATTTACCAGTGCGTTGTTTCCGCAACCGAAAACCCGATTTCAAATAAGACGAAAAGTTGATCGATAGAGTAGAGTCGATAGGCAAAGTGAGAACCTATAGAAACAATTGCGTCTTTTTAAACACGAGATTAAGTTAGACAACAACTGGACGTTTTACGATTGACCGAATTATTGTCCGTAGTTGGTTCTATCGGAAGCGATTTCCGTAATCGACGCGTTTGTCCGAATATCTTCCGACGCACCGGAGAATACCTGGATATGATCAAAAAGAGGATCAAAATAGATAATAAGAGAGAGGATGAAAAGATCTTCAAAGTTGCATGCCCGGATTTTTGAGTTTCGCGAAATCACGCGAAACGGACATCGACGGTAGCTTTATCGGACCGGAGGCCATAAAGCAAGAGTCATCATTGGATGACAACTCATTCTTTGACTTTTTGGGCCCTAGATGTCGACCAAGACCATGGATGGCCAAGATTCCATCTTACAAAACCCTAGATCCAACGCCGAATCATTTCGAAGACTTTTTTGGAAAGTCCCACCTTGTCCCTATTTTTCTCTATAAATAGCAAGCTCTCTTGCTCTCATTCTTCACACCAAAATTCAGATCCTAGAGAGAGGTTCTAGAGAGAGAAGCTCGGAAAAATTGTGCCTTAGCTCCGAGTAAGTTCTTCCGTCCTTAGTTTTTAGTTTCCGTAGTTCTTTCGGTAGTTATAGTAGAACCGTTGTTTTGATCTAGGAAGTTTGAAATATATTCCTATGCTTGTTTTTATGCCTCATTGCATTGAAAGATGCCCGACGAGGTAAAAACATAGTGGGGATAATTTTGAAATGGAATACGGTCAAAAGTAACGAAGTTCCGCGAAATTCCGCCGATTAGGGGTTCGGGGGCAAAATGGTAATTTGTACCTAAAATGCCCGTTATGCTTTGCTAAAAGTTGTTAAATATTATCCTTATAGGATATCTCGAGACAATCGTACCGTCGGGCCGCCGTTGTGCCGCCGTCATACCGCTTTTTTCCATTTGTCGAATTTCACGTTTTTCCGTAAAAGTTCCGTTGTACCGCCAAAAGGTACGTTCGCGTCTTGTAACACTAACTCGATGGTTATTATATGATTATATATGTTTGTTGTGTTCTGTTTGTTGTTGTAGCATACGTGGTTATGTTATATACACGGTTATGTCACATACGTGGTTATGTCACATACGAGGTTATTATTCTTTGTATCATACGTGGTTATGTTACATACGTGGTTATGTGTTTTTAATCATACATCTGTTATGGACTTTGTATTGATTGCATTGTCGTGTATATGTAGTCGTATTTAAGCATGAGGTTAATCATTACACGAGATCCAAATTGCAATTGGATCTCGCCTCTTATCATAGCGTCGGGTTCGGAAGAACCGAGGACCGAGGAGAATGGCGAGCAAGCCGTATAGAGTCCCAACTTGAAGACTTTCTTCCGTCGTTATTCATTTTGAAAACTCTCGGTCAATGTACCGCTTCACGTAAATCAGCCAGACTTACGGCAATTTGAATAAATGTATCAGTTACTCAATCGCTCCGATGCTCTACTCTGATGAAAAAAAAAATATACTGCTTTTGGAAATGGGATGTTACATTTAACATCTGTTGCACTCCTTCCTAACAAGTGGTATTAGAGCCAAGTTCTCAGGTTGGCTAGTTGTCATATTGTGATCGTTGAGTTGCTGACTTTACTTGACTGATGGAGACAAAAAGAATTGTTTCTTTAAATGGCCAGAGGGGGTATATGAAAAAATCTTTGGTGGCTATAGATTTGGATTAATCAAGTTTGCAGCATCAAAGGCTTAATCATATTAATAAAAAGGGGGGGGGAGTATGGACTTCTTAGATGGATTGATGAACAAGCTAGAGTATCTTTCTTGAAGAATGTTTCTTCAAGGAGGTCAAGGTTGCTTGAAAATATGCACCTTACACTTGTGGAAAGTTTGACGCTTGTCATGTGAATGTTGGATTGGCGGTAGTCTCCACATAGTCGTGAAGGGGGAGATGTTGGGTTTTGGGCTCTCTTTCCTATGTGGCGAAAAGCCCATGTTTGAATTGCCCAGAGTTTATATATTTCCTATTTTATGAAAAGAAAAGGAAATGAAAGGGAAAAAAATGGGAAAGAAGGAAAAGAGTGAGAGAATGAGGGAAAAAACATGTTTTCTGATTGTTCTTTATGACTTGGAGTTTCCAAAATTGAGGTTAGGTCTTACTTATTTAAGTGGAGAGAAGGCATATTAGGATCTTGGGCAGAGAGGCCACGGCGAGGGTGAAGAGGTTAGAGAAGTCTAATGGTGCAGTCATGTGAGAGAAAACCGCAACTTCATAGGTTAGTATCGGTAAATTAGCATTCATATATTTGTTGCTCGTTGGATCAAGCTGAAATTTGGTCGGCAGGGTTAGAACATATGGTTCTTCATTTTTCAATAGTAGGATCGTCGTTTAGAGGTCTTGTGTAAGAGAAAATATGTTCATGGTCAAGGACTTTTTTTAAAAAAAAAAATTGGACTGTTTTATTCTCTATTGTATGCATGAAGCTTTTGTTATTTGGCTAGGTGATTACACGTGTTTGTGCATTTATTTGAGACTCTCTTGTACCTTGTTTTGATCATAGTGAATCATATTTTTATTGGTCTAGACGACCCATGGTTTTTACCCTAGACTTGAGGGGTTTTTAACTTTAATAATTTTGGTGTCTATTGTGCCATTGGATTTCTTCCATATATTTGTTTATTTGTTTCATCATAGACTCTTGCAAGTCATAGAAAGATTTAACATTTGCTGCTCTCTTTCCTAACATTAAGTACTTATGTGTATCATTATATTATATATCAATTTATAAATCATACAAATTAGTTTGGGGAAAATCAATAAATATAAATATTTTAAAGTAATTTATTTAGCTTCCTTAATCTCCATAAATTAGTCAACTGGATCTTATATTAACAACTAGATGTGGTAACTCTTTGTAACTATACAAACTTCAATGCGCTATTTGAATGGGGAGAAAATAAGGAAGGAAAGAAAACTAGGGAGCACTCCTTGATTGGATAGAAGAGAAAATGTGGAAAGAAAGAAAAGTGGGGGAGAAAATGGGGTGGCTCCAAAGAGTTGAGGTGATAAAATTTTCTCTCCTCCCATCTTTTCTTTTCATCCAAACGCAGGGGAATAAAATAGGTAGTATAATTTGCTTTAAATTTACATACATACATATATATATATATATATATAAAAAATATATATATATATATAAAACAATTACACGTGTTTTACGTACTGATTCAAAAACTTGAATATTTTGAACAATTCAAAAAATATTGAATTGTTCCAATTTATAAGCATAATAGATAAAAAAAAAAAACAACAACAACTCCAAACTTGTCTGTATTTTAATAAAGGGATATAAAAACCGTAAAATTAGAGTTACTAAAATTAAAAGATAGATAAAATCTTTTAAAAAAAAACTATTGGCATAACACATGGTGACCAATTTGTATATATGGTTTAAGGTTTTGTGTTTACAAATATTATGAGGTTCCATCTGTTCTTGATCTTCACTTTCTTTGTTATTTCACACAAACATAATTTAATTTTTGAGAGAAATATTAAAAAAGAAAAGATAACACACAAATAAAATACATACCTGTAAATGAGTTACCATCCAAATATAATTCTTTCAAAGATGTGCAGTTGCTTATTGATTTTGGAATGCTTCCCTCTAATTGATTGTGATTAACAACACAAACTTCAAGTAAAGGGAGTTGATGACACATTTCTTCTGACAAATTTCCTTTCAAATTATTGCTGCCAACGTTAACATAGCTCAAAGAAGGCATTTTCCAAAGAAAAGAAGGAATTCCACCTATGCAAAAAGAACAGAATATTTGTTTGTTGGTAGTAAGTCTAGGAATTTCATTAATTTACACACAACCATATAAGTAATACATGGAATTTTGTTAACTAGTGGCTTAAATTCAATAGACTATAATTTAACTTTTGTTGGAAATGAATTTAAAAGGGACTCTTCCAATATAATATCAATAACCAATTGGACATTAAAACTCTTCCAATATAATATTAATTATATATTATGTGGAGCTTTTAATTGAACAAAGTATAAAATATAAATGATATGGTGCAGAGCACCTAAAAAATTTTGTTTCCAAGTTTTAAATATCATGTGGTCCCATGAGCTCATGAATGAACGTTATGATGAATGAATGAAATGGAAAAAAACAAAAGTCAAATGCATGCAAACTCATTCCAAATTGAAACATGACATCTCTCATGATTACATTAAAAAATTTCAAATAAAGATTAGTTATAGTGTTTTGTATTTTATATTTGTTTTCAATATTTGAAGTTGTTTTCTAAAGTTTGGGAAGCTAAAATAAATATGCAAATAAAAAAGATTATTCAGACTTAAGAATATCAAATCCCTAAATATAAATAGCTAAATACAAATGACCACTCAAATAGAAATATCAATGGTAAAAGTCATACTCCACCCTTTTAATCCAATCTGACTCAAATAGAAATATGGGGCCCTTTTATCAGGTTATTTTCCTTGAAGCTCCCTGTTTCTTTAATGATTGCGAAAATATTACCATTTTATTCATATTCACTTTGGGATTAAAAGAAAGCATCGCACTCTATTTCTTTAAAGTAATCTAGCAAAATCATTATTCAGTAATGTCTTATGAAATAATGGAATAGAAGTTAAGACAATGATATATATAATTAAAAAACTTACCTTGAAGTTGCTGTACCTAAGATATAGCAACTGGAGTTTGGTCAAATTTTCAATGTCACTTGGTATTTTTGCTCCGTCAAATCTGTTATCTCCTAATGATAACTTTGCTAATTCTTTGCATTGATGCCAAATGGAGGGCATTTCGCCAGACAGATCATTTCCATTCACATAAAATAATTCAAGTTTTGAAAGCCCAAAACACATTTTTCGGGAGACTACCAGATAATTGATTTTTTTCAAGACCAATCTCTTGTAGCGCTGAAATGTTAAATAATGAAGATGGTATAGAACCAACAAGTTGATTAACTCCAAGATACAATATCTTCAGTTTTGAAAGATCACCAATTTCATTTGGGATGCCTCCTTCAAATATTAAGGGGGTGGGAAAGAAAATAATATTAGTAACAATTTGTTACATGTCACGAGTTATTAGGCTTATGAGATAAATTTATATTCTATAGAAACACATGAGACTTGCACATTTTGTTTTAAGAAATGACACATATATTAGTAAATGATAAAACGTAATATAAGGTATAACCCTTTTAATTCAGGTGGGCTAATTACCATAGATTAAATCAACTGGTTGTCTTTGGTTGAGAAATTTTGATATGATCAAATTTAAGAGACAAATTGAAATCCAATTGGCCATTCCTTTTCATCATTCCTATCAAAACACATGTTTTTGGGGGGACTCAGAAAAAATCTTTTGTTGACTCTACAATTTTTTTTTTTTTTGAAATAATATTTACTAACAAATAATGAAATTAAAATAGTGTAGATTGTCCAAATAAAAATTAAGTGTCTCGGACATGTTAGTTGTAAGGTTTATTCAATATGAAAAAGGACAATACAAGTTTCTCATATCTATTATCTTAAGTCTTCCAATCACATATGACCATATACCATATTTTTAAAATATTATCTATTAACTATAAATCCACGTGAAATAAATAGGGCACATGTCCATGTGTGACTGAAGAATTTGACATAATGGATATAATGAACTTGAGCTAAGTTTTTCCCCCATGAAAAACCCTTCAAAAAGTTTTTAATGACAGAATAATAAAATTTATTTTCAAAGATTGATGATGATCCTTTAGATCCACTAGGACTAATTAATATTATAATAGTTTTTTTTTCCTCCCATGATTTGATTACATAATTTGTTTCGACTTTTAATGAAGGATGTTTTCTCCTTTGAAAAAGAATATGAAAAATATGAAAAAAAAATAAAGAAGAAAATTCATAAAACTTGAAAAAATATTTTTTTTTCTTAAAAACAATTGGGACAAATTCATATTTCTTGAGGATATGATCCTTCTAACCAATTAGACTAATTTAGAACAAAGACAAATGTAATTGTTGAAAATAATCCAAAACATACCTAACAAATTGTTAGAAGACGAACTCAATAACTCAAGCGAAGATAAGTTGGAAATGGTCTGGGGAATGAATCCTGAAAGTTTGTTATTGCTAAGTCGTAAAATCTTCAATCGCTCAAGTCTTCCCACCTCTAACGGAATGGTTCCTTCAATGAAATTAAATCTTAAATGTAAAGTCTCCAACCTTGATAGATTGAATAGAGATAGTGGAATAAATCCATTAAGACTGTTAGTTTGAAAACTCAAGTACTCAAGCATAGATAAATCTCCTATCTTTGCTGGAACTTGCCCATGAAAGTCATTGTAGCTCAAATTAAGTAGTTTCAATCTACTCAATTGAACTAACTCTTGTGGTATTTGACCATAAAAATTGTTGTCACTAAGATCAAGTTCAACAAGGAATGAGAAATTCCCCAGTTGTGGAGACATTGTGCCCTTAAGACCCATGCCGCCAAGATTCAAGGAATGGACCCTTCCATGACGAGTATTGCATGTGACACCAATCCAATTGCATGGAGAAGAAGAGATAGCCCAATTAGCTAAGAAATCATATGGATCTGAAGTGATATAAGATTTAAGGGCAAAAAGGGCAGATTTATCAGTACTGCTGTTTGTATGAGTCCAAGCTGTAACATCCCATTTGAAAACAGCGGATTTTTTTTTTTAAACGTTTCCAAATATTTCAAGCAGAGTAATCAGAGTAGAGCATTGGAGCGAAAGAGTAACTGATTCATAACAAACATCAACCACAGTGTAACATTGTAATGATTACATTAATCCTAGAGTTTGAAAGTGAATAACCGAAAGCGGTAAAGATAGATAAGTCTCGGCCGCACGTCTATCGCTCGCTTGCCTCGATCTTCGATCCGTATTCCTCCGGATCCCGAAGCTATAGCTGAGATTCAATTTACCGCATTGAATCTCGGGTAACGGTTAATCTCAAACCCAAACAATACAAAAGATACGGATAACAAATATTCTAGACAATACAACAAGATATCACTACATAAGCATACAAGAGATGCATGATCATTATGTCGACAAAACATAAGCATTACGCAGTATGTAAAGCCCCACAATGTAAAACAACAATAAAAGCTTGCACTATTCACCAGTGCCACGATACCACTCGTGTTCTCAGCGCTAGAAAAACATACGGCGTTATCATGACTATAACCCGTGTAAAACTATCTGTATATCGGTCTACGAACGTATCTATCACATATATGCATTTAAGAAGCACAAGATTAGTGTTACAGTACGCGTCCGTACCTTCGTTGGCGACGTTAGGTACTTCTGGCGGAAAAACGTACTTTTTACGGAAAAACGTGAAATGTTCACCAGCGGCACGTCGGGCGGCGAAACGGCAAATCAAAGTTTCGATGCCCTATCGAGTAATATCACTTTCATTAGTGATTTGACATCATAACGGCATTTTAGGTAAAAATTACCATTTTGCCCTTCTACCCCTAATTTGGCGGAATTTCGCGAACTTCGTTACTTTGACCGTATTCCATTTCAAAATTATCCCCACTATGTTTTTACCTCGTCGGGCATCTTTCAATGCAATGAGGCATAAAAACAAGCATAGGAACAAATTCTCAAACTTCCTAGATCAAAACAACAGCTTCTACTATAACTACCGAAAGAACTACGGAAACTAAAAGCTAAGGACAGAAGAACTTACTCGTTGAAGACTTCTTCACAAATTTTTCCAGAGCTTCTCTCTCTACTTTCTCCCTCTAGGTTTCGGTTTTTAGCTAGAGAATGGGTGTGAGAATTCAAGAGGAGATCATGCCTTTATATAGGAAAAATTAGTGCCACTTTGGTATCTTTCATTTTCCCATCTTGTACTTTTTCCTTAACTTATCACCATGTAAAATCAAAGTTGAAATGGTGGTAAATCCTTGACCATGGGCAGCTCATAGTCGACATTGAGGAGTGATGTGGCAGCAAGCCATAGGTCCAAGAGTGGTGACTTAAGCTTACTTTATGCCCTCAGATAGAATTTCCCGATCGGTGTCCGTTTCGCGTAGTCTCTAAATTCTGAATTCATAACTTTGAAGATCTTCTCTTCCTCATCAATAATATCTAATTTAACTTAGATTCCAGTCCCTTACAGGGTTCCAACAAATCAGCTTGAAGTTTTTCTCGAAAAACGTGTCCGCGCGTCCGATTTAAAATCGTTTTCGGAATCATCAACCTCTGGACAAAAATTCACCGATTCCAAATATGTCCATATAATCATAAACTCATCTCCGGATGTTGAGTTATAATTTATTTTCTTCAGATCCAAAATGTGACTATCTCGCATTTTTCCCTATTTCGTCTTATTAGGTAAATGCGCTACCAATTTATTAACTTCCTAAGAGGTCACTTGAAGGTAAAAACTCACTGATCAATATTTTACCTTGACTTTGGAATTCCTATTCCTGGTTCTCTAGATAGGATCCGTTTCCTATTTATTCATTTACTATTCACTAACTTTAATTATATTATATAATAATAAAATATCATGGTTTTTTTAAAATTTATTCCTTTCTCTATTTTTCTCTTCCAATTTTCGGCTAGGCCCTTTTTTATTTTTTTTTATTTTTATTTTTTTTAATTATTTATATAATTATTTATTTATTCCAATTTTCTAAAAAATTTACAAAATTACCTAATTGGTCCATTCTTGTATTTAGGCTTAAAAATACCTAAACTCACTTATTTTTCACAAAATTCTCCAATTAATTACTAAATATGTTCTTACTAATTTTAAGCCAAAAACCACTAATTTTAGGGTTTTACAAAATTACTTATGAATTTCCTTTACTTATGCTTAAGTAATTAGCCGTAAATTACTTAACTACTTTATTATCACTAGTTGATAATTTTCTTAATTAAAATGCCTCATTACCTCATAATTCTAGCACTGACATTTCTGTTTTCATGTTTTCTGCATTATTCTAGAATTTGAGAGGGTATTATGGTCATTACAATACTTTTTGAGCATTCTTATTCAATTTCTCCACGCTCATAATTTATCAAATTATCACAATTAGAGATAATATACTCTCCTAACTCAAATAATTATTTCATTGCGCTTTTTTAGGATTTTTCACAATTTTCCTAAGTCATTCTCGCGATATCGGGGTATTTTGGTCATTTGGCACTTTTTGGCCTTAAATTCTCTAATTTCCTACAGAACTCATCCTAGAAAAATAGGCTATAATAACACAAGTCTTGCAACAATAATTCCACTTATCAGCAATAGCCAATTTATTTACCAAAATGTAATATTTCAGATAAATAAATATGCGGGTAGTACACAAGCTAAGGAAACCATAGAGCAATGAAGTAAGAGCAGGAAAACAAAGAAAAAAGGTTTTCCCATGAGGAGCATATCAGACTTATCAAAATTTCAAACCTTGTGTATCCAGTAATTAACGCACACGTCGTTTTATACTTCTCCCTTCCGAAATTAAGTCAGCCGTTGTATTATATTTGAAGATATATTTTATTTATGGTCAAGTCTTGTGGGTATGAAATAACCCACAATATACGTGTTGAACAATTCCAGTTCTGGGACCACATTTTCATCGTATTATTTTATTTATGGTGGGGTCTAGTAGGCTATAAAGAGTAACCTCACAGAACTTTATTGGAATGCTTTGCTACCATGCATACATAAAATGCTTCTCCATAATTTACTCGCATTGAAATCTAAATTCAACCGGCCAGAAAAAAAAAAAAAATCTAAATTGATGATCAACCCAGAACAAATCTAAATTGACGTAAGAAATCTTGGCTGTGTTCTCGCTCATTCTCATTACACGTGGGTGGTTAATTAGATCAATAATATGTTTAATTTTAAGCTTGTAGCCCATTCAAGGCACTGACGGTATAATTTAACTGACCGGACACATTCTCAATGTTTAAAAAAAAAAATTAAAAAAAAAAATTATCGTCTTGAATTTCTTCAGCTGCCACTTTGAGTTTGAGGACAATATTATCACTTTATTATTTAATTGGGAATATTAGAGGGAATTACCTAGACTGAATGATATTTGTCGAGGAGAATCTTAAAAATTGTAATTATTAAGGACCAAAAACCAAAATATAAACGTACAAATACTAAATTGTCCCTTAGCTTACTCATATATTCTCTTAGATGAAATCTCAACTACTTTTTAACAGTTACCGTTTAGGAGACAGATGGGGAAATAATTATTTTTATCTTTTAACAGTTACCGTATAAATACTAAATTGGCCCTAAGCATGCTGTTTTTTTTTTTTTTTTTTTGTATAAAAAAAAAACAGAACATGGAGCTTAGAAAAATTGATTGCGAACAAACAAGTCCACATGACTAATTTTAATTTTGATGAAGTTTTTTTTTTCTTTAGTAAAAAGGACTCATCCATTGACCTCAAAAAGCTCGGGCACATGGCATGGTGGAATTCTCAAACATTAAGTGGCCCTCAAAACAAGTTGATGCAACTACTTGAAAGAGAAAGAATATTACGTTAGTGATGAGAAAAGAAGTGTCGCTTTATGAGGTGTAATTTATTCACTTCTAGGACCACATTATCATTTTCATTGCATTAGTCTTATAACCCAAAAGAACGTTATTGAGAAGAAGCTTGTGTGGATACATTGTCCCTTCAAAAAACATATATCGCAAAAGTCTTTTAGTCTTAATTTGTTTGGATGTATATATTATATCTTTCTATCTCCCACTTACAATTGTAGGTACACGACGTATTTGACTTGTGAGTAGACCTAAAATTCACACTCCATTTTATAAGATAGAAACTGCACGCTGCTAAATATCTCCTCTTATATGAATATTTTATTTTGGTGATATCATCTTGGTTCAATGAAAAAGTGCCACGTCGTTGAAGCTAAAAATACATGTAAATATACCACTTATATATATATATATATCTATGTATGTATGTATAAAGTGGTATATAAAAATTATCAAAGTGGTGGTATAGATATACTCGTAAATCTACTTTTGATTGTGGGTATTGATATAGTCTCTAGCTAGAAAGAAGAAATGTATCTAAAATGATTTTAAATGGAAGTAAAGCATATCACATAATTAAGATGAAAATCATCGTAACGAAAAATATACATGAAAAAGAATTAAAAGCAATGCTGAGCACAATTTTTATGTCTAAAAGCGGAAGAGTTGCATAATATTAATGTCATATGATACGTTCAATACATAATCAATCTATAATTTAAACATTTACTAAAAGGAAAAAAAGTTAAGAATATGCACTTTTTGTGATAACCGTTTAGGCCACCCAATCTCCATCGCTTTTCTAGATCATATTACCAAGTATTCAAGCAAGTAATTAATCCGGATTTTGAGGCTTTGTGATAGGTGATTTTTACACTGTTTTTTCCCTCTTAAAGTTGCCTATAATTAATGTAATAACCTTGATTTTAGAAATCTAATTTACGAGATAAGGGAAAATTATTGAATATTTTAATGAAGTAAATTCATGAGATAAAACTGTTATAGAAAATTGTTATAATTATAGAGTAAATTGTTGAAAAAGTTACGGAAAATCGATGAACGAATGACTAAAAATGATATAATGGTGATAAAAACAAATCTAAAAGTATTATGATAAATACTTGAAAGATCATGAAAAATTATGAGAAAAATATGGAAGTGATATCCCTAAATTATGAGAATTTAATAAATTATTTCGAGGAAATAACTTGAAGAAAAGTTTAAAAAGCATTTCGAATCATAAAGTAACCTGATGGGGTAAACATTTTTAATATTTTACACAGATATAAAATGACAATATCAAGTATAGAAGTTTGTAAGATAACAATATACTGTAAATTAGTAAAGATAAATATATGAAGAAACCAAATCCTAAAAAGATCACTAAACGAAGAAATTAGGTCGATTAAGCCCTAACGAAGCGAGGGTAAAACGGGAATTTTTGGTAAAAAATATTATATTTTAAAAAAATGGAAAAAATTATAGAAAAATAAATAAATCTGAATTTTTAAAAGAGGGGGTCGAAATTATGGTTATTTTTAATTAAAAAGAATTGTTTAAATAATTAAAATGGTAATTAGAATAAAATAATAATATAATGCGGTGAGTCGGCTTATAGGCGGCCAGGAAAAGTTAGAAATAAATTCTACAGGTAAAGGTAAAAAGTCTTTTCAGACTGATCAAATTAAGAACAAGTGAATTTTTACCCGAAGAAAGAATTTACCGGCGTCGATTCCGCAAACCGAAAACCCTAATTCCTAATAAGACGGAAAGCGATCGATAGAGTAGAGCCGATAGGCAAAGTGAGAACCTATAGAAACAATTGCGTGTTTTCAAACACGGATTAAGTTAGGCAACCACTGGACGTTTACGATTCAAATGAATTATTGTCCGGGAAGTTGGTTCTATCGGAAGCGATTTCCAGAATCGGGACGCGTTTGTCCGAATATCTTCCGACGCACCGAGAATACCTGGATATGATCAAAAAGAGGATCCAAATAGATAATATGAAAGAGGATGAAAAGACCTTCAAAGTTACATGCCCGCATTTTTGAGTTTCGCGAAATCGCGCGAACGGACACCGATCGAGTAGCTTTATCGGCCGGAGGCCATAAAGCAAGAGCCATCATGGATGACAACTCATCCATTGACTTTAGGGCTCTTAGATTTCGATCTTGACCATGGATGGCCAAGAGTGTTTTGTCCTCAAAAATGCGATCCAACTACGGAATCCGATCGAAGACTTTTGTGGAAATTCCCACCTTGTCCCTATTTTTCCCTATAAATAGCAAGCCCTCTTACTCTCATTCTTCACACCAAATTCGAATCCTAGAGAGAGGTTCTAGAGAGAGAAGCTCGGAAAAATTCTGCCTTAGCTCCGAGTGAGTTCTTCGTCCTTAGTTTTTAGTTTCCGTAGTTCTTTCGGTAGTTATAGTAGAACTTGTTGTTTTGATCTAAGAAGTTTCGAATTTGTTCCTATGCTTGTTTTTATGCCTCATTACATTGAAAGATGCCCGACGAGGTAAAAACATAGTGGAGATAATTTTGAAATGGAATACGTCAAAGTAACGAAGTTACGCGAAATTCCGCCAAATTAGGGGTAGAAGGGCAAAATGGTAATTTTTACCTAAAATGCCGCTTATGATGTCAAATCACTAATGAAAGTGGTATTACTCCTATAGGGCATCGAAACTCGATTTGCTTTAATTCTGTTACGCCGCCCGACGTGCCGTTGAACATTTCACGTTTTTCCGTAAAAAGTATGTTTTTCCGCCGTAAGTACCTAACATCGTCAACGAAGGTACGAACGCGTCTTAACACTAATCTTGTACTGCTTAAATGCATATATGTGATAGATACGTTCGTAGACCGATATACGTGAGCAGTTTTACACGGGTTATAGTCATGATAACGCCGTATGTTTTTCTAGCGCCGAAAACACGAGTGGTATCGTGGCACTGCGGTGAATAGTACAAGCCGTTATTGTTGTTTTACATTGTGGGGCTTTACATACCGCGTAATGCTTATGTTTTGTCGGCATAATGATCATGCATCTGCGTATTCTTATGTAGTGATATACTTTGTTGTATTGTCTAGAATATCCGTTATCCGTATCTTGTATTGTTTGGGTTTGAGATTAACCGTTTCCCGAGATTCAATGCAAGTGAATTGAATCTCGGCTGCCTATAGCTTCGGATCCGGAGGAATACGGATCGAAGATCGAGGCAAGCAAGATTAGACGTGCGACGGACTTATCTATCTTTACCGCTTTCGGTTATTCACTTTCAAACTCTAGGATTACTCGTAATCATTACAATGTTACACTATGGTTGATGTTTGTTATGAATCGATTCTCACTCGCCCAATGCTCTACTCGACTACTCTGCTTGAAATATTTGGAAACGTTTTAAAAAAAAAAAAAAAAAAAAAAATCCGCCGTTTTCAAATGGGATGTTACAATTAATCGTATTGTACCTAACATTAAACATGGATCATTACATAGAAATTTGTTTACAGTATATAAAATGGGTAATTTTCTGCAATTGCCAGGAGTATGTATGGAGCACACAATCATAAAGAAAGAAAGGACCAATGGAGAGTCAAGTCTGGAGCTTTGGATTGGGATCGAAGGAACGGTGATAAAGCCAAATACAATCCATTCAATTGCGTGTTTGACAAAGTTGCAAAATAAAATTGCCGTGTAGACTAGATATTTTCATTCCTGAAAAAATGTCTCATCTAATTTAATTAAACTTGTCCAGAGAAATTAAATGAGTTAGCTTAAATTAATGTAATCAGGACTGGATTGTTCCATATTATTATTTGAGAAAAATTAATTTAGTATGTAGCTGATGTCTTGAGAAACATTTAAAATGAAAAATTTTAGTATTCCCTCCAAGTGCAAATGAATATGATAAAAGAGAGACGTAAGTTGAAAAAGAAAAAAAAAAATTAAGGACAAAAATGACGAACATGTTACTAATGACTATTGAGTGTTCCTTCATTTTTGAATAACAACAGAGCCTGAAAATAATTAAAATTAAAGAAAATAAAAATTGTCTAAGCTCAATATGCTTAGCCCAATTTAATCTGACTAGCTGAAGAAAATCCGATTTTGACACTACTACTACGGCACCAACATGACTATAACAATTCCAACATAATGATTTATAATAAGATGTCATCACAATCAAGTAGGAGAGAAACAACTTTAAATGGATTTGGATTGTTAGATGTGCTCCACTAGTAGGTGCTACATATCGGATAATTTGATAAAGTCAATATAAAATAAAAGTGGTAATATAGATTTTTTTACCATATATACAATATTATTATAAACATATAGAGATAAAATCGTCTTTATTTTACTCAAAGAAAAAATTGAAAAATTATATACATTTTAACTCCTGATGAGACCATGGTTTGACCTATAAAATAAAATAAAATAACAAAATGAACAATTAATAATGAAATACACACACACAAATAAGAGTAATTAAAATACTTTGACCACCCTCTTATTTTGCCTTAATTACACAGATCTCTCCTCTACTTTGAAAATATACACTTAAATTCAAACAATTAACTCCGTTAGGAATATTCCAAAAATATATTTTTTAATTAAATTTTATATAAAAATAAAATTTATTTACTATCTTACCCTTAATATTAAATCCCTAGTTTTACTTTTTATCTTGAATGTATTTATTTTGTCTTGCACATTTTGACTAAAATTGTTTTAAAGAATTTAAGATTGTTTTATCTGTTCCTTAATTTCTATTTTTATCTTTACAAATAGTTTTTTGTTTGATGATTTTAAACATTGGTTAATGTAAATATCACAAACGTTGAATATTCAAGTAAGTTTTTAAATAAACATGTGCTTGATCAGATGTGTATATAAATATTTGTGAAAAAAGTATTAAATTATAAATTTAAATGACATAAAAAATCTCAAAATTATATAGTTAATTATATTTGATAAAATTATATTTTTTAATATATATTTTAAGTCAAAATTATTTTATAATAGAAAAACTAATAAATTTTTAAACAAATTAGAAAGTTAGAAAATCTATTAGAATAAATTTTTAGTTGTATAAATTTGGTTTTATAATTTTTACACATACACACACAAAAGTTTAAAAGTTAAATTTAACGGTCAACTAACGGTTTAGATGGATGGAAATAGAATCTTAAAATAAAAGGGAAGTCTGTGTAACAAACATTTTATTTTAAGGGAGGTTTATGTGGGTGTTTAAAATAGATGGAGATGCCTATGTAATTAAGGCAAAATATGAGGGTGGTTAGAGTATTTTCCTATATATATAATGATTAAAGTTACCCTCTAGAAGTTGATGCGTGAAAAGAGCAAGAAATTTGTGCGGTCTTTACTTTCTTTTTTATTGGTCATTATTTCATTTTTTGTCAAGTCTGGTTGGCCTAAGACTCTATATCCCCACAAGAACGTTATTAAACGGTCACAATCAAATTGACGAACACTTAAATAAGAAAGTCTCCTTAATTTGTAGGAACATGTGGTGCTTAACTTGTGAGTAGATCAAGGTCATGCTCCATTTCACACGGCACAGCTACTACATACATATATGTCTGTGTATTTATATATCCTTATGAATATTTCATATTTGCAATATTATTATTGCAATGTGTGTGGTTTGGATTTTATTGACTTTATGAAAATCATTTTAGCGGTTAGTTTTTAAATACTAGTGTGAATATTCTTAGAGTAATGAGATATATCTGGTCATAATGAGCACACTTAAACTCAATTTGTTAACTTCTAGAGAGTAACCGGGAAAAACTTATACTATAATACGAATATTTCATTGTTTAGCTCTGTTTTTCGATTCCAAAAAGCAGAGTATATTTTAATGGGAATGGAGCATCATATCTAATGAATCTAAAAGAAAAAATACTAATCAATGTGCCAATCAGCACATAGAATGAAGGGATGAAAGAATCATCTCAACGTATTTTGGGCTCATAAATAAACTTCAAAAAATTTAAAGGGTTAACAAAGTGGATACCGACCTGCTTTTATATACTCCTCCCATTCCCATTATAGAGCTATTTACCGAATTTGGAGGGATTAAGGAAGGAAGTTAAATTAGTTAATTATGTGTATTTTCCTAAAATACCCTTACCCAATAAATTAGTTCATAAATTGTGTAGCTTACATTTTAGATTTTGTTGGATAAGTATTCAGTTCATAACACGTAATGAAAATTCTCGGTGATGAATCTTCTTGAGAAAATTGTAAGGTGAGGTTAGATTACTCAATTAAAATAATTTAAAAACTTGAGTGATTATCCTCCAACTTCAGGTATACAGATCTTGTTTTTGGGAAGAATGTAAGGGTGAAAGATTGGGCAACAAAATAGCGTGTGGATTTGATTTGGGCTTTAGGGTCCATAATCCTATTCGTTATAAAAATAGTAAGGGCCCAAAGGACCCAACAGATATTTGTATTTTGGGTCTATCACTAGCTACGTACTTCTCTTCTCTTAACAAGGAGGACATAGTTGGTTAAGACGTTGATCATTACCCTAAAAAGGAGGAGATTTAATACCCGTTGGTTAATGTAAAAGCCTTATGGGTGGACTATCTGTAAATATTTCTGAAAGTTCTCTTTTAGCGTACGTAGAGACATACTCTGACCCTGAGTAAAAAGAATGACAAGATAAGTTTGAAATATATTTCGAAATTGATCATTGAAAATTGAAAACTTTATTCATAGTACGCAGGATACTTGAAGAAAATAGGCATTGATTGTTCACATGATAATACTAAGCCAAAAGGGGAAAAAAGTGTGGCATCGAAGTCACAAAAAGATTACAAAAAAAAAAAAAAAAAAAAAAAAAAATCAGGACGTGTTGTTAAATTAATTATTGTGGAAGAAGTATTAGTAGGGGTGATATAGGAAAAATATGACAAAAAATTGCTCAAAATTATTTTATATTAAAAAGTATAATTTAGGTGTATATGACATTAATGAGTTACAAACATTATTTACTTTATAAAATATATAGGTGTATTATTAAATTATTATTGTCTTTAATTATTATTGAGAAAGTATAAATAGGGGTATTATAGGGAAAAATTGACAAAAGTTAAAACTTGCTCTTATAATTAGGACCAAAACCAACTCCAAAATTTGCTCCTATAATTAGGACCGGAGGGAGTATGAATTCTTATAATTTGATCTGTATTTCAATGTTTAAACTACAATATTCGCACGTTCTTTTGTGCTTAATGTTATGCTCTTCCTTGTTCTATGTTTTCTACTAATTAATCGTTTTTGAATAATCAATCCACTCCAACGTTTATTATAATTACACATCTGATTAATTTTGGTTGAAGCTGAATACAAAAGAAGTTGATGCAACAAAAAAAGAAGGTTTTTAGCGTCATTAAATTACTTTTACAGTTTACTTTCATACTAATTACCACTGAAATGCTACTAATTTTACTCTTGAATAGCCATGTTTTGTATATCTCCGTGAACTGAAAGGCAATTTTAAACTAGTGTTTGCTAACTATACATGTACTATCCAATCAGTGGCGGAACCAGAAAAAAAAAAAATTAGCCCGGCCAAAAAAAAAATATTGAACTACTCTCTTTAATTCTTATTATAAGGCACCAACTAGTAAGTATATTTAGTTCTTTTTATAAAACACTTGCTTGTTTCCAAATAGCATTAAATATATATTTTTCATGTATACCCATAATTAAAAAGGTAGTGAGTGAGAGTAATAATTAATAAAAATTAATTATTATTCTTTTTTTTTCGAGAAAAAAAAGAGTAATAATTAATATGATATTAGAGTTTAGTGTAATTAATATGGATAATATTGAAAATTACTTAAATTTTAGGACAACTTTACTGACTTTAACTGTTTTTATTGACTTGTGAGAATTGTTAGTTGCTTCCTTAAATAAGAACCAAAGGGAGTATTTACTAAATAATATCAAATAACCTAGAAAATACAAACAGATAATAACATATAATTATAAATCAAAACAATATATAAGATGATACTAATCTTTTCGGTATCTCAAACAAGAATTTTACTTTCCTCTCATAGCCTAATGAGTAATAAAACAAACATTATCTTTACAAAGAAGATAAAAAATTAGCTGTGGCCAAATAAAATATCATATAATAAATACATATATATTTTAACAAATTTTATAACATCAGTCGGGCCAGCTGGGGCCAGATCACAATGTTCCGCCCCTGTATCCAATTTAATGTTGTTCTATGTATTGTTAGACACGTTATTTATATATTGTATGACACTTGCAAAAGCGGCTTATGCTATTTATAATTTCTAAATAATACAGCTTGTCTTTAATTTTTTTTAAAAAAGCCACGAGATTCATTTGTTGCGGATGATGGTCGCTTTAGAATTGACGGTAGGTTCTTTCCCATTTTTTGTGTGTATAGTTCTTAACAATTGTATCAAATAATTGAACTCATAATAATAAACGTATCGCTATGAAGATTACTACATTATCTCCATTCTCCACCAGTCCAATCCATTTTCGAGGGTTTTCCTATTTTAAATGAGCTTAAGATATAGAGGGATCCTCTGGTCCGAGCCTCCAAATTTCTCTTGGTACTTTAAAAGAACGAATGATTAAAAAGAGGGCTTTTTTTTTTTTTTTTTTTTTTTTTTAAAAAAAAAAAAAAGCAACTTTATGTTAATTTTTTTAGCAAGCGCATGCACACATGTTAATTTTTTGACCTAATACATGCATTATTAATTTAAGGAAACTTAATCTTTTAGTCTTTCAACTTTTGTGTCAATTGTAACTTAGTCCTTCAACTATGACTCAACACAACTCAGTTTCTAAACTTTTGACTTGCTTATGACTTAGTCCCTTATCTTTCCATTTTTCTTATATTTTTACCTTTTCTTCTATAACCATGTTTATTAAAACTGGATCAAACCGACATGTTCGATCACAAAACCGCAAACCAAATCACCTAACGGGTTTGGTTCAGCAAGTTTGACCGGTTCAATGTTTATTTAGAGTTTTCTGACTTCAAAAATCCTTAATTTTCATAATTCAAGTAAATATTGTATTTTAGAAAATAATTAGCAAAATACAAAGGTGAATATGTGTCTCAAAAAATTATAATCTATTGATTATATTTTCATCCAAATTTCATTTTGGAATTAATTAACCAATGGTTAATTATGAGACATTATTTAGGGGCTATTTAATGGGATATAAATAGAACATATAATAGTAATTAATTTATAATAAAAGGAGATAAAGACAGGGTTATGAAGACACTTAGCCAAATTAACATAAATTAGCAAATTAGCTTGTGCTAATTGAGGTTAGTGGCTTATTATTTCAACTTGATTAAGGGAAATCAAATAATCAATGACAAATGCAATTAAAAGGCATATAAGCCTTGGATTAAGAGTTAATTAAACTTTGTTAATCAACTTTGAAAAGTCAACAATAGCAACTAACCAATGGGAAAAATCAAAGAAATGAGCATAATCCTTGTGAAAATAAATGGACCAATCAAAGCATTAAGCCATGGAATTGTGTCTACATTAAAAACCAATTTAAAGACCCCATTTCATGGAGCATGTCGACAGCCAAAATCAAAGGATAGGATGGAGTATGAGAAAGGTGAAGATTAAATAATATTCTCCAAAAGTCAATATAAGTGGCGCTGGATGAGTTTGTTTGGAATTAAATAATTGAGTTATTTTGCTAATAAATGACACAAACAAAAGCAAAACACAATTAAATGGCTAAGAGAGGGAAGTATGTCGGCAGCCCTCATGGAAGGAGGAGATCTGATTTTATAAAGTGAAAATGATCCAATGGATGAAAGAAGATATGAAGTTTTGAATCACTTGTGAAGTTACCATTTTAACCTTGGAATTTTGGCTATAAATAGAGGGTTCTCCCTTCACAATTCTTCACACCAAAACACTACAACACATCTGATTTTAGAATTAGAGAGTGAGTAGAGTAAAGTTTTTACAGCAAGAGGGAAGAAGGAGCAAAGTTCTTCAACGGTAAGTTCTTGAGCTTTGGTCTTTAATTCTTAGTAAAATTGTAGTTTAATCTAGAAAATTAGAGAATAAATTCCTATACTTGTTTTTAGGCCTTCTTGCATTGAAAATTTCCTAATGAGGTAAAAACATAGTAGTAAATAATTTTTGGAAATCAATGGATCAAGATTGTGAAAATTGTAGAATTTTCGGTTTTTAAATCTTGTGCAGTCAGCGAAAAAGATGCTATTATTTTATGTAACAAATGAAGTCATTAAATCATAAAATTTTACATGAATAAAGTAGACATGTAGGGCTTTCCAAACATATAAAATGTGAAGCATTTTGAGTTCTATACAAGGAGATACAATTTGTTGAAGATAAGCCTTATTTTCTGGGATTAAATCTGAACAGTGTTTGGAAACGCAAAACCTGGGAATGATTTTTGATGTTTTAGCTTCTGAGAATATTGTTTTTTTGAAAATAGACATGTCAAGGGTCATGAGGAATTTTCAGCACTAAAAAATGATTTTTGTAGAATTAATTATGATTTTCCAAAGTTGCTGCAAAATCTGCCCAGAAAATCCAGCATTGCATTTTTAAGAAAATGTAAGGGTAGAAATGGAAACAATAAATCCACCAAGGGTATAAAGGTAAATTTTACCTTTGGGATATTATTCTAAGCAATATGATATTTGTCACAATATCATATAATAATCCGACGATAATGTATAGGATATCCGGGAAGTCCAGAGTCGGATTCAAAGGTCGGACATGTTGGTAACTACGCAATGAAAGGTACGTTTGCGTACTAGTAACTTTAATCGCCTATATCTTGTATGATTATATATGATTGAATGATTCATAGAGTGATGGACAAGACTAGGTATTAGGTCATGTACCATGACTAAGTTTATGGGCCTTAGTCACATGTTTATATACATTCAGCTTTGTGCGGGTTATAGTCATGATAATGCCGTATGGTTGTTTTCCTAACGCTGAGGACACGAGGAGCTGTCGTGGCATTGGTTATTGCAAACATTACATTTGTTGTGTGCTATGTATTGTTGTGTTGTTGACATTACATTTGTTGTGTGCTGTTTTGTTCTGCAAACACGAATGTCTAACCTCTGAGTTAGTATCTGGTTAATATAGGATCTGAATGAGTTCCAGTAAGTGATACCGAAGAGAAGGGGGATACTCAAAGATGCCTATGAGGAAGGCACCACGGAGTGTCGTCTAATCACTGTGCTGCACGAGAATGGCGATGAGCCAAAGGGTGTGGGGTGTGTGCATGGTGTAACAGTATAGTAAAAGGATATGAACAGAATATGTGCACCTGGTGGGTAATCTCCTATTTATAAAGATTACCTAGGGTTTCGTTGCCTTTGTTCTACGCCCCTTCTTTCAGCCACATGCACCTCCCACGTCCTCTGAATGCCTGCTCCACTATCTGAGAAATCTCTGCTCCACTACATGCCCCTGCTCCACGATCTGTACGGTTGGATTAGTGCCGGGTTTATAGGGAGATTAGTGTTTCTCCTGCCTGTGAAGGGCTTTGGCGGCCTTGCGCCTCTATTGGGCCATGACTCTTCTGGGCCCGAAATATGAATCCATAACAGTTGCCCCCAAGCTCGGGAGTTTACGGTTCTGAGCTGCCGAGATTGAATGTCCGACTTAAATGCTTTCGTCGGTTTTGCTTCTTACATCGACATTGTTTGCTAGATATTGGATGAGTGTCGCGATATATCGTCACGTGACCAAATTGTTTCCACCTGTTTGCAAAAATGCTTGTTTCATGATAGCCGGGATTCTGTCCTTAACTTTGAATGCCGGGTTTCCCAACTTGCTTATATCCGTCCTGTTTACGTTACCCCCAATCCGGGGTATCATGCAAACGGGGTGTTTGAACATGGATCAGACAAACCCCTTATTGATAAAGATAACCATTCGTCTTCCCCCCTCGGGGTATGTAATCGTCCTTTCTGTGCAGCAGCCAATCCTGGCGCTTCCCTGGTTCTTGTGTATATTAATTCCCTATGTTTTTTTGTTCCTGTTAATCTGAAACTTTCTGGGGATGCCGCGTCTCATAAATGCGCATTTAATGCTCGTTTTGACGATTGGGGATTTGGGAAAGCATTAAATTGCCCCTGGCGCTTCAAAATCAGAATGCCTATAAATTTGTGTTCCCTCTTCTTTCCTTCTCTTCATAAAGTAGCATGCTTCTTCAACCTCATAGATGAATTGCTGTTTCTTACGAGTTGGACCAAATATGTCGAAGGAGTCCAACTCTCTTTATCTATTCCAAGCTTCAAGTATTCCAAGAACGTGGGGACACAAAGCAAAGATGAAGGAGAAAAGGTTCATCATGACGCTAAAGCTCCTTCTTGGCGGTCTCCTTCTTCAGATGTATTTGCTAGTCTTCACTCGTACGACCCAATAGGCATCTGGGAGCCCAGATATATTTGCCAATCTTTATCTACCTGGCTCAACTTCAATCTGGGATCCCTGAAGATCCTCTGGGATCTTCACCACTATGATGTTCATCTGAAGCCTGTCCAGCATGCGAATCTGCCGACTGCTGCTGGTGACTTTGGGTGCCCGTCGTCTGTGGCAAGTTGGGAGCTTGGCCTTGTCCTTCGAGATAAAAACAAGATACTTTTTTACCATTACACGGCCGCCTTTAAGACAATCAAAACTTAAGATATTTAAGATAATGACTCCGAGATAAACTCGGTCCACCCGGGGTATTATACGAACGTGCTTTTATATAGATAGATCCACCCTTTATTAATAGCAATGGTTGTTCGCTTTCCCACGTCGCAGCATAAAACATCCTTTCGTCCTTTGAAATACCATATGTCCACGTCAGCCACCTTCGGTTTCCGTGCGCATTTAATGATAATGTCCTTTCGCATCCATCATGATTATCCATTATGGGATTTTTAATCCTGATTTTCCTCATAACCTCCATCATGCCCCGACTTTTCAAATTCACAACGTCTATATATTCTGACTTCGCTCTCCATATTTTCACTTTGCCTTCCCCAGCGCTCTGCATTTTCAGAAAAAGCTTCCATTTTCTCATAGTTCTCTTCACGTTCAACTCCTAATCCACTCTGTTGTTTCTTCGTCCAGGTATCGTTACTATTCTCTTTTCTTCTTCTATTTCTACTTTATCATGCCTTTTGGTCTTTCTGTGCATGCATTTTGATTCTCCGTTAGGTATGACTATGATGACCAATGGTTAATTCCTCACTGAACGGAAAATGTTGAGGAAACATTGAAGACCTATTATACGGTCTGAGTCATTGCAGTGCCCACGCTCTTTTATCTTTACTTAAAGTTTTTTCATTTAGAGAAACTGCTTTCCATACTTTCTGACTTGCCTTTGTATGCGTTCAATGAAACTTCTGAGTTTTCTGGATTTGGGAATACATGCATTGCGATTTGCTGGCCTTCATAATCTTTTTCCACCCACTTCTCTTGATATTCTTCTTTAGACATGTATGGTAACTCTTTGTCCGAGGAGGATAAATATATTCTTCGAGTCCTCCCTAATGGTCAGATAATGTGGGTCTGGGCAACGCTCTATCCCGAGGAAGAAGAAAGGGATGCGTAACTACGCTGATCCCGAGTTGGTGGTACCTCGTCTAGACTTCAAACCCAATTACCTGTGTCTTCCGACTCAGACATCGTCATACCCGACCTTACCGCCGACCCATCTTTAAGCCGTTATACTTATACCCCTGATATCGCTCAGGGTATATCGGGTTTGAATCTGGGAGACCTCTTTAATTCTTGTGATGAGTGTTATGAACAAAACATTACCCTCACGAAGGCCGGCTATGAGGAAGAAGCTCATGCAGTGTTAAATAGGTCCCGCCATAAATATATTGCACCTGTTATCCCGGTCCATACTCAGTCGCAGTATACCGGCCTGCCATTTTTCCACATTGCTCACAATTCTTTAAACTCAAGTATATTCTTCGCATGTGACTCATACTTTCTTTATTACAGGTATAAATGCGTACCTCTGCCAGTCACGTAAAATGATCAATGACTAAGGATAAAAGCTCTGCAGGTCTCTCCTCCGACATAAAAGTCCCCGATCCCTGGGTCACCAGGAGGTTTTAAACACAAAAAGTACCATGACCATCAAAGACCTTCACAAGACCGGTCTTCTTAGCCAAGAGGATTACTCTATCCGCCTTCCTTCGTCTGAGGAATCCATATCCAGCCGTCGGATTGAAGGGAAAGAACCTCACTTCTTCTTCTTTTACCGAGACTACATTGCCCATATTGGCATTGAATTCCCTTTTTTCAAATTTCAGATCAACCTCCTCAATCACCTACATCAGGCTCCTTCTCAACTTCATCCCACATGTTGGGTTTATGCAGTTGCCTTTGAAACTTTCTGCCGCGCGGGAAAAACTGGCATGCACCATCCTGGTGTTTCTTTACTTTTTCAACATCCCGAGCATCGTCGAACGTGGCTATACTGACGTTCCTCCTAGGAGAGGTTGAACCTTTATCCAAAGTGTTCCTGATCGCCCCCTTTTTAAACCGCTAAACTTCCCCCTTCAATCCTCAGAATCCGCTTTTTTCAAGGTATCCACCGAAACCAAGAAACTACCTTGGTTTCTTGAGAAAACAAAAACTGGGGAAGTGGAAGAAAAGTTCCCTCTATATTGGACTTATGACCACTACAAGTTTTCCCCATCCGACTATGAATTCCCCCCTGATAAATTTTCTGAGGACGAGATAAGAACAATCTCCATACTGGAACATCACGTTCTAGAGAGTGGCCCTCTGAATCCGGCAAACCACTTCTCCAAATCTCGGTCCAAGAAACGATTTGTGATAGGTATAGATGTATATCTTTATTATGCTATTTCGTTCAAAGCTTTTTGAATGTCAGACTAATCTCTTTAATCTTTCAGATCTGCCTACGGAAGGGTTACCCGCCTTTGCTCTTGCCCTGGCCAACCCCGGCTTTAAGCAACCCGAGGCTACAGAAAAAGAGGGTGGCGCAATCGACTATTTCTCCAGGCGTCAAGGAGGATGACTCGACGAACCCGGCTAAGAAAACAAAAGCCAGCGCCTCTAGCTCCTCTCAACTACTCACAGAATCTGTGACCCTCATCGCGCCGATCATCCAAGCCACCCAATCTTCACCTTCAGCAAATCTTCTTCCTCCTCATTTGCCAACCCCAAAATTTCCTCCGGGTGCGGTATGGAATCAAACCATTCCTTCCGAGGTTAAATCAGCCATCCACCCTTCGGAATGCTTCTCCGCATCCACCCCATACGGCGATGCTGAGCTCAGACGCATTGTCGAGATAGAGCAGTATGCCTTGCAGTCTGCTGGGCTAGCTCAGACTTTGATTACCGTACATTCTCAGTATACTGCCCAAGCTGCCGAGCTCCATAAGCTGAGGTTAGAAGCAAGAGAACATGTCTGTCTAATGGAGACTACAAAATCTGCCGCTCTAAATCGAGTGCTAACCGCTAAGCTGGCCCGAGATAAAATGAAGGAAGAGGCTGAGAAGACAGCCACAGATTTAAACAAGGTGAGCCATTACTTGAAACAATATTATGAAGCTCATGCCAAGGACAAGTCTTTGATAGACCAGTTGTCCCAACAACAGAAAGAGCTTGAAGGCCAGCTGGACGGGTGGCGAAAAGCCTTGGATGCTGCAAACACTGAAATCGCAGAGAAGGACGCGGCAATATCGGAGAAAGACACCGCAATAGTGACCTCATTCGAGGAGTCTTTTGACAATGCCCTAGCTCAGATTCGCCTTCTGAACCACGGCCTTAATTTTAATACCTCGGGAATGCATCACATGTCTATCATCAGAGGAGATAAGATAGTTCCGCTCTTTCCTACCTCCGAGACTGTTTCTAATTATAGGATAAAGTTCTAATTTTTGTCAATTTCTTCCTAAAATATCCCTATTGACACTTTCTCAATAATAATTAAACACAATTATAATTTAATAATGTACTTATATATTCTATAAAGTAAGCAATGCTTGTAACTCATTAATGTTACATACATCTCAATTCAGTAAGACTGCAAAGAGTAGAAAAGAAACAAATATATAGAAAAAGAGATCTGTATTCTTCGATCTTCCATATTGGCGCAATCTTGATGTGAAACACTGTATTGATGTCATGCATGTGGAGAAAAACGTATATGATAGTATTGTTGGCACGCTTCTCAACATACAAGGTAGTTCCAAGGATGGTGCGAAGGCAAGATTGGATTTACAAGTAATGGGAATACGCAAAGACTTACATCCAAGGCCAAACGGGAAGAGAACTTATTGTCCCCCGGCTTCTCATACTTTGTCTAAGGATGAGAAAAGAAGTTTTTGTGAGTGTTTAAATGGCACAAAAGTTCCCTCGGGGTATTCTTCAAATTTTAAGAGGCTTGTATCGATGAAGGACTTGAAATTAGTAGGCCAAAAGTCTCATGATTGTCATGTCTTGATGCAACAACTACTCCCAGTAGCTATTCGAGGCATCCCCAAATATGATTTTTGGGTCGTTTTGACTAGACTTTGTGTCTTCTTCAATACGGTTTGTAGTAAAGTTTTTGAGATTGAAAAGTTGGATGAATTGGAGAATGAAGGATATCTTATCTTGTGCCACCTTGAGAAGCTTTTTCTTCCTACATTTTTTGACATCATGGTTCATCTCATTGTTCATCTAGTGAAGGAGATAAAGTTGTGCGGCCCTATCCATTTACGGTGGATGTACCCAATTGAAAGATCTATGAAATTCCTAAAAGGGTACGTGAAGAACACATACCTGCTAGAAGCATCAATTGTTCATAAATATGTTTTTGAAGAAGCCATGGAATTTTGTCAAAATTATTTGGCCAAAGTAAGACATATTGGGCTTCCAAAACGTCAGCATGTTGAAGGGGATAGACGAGGGGCTTCGGTAAAGAGTGTGGATCCTGATGAATTGTCACAAGTCCACTTATTCATCTTGAATAATGTTGATGAAGTTCAAGCCAGCATAGCTGCACATAAAGAAGCTGTAAGGAAAGAAAATCATCAAATGACTGAACAAAGGTTGATTAGGGAGCATAAATGTAACTTTTGTAAACTAGTTCAAACAAAAGGTCGAGGGAGAGGAATGTGTTTCTGATACAATCAAATGGTTAGCACGTGGTCCTGAGGTTGATGTCATAAGTTGGAATTCGTATGTGATCAATGGTTATACATTTTACACGAAGTCCCTAGATGATAGGAGCACCATCCAAAACAGTGGTGTTATGTTAGAGGCTGAATCTATGCACTTCTCCAATTCGAAAGACAAGATGCCTTTATTGGCAGTCATGCCATATTATGGGGTTATTGAAGAGATTTGGGAGGTGGATATGTTAAAATTAGATTTCTCATTTTCAAATGCAAGTGGGTTAATGTCAATAATGGCGTTCAGATCGATCGGCTAGGATTTACATTAGTCGATGTCAATGGTAGAAGTTTTGGAGATGAACCTTTTATTATGGCAAACCAGGCGAAACAAGTGTTCTATATCACCGATCAAGAAAATAAAATGTGGTCTGTAGCTCTCCAAGGAAAAAGGGTCATTGATATTGATGAGGAAAGTCATTCAAATTATGGTCTTCCTAAGAGTACTCCTTTCTCAAAGGGTCTACCAGACATGAACGAAGAAGATGAAGCGAATAATGAACCCGGCATAAGAAATGATCATCAAGAAGGGATATGGGAGGATATCGCTTTATAAAAGAGTCAATTCATAAGGTAATATTCATATGCAGAATTCTTTGAAAACTTTAAGGTTTTAACTATATTATATTCCTTCTATGTTCTTAAACAATGTCACTGACTATGAAGTTTTTCTGGTTTTATTTTTGTGGCAGGATTCGATCCAAAGGGGGCATGTTATAAAAGAGGGTGTTACGTTGTTGGGTGGGAATCAGATGAAGGCATGGTGAATATTACATTGGGCATGCATGTTGTATTTGTAACTTATTGTATTTGCATTATATTGTAAGTAAGTTATCTTATTGTATAAATTAATTTAGGTGTTGTAGTCATAGTATAATCATTAATTAAGAAGCCACATAACTCATGGTGAATAATATTTGTATTCTATTTCCCAATTCAATTTATTCATAATTGTTCATAGCTTGTACTGAAAGTATCAACTTTTATGTGCTGGATTGGGTGGTGGATTTGTGTATATATATGATCAGGAAGAACAGAACAGGGAAACAATTTGGAAAAATTTAGACCGGAAATAAATACGCCGGTCTTAAATGTTCAACTGTTAAGACCGGATGTATTTATGTGTCCGGTCTTAAAAGTCATGTGTACATATTTGATATTAAGCCGGTCTTAAAAGTTGGTCTTTTAAGACCAGTGTATTTATACGTCCGGTCTAAAAATTCAATTTTTAAGACCGGATGTATTTACCATCCAGTCTTGAAAGTCTGTCTTTTAAGACCGCGTATAATTAGTCATCAGGTCTTAGAAGCCGCTATTTTTTAGACTGGATTTATTTTTGTCCTGTCTTAAAATTCTGATCTTTTAAGAGCGGCCGAATTTTTGTCCGGTCTTAAAAGTTGAGTTTTAGGACCGAACAAATAATATTTCAGCTTTATTTAGTACGACTTTTAAGACCTAATGTTTTAAATGTCCGGTCTAAAATAGTTTCTTTAAGACCGGTTCGAATCCGGTCTTAAATGTGGACTTTTAATACCGGTTGGAACAAGACCGGTCGCGAGTCCGGTCTTACGATGCCTCTTTTGTCCGGTCTTAAAACCCTTTTTTACACTAGTGATACTCCCTCGGATCTTTATTATAAGGCATTAGCAAGTGTATTTACTTCTTTTATAAGCCACTGCTTATGTTTAAAGAGAATTAATTTTTTTTTCATATATACCTATAATTAATAAGGGTAGTGGGTGAAAATAATAATTAATATAATATTAGAGTTTAATGCAATTAATAGGGGTAATATTAAAAATTACTTATGATAATTTTATTAATTTTAACTATTTTTATTGATCAATTGTTAATTGGTGTATTATAATAAGGGTTAAGGAGCAAATTTACCAATAAATTATTAGCCCAGGAGCACACAACACAATAAACTCTTATCTAGACCTTAAATACCAACCAACTTTTTTCCTTAATTGAGCATGGAAACTTTAGATTTCTGAATCTTTTTCTTTCTTTTATTTAGCTTGATTGTGGAATTGAGAGGGAGTATTTACTCAGTTGTAGGGCAGATCTGGTAAGTTTCATCGATCTGCTCCAATGAAACTCGAACACGAGACCGCCGAACAACGCTGGCTCAATAGTATTTTCCACCATTTTGATTTTGATTGTGAATTATTGCGTGTGGATTTAGTCTAATTGTGCTTTCGAACATGGAAACTTTAGATTTCTGAATCTGTTTCTTTCTTTTATTTAGCTTGATTGTGGAATTGAGAGGGAGTATTTACTTATTTAGATTTGTGCCGGATACAGAAGCTTACAGTCACAGTCACTGAATTAAATAATACGAACGTCTTTGCTTGTTGCTCTGGTCTTGTGTTTCTGAACTTCAACTCACAAGTTTCTCTCTCACTCTCACTCTCTTCTCGAATCCACATTAGATGCTTATAATTAGGTGCTTATTAGGTGCTAATACCTCTAATTAGAGGTATTAGCATATTTTTTTAAAATTTTTTAATACCTCTAATTAGAGGTATTAGCACCTAATTATAAGCACCTAATGTGGACCCCTCTCTTCTCTCTTTCTCCTTCATTTTGATTCAAAATTTTCACACAATTCCCTCTCATCTTTTACTCCATTGGCTCCTCAGAGCTTCAACCATATTTGCCCTGAAAGTTCCTTTTTTTTTCGGAATTTTCAGACAAATCCAATGCACCATGGAGGAGGAAACACCGTATTCTCTTTATTTTCTTTTCTTTTGTGAGTAATATGGGAAGTTCTGGAAAGGACTTTGGGTCGATGAACATGGTTACATGGATGAGCTGATAAATTTATTTTTATCTTTTTTAGGCGCAATAATGGATGGTAAAGTAACAGGTTTGTGCTCAATGAACATTTTTAAAAGTTAGTGGGTATTTAAGGTTTAGATAAGAGTTTATTGTATTGGGTGATAGTTTATTAGTAAATTTGCATGTTAACCCAATAATGAATAACGAACAGCGAGTCACATAATAACAACTTTTGCAAGAGCATGTGAATTGCCTAAACGGTGCTCTCATCGTAGATCGCAATAGAGCACCCATATTTAGCATGAAAAAATAAAATAAAAAATCAGAGAGCAATAAGATCAGTTGGGATGAAACTGATTGTGAAGGAGATTGATAGCTTCGTGTTTCAAAACCAAAATCAAATCAAATAAAATTGTCTCTGTAAGAGTGTACAACATAAAACTCTAACCTAAGAGGGCAAAATGATGACAACGGGGAAAACAGGGGTGGCGGCAATGGCGAACTCTGTCAGCAAATTTGGCAGCTATGGTGAGAGGGTCTCAAGTGAGGGCGATTTATCTGACGAGACGATGAAGTTAACCTGAGTACTTGAGCAACTAGGGGAGTTCTTTGTATCTTAATTTCATCTTCTACTCTCTGTATATGCAGATTATAATTCTAGGTTGCTAGTGCTAGATGTTATGATTTGCTTATATGGCTGAGAATTATGATCGGCTGATGTAGTCTGGATGATGATACTTGTGTTAGATTTGTACTTCTGGTTCGAGATTGAACTTTAGCACTCTTTTGTTATTCAATTTCTTTTCTTTATTCTCTTGAAATCAATTGTTTGCTAGGTTTCTAGGACTTAACTGGTGATAGATAGGATCTCTTATGAATCTAACACGAGCTAAGTACTTCAAGATATTCCTAATTGATCAATTGAGTCTAAGTTTAGAATATATTGAGAAGTTAGGAGTATTGATTAGTAAGGGTTCTTGCTAGTCCTGGTGCTTGCTCACTTTCCCCGTTGTTTCCCACTCCCTCACCCTCGCCCTTACAACCAAAGACAAATTGTGTTGCCTCTTTGGAGCGCCCGCCTCCAGTGGTATCTCCTTTTCCGGCTTAGTTAAGAGAAGAACTCAAAATTAAAATTGGACAAGGATGGTTAGTGGATTCAGTCACTTAGGACATTCATCTTTTGCATTTACACTCATTCACTCACCTTATACATTGGAAAATTCATAAACAAGTAGCTCTTTAGTTTAATTAGATAGATGAAACTCATATCCCATACTCTTTGGTTAATTTGTTATTTACACTAGATTACTTAGCAATTAAATATAGGCTCTAGTAGAGATCTACCTAGGTTAGTTGCCCTATAGTGCATTTAGCTTAATTTTATTTGATACCCCACAACATGGCTCTTCAAGTTGGCACCATTGCCGGGGAGCCTAGCTCTGATATGTATTACATACTTAGGTGATAATATGATAGATATGATGAGGTGGCACTATACTAATTCAATGAGGCCACCTAGTACTTAGGAATACCAGCGGCACTATATTAATTCCATGAGGCCGCTGGGGTTAGTATTACTTAGGACTCAGCTAATGGGCCTTGAGAGTCCAGCTTAGTAATATACTATATTTATGCTGATAGACTAATGAGGGAAGACGTATGTACCAATTATGATGATGAATGAATGCATTGAATGAGTTAGCAGCAGTTTTGCAACTCCCTCTTCTTTGTTTCTCCTACTTTCTTCTACAATTCTACATCTTCCTTAACATGCTCCTAGGTAATTGAGTGTTAATTATTAAATTGGCCGGGGGTGTAACTTACATATAGGATAGGTGCATCTTTTTTGTTTTTCAATTTATAGAATTTTCTGGAAAAAAAAAAAAAACCGGTATTTTTCTGCTACTTGAGCTCTCTATGGTTACTTGGTGGGAATTTGAGTTTGTGGAAATCGTTGAATTGGAATTGGACTGTGCTTTGTTTGCTACAAGATTTTCTGGATCATATTAGCTGTTGGAGATATGAAATCAAAGTTTTAGGGATTAAGTAGCAAATCTGTCCCGAAAGTTTTCACAGAGGAGCAATGTCGCCCAAAAAGTTTTTTCAAGTTCAATGTTACCTCAGAAGTTTTAAAATGCAGCAATGTTGCCCAAAACTGTTAAAAAACTAATGTTAACTATTAAAAAATTGATGTTGACCGTTAACTTTTTAACGAAAAAGGGCAACATTGCTTTGTTTTAAAACTTTTGAGGTGACATTGAGCCTGAAAAAACTTCGAAGGCAACATTGCTTCTAGGTGTATACTTCCGGGCAAATTTGTTACTTAGCCCAAGTTTTAAATCTGAATTATCATTGTTCATAAGAATAATTAACTGCTGTGATTTGGTGAACTCAGTGCTACCATAGCTGAAATTTTGCTGTTGTGAGCTTTATTTACTGAAATTTAGATTGTTGATTGTGTGTGGAAACTGAGTTCTCGATAGTTGTTGCTGTTACATGCCTGTCATTGAGGTTCCGCAATTACTGCTAAAGCAAAGGGGAAAAAACTGAAAACTGATCCTTAATCATTGGAAGAGCTGTTATTCTTTTTTTGGGAAAATTGTTGTCACGTGTGCTGAAGTTAACTGCTGTTAAGTGGAATTTTGCTATCATTTGTATGGAATTTTCTGCATAAAAGTAGCTGGCAGTCAAAAATCAGCTTTTGATGTTACTGGTTGAAGAATTTGGATTGTCATTTTTTTGGAACCGAACTGAAACTATAAAAGTGAATGTATAAGCATTGTTTTTCGGAAATGTTTTGCTTGAGCTGTTGATTTGCATTTTGTTATTATTGGTTCTGATTTTTTTTTTCTGCTATTATGCAGCAAGCTGACTTAAATCTAATCTGGAAATTGTTTGCTTTCATAGATCATTACTTGTGATTGCATTAAGCTTGAACACCTTGCTGCATTTTTCTTGGTGAGATTGCTATGTTTGTATGTGAAATTGCCCTGTTTTTGAACCAGATTTTGCTGTCATATTGCTATATGACAAGCTGGAAATTGCTATTGATAGTGGTGATTTCTTTGTTTATTTCACTGATAATCATCTTGTGCTAGATCAAAACATGGATGGACATAATGAAAATCAAGATAACGAGGTTCCTAATAATGGCAATAATGAAGTACCTCACAATAATAATCATGTGCATGCTAATTTGCAAGATGATTGTTATAGAATCTATAATTGTAATCTTAGGGACTAAATTGTAAAGCTTTCTATTGGGACTTAATTGTAAAATACATAATTAGTAGGATAATTAGTTAATTATCCTACTAACCATTAGATTAGGATTTGAGGGAGGCTATCATGTTATAAATAGCCCAATCCTCTCATTTGTACAATCATGTTAGTCATGACCTTGCAGAATACCAATTTGTGAGAGCCTTGGAGCTCTCTTCTACTCTCCCTTTCTTGTGTCTCTTCTACATCTACATTCTTAATCCTAAGATCAATAAACATAACAATGATGCTGGAAATAGGGGCATAAGAGATATAGTTTCTTCCAATGTTGATTATAATCCTTATGGCTTCTACAATTTCAATACTAATTTTTAATTGAAAGCTCACTCGATAAGTGCTTTACCTAAATTTCATGGTAATGCAGGTGAAGCCACATAGGCATTCAGAGACTCTTCACATGGTTTGTTCATCCATGAAGCCTCTGGGAGCTGACTTAGATGGAGTCATGAGCTGCACTTTCTTCTTTTCTATGGAGGGAAAAGCTAAAGAGTGGCTTTATGTGCATCCTCGCCACTTTGCAACATTGACTTGGGAGCAAATGAAGAAAGTATTCTTGGAGAAATTCTTTCCAGCTACAAGAACAACTAAGATAAGGAAAGAAATTTATAGCATTCAACAAGCAATGGGTGAAAACCTGTATGAGTATTGGACTTGATTTTTGGCTCTCCTGACAAATGCCCACATCATCAAATTTCTCAACCACACTTGGTGTAATACTTTTATGATGGGTTGCTTGTTCACAATAAAGGCACCATTGATGCTGCAGCTGGTGGTTCCCTAATTGATTTGACATCTCAAGAAGCTTATGATTTACTTGAAAGGATGGCTGCAAATAACCAACAATTTGCTACAAGAGAAGGAGCTCAAAGTGATGGAGTTGGAGCTTGGTCCACCGATGAGATTTTGAACAAGTTGATCATTCTAACTTATCAAATGGGTTGTATGCCAAAGACTATGCAAGCTCAACAAGTCCACAATGTTGGTGCTTCATATCCTCGTCCTATATCTCAAGCCTTGGTGCCTACGTCTTGTAAAACTTGTGGCAGCCCTATGCACACCACTTTGAGTTGTCCTTCTCAAGCTCAAGAATGTGATGTGGCTGCTATAAATTATCAAAGGCCACCCCAGTATAATCAAAACAATTTCAATGGAGGGTGGAAGGACAATTCCAATTCTAGATGGGAAGGCAATGGCAATAGAGGCTATCAAGGGAAGGACAAACACTATAGAGGTGCTGAAAATTCTCATAGACAATTTGGGAATCCTTCTATGAATTCTTATTGTAGGTCCATCAACATCAAGAGAGGTACCCATTCAAGAACCTAATCCTAATGAGACTTTGATGAAGTTTATGAGCTAGCTTTGTGACAAGATTGAACAAATGAAAGTGAAGCATGACAATCTTCAAATCTTTGTCTCTCAATTGGCTAATGCAAAAAGTGAGAATGATGCCAAGAACCAAACCTTGCCTTCTAATGTTGTGGTGAATGCTAAGAGTTTAAATGCCATCCAACTAAGAAGTGGCAAGCAAGTTGGGCTTGATGATCCAAAAGAGGATGAAGAAGAATTTGTTTATGATGAAAGCATACAAGAGCAAGCCTCTACATTCAAAGTCATTCCTTCATCCGAGAGCCAAAAGGTGAAAAGCATCTTGAAGAAGACTTCCTCTAAAAGTTCTACAAGCCTAAAGAATGAAGGAGCTGAACAAGGAAACCAACATGAGCATTATGGAACCATTATCCACAAAGGTAGAGAGGTAAATTTGAAAGACTTTCCTTTCTCTCATGCTTATCTTCAAGGCATGAAAAAGGCTAGTGAAAAGCATGCTAATGATTTGTATGAATTGTTTAGCAAGATTGAAGTCAATATACATTTGCTTGAACTTGTTAAACAACCCAAGTATGCTAAGATCTTAAGGGACCTATGCAAATACAAGAGAAGATTCAAGGCTAATGAGATGGTCCAACGTCCTCCTAATGTGAGTGCATTGTTTAAGCCCCAATTATCAGTTAAGTGTCGAGATCCGGGGAGTTTCACCGTACCTTGCACAATTGGGAATTTGCCAATTCCTAAGGGATTGCTTGACCTAGATACTGCAATAAATATGATACCAAAATCTGTTTATGAGCTCCTACGGGTCACTATACTCAAGCCCACTAGTGTTATTTTGCAATTAGTGGATCAAACTATTAGATATCCACTTGGGGTGCTTGAAGATGAGTTAGTTAAATTTAATGACTTACTCATTCCCTCAGATTTCTATGTTCTAGACATGTCTACGGAGAGTATGAGTGAGAGTGCATTGATTTTGGGTATGCCTTTCATGAGAACTGCTAACACTGAGATTAAAATGAAGGAAGGTTTTATAACTATGTCTGTTGGTGATAATTTTGTGCATTTTAATATGTATGAAACACCCACATGAAGACTATTCTTTGCTTGATGTGCATTTTTTTAATGAATTGCATGATAATGATCATGTTGAGAATGGGTTAGTCTCTAGTGGACATATGAATCATGTTGATACGCATGTGATTAATTCTACCCCTTCTATCCCCTCTTCTTCTCTCTTTCCCCTTCTCATGGTAATGATGTGAAGTGTTCTAGTGCTAGTTCACTAGACTACACTTGTTCCATACCATGTGCTACTTTACCAAATGATGCTAAACTTGTTGAGTCTTCCACTAACCCAAATGCTTTTAAGAAAGGTGTTATTTGTGATGATAGTTGTTACACCCCTACTGGCCTCGTCCTCTCGGGTGGCGGATAGAGGGAATCCCTCTTATTTATTACCTTACCTTTGTTTATTATTCCTCATTAACATACATCAGAGTGTTATGTAGCAGAGCATATGATTGGTTTGGGCAAATATGTAATACTGGTAAAAGTACGAATAGTAAACAATAAATAATCTCCGGAGGGTCAGGTACAGTTATCCAAAATAAATACTAACGATAAGTAAATTATACTGTCATCCATAATCATATATTAATACAAAAGATGATAGGGCATTTCATATTTCTTCAACTACCAACTCCATGCCCCTTACCTCCACACTCCTGATCAGCTCAATGAGACCCACTTGTATCTTTAGGATAATCTGGGATTCAAATTGAATCCTAGAGTAATTGTTAAACTCATATACAATATGTATGCAGTGCATGTATGCAACCATAATCAGGAAAATTACAATATCAACAATGGCAATACATACCACATGCATTCAGTACACTCAATAACGCTGGACAGCCTATTAACATAAGCCCTGATTCCATAGCGCTAGGAAAAACAACAGTAGCCAGGCCTTCAACCCAAATTACATTGAATGCATCATTGGCTCAGTAGCGACCCAAAGACACATAGTCCACTAGGCCCTACCACCCAAACGCATGTCCCACTCACGAGACATGTTCAACAATCATGGTACAGCAAATATACAAAAGCCACATAGAGTATTTAAGTAAACAGTTGCTACTTGACAGTTGTTCAGAAATTAATAAAATTTCCGCGGTGTCTGAATGTTACTCTGGATATGCACTTGTCCTAAACAAAGCAAATACATTCCATTTTATTCGCTTATATAAACCCTCCTTTTAATTTCATGAAATTCGACCAAAATCCAGAAATTTCCAGAAATAGTGCCTCAACTTCAAAAATTCATAATTAATTCTAGAAAAATCTGATTAATGCGATTCCAGTGGCCATTGAACCCTTAACATGTCTAGTTTTTACTAAAAATATTTCTAGAGACCAGAAAAATTTGCATGATTTTTCTATGTAAAGATTCCACTCCCTGGTCAGAGGTAAAGTCCAGTTTTCTGGGCTATTTTCAAAAATTCATATTTCCTAGTAGACATCTCGAAAAAGTACAAATTATATACCAAATTAACGCTTGGGATGTCTAGTTTAAGCATGTAAAATTTCATGACCAATGGACTTGATTTACTATTTTAAAATTATTTCTTAAGCTTGACTGCCCAGAAATTATCAAAACTGGCAGATTTCCTTAATTCGTTGTAACTTAGATTTTGAGTTTCAAAATCATGTTTCCTACTTGTTCCCATACAAATTTTTGTCCTAAACACTTTGGCACCATCAAAAACATCAAAATCATATCATAATCTCATGTGCACAGCCCTGGCCAAAAAGCACACCATGAAAGCAATAACAATAATTTCCTTTCAAACTTCATTTTTATTCATTTCTGGGCTTTAATCTTCTCTTTAGCACCATTAACTTAATTTTAATCATTTGATACTTCATTTTAGTGACTAGGGCAGAGCCTCCCCTTATGAAAATATTATTTTCCTTAATCAACCATGGTTATGAAAATTATCCAAAAATCCAAACACAGAGTCACAAACAAGCTAGTTTAGCGACTTGCGTGCCTTGTGACTTGGTTTCACTTGGATTTCTTCCTCTTTGTGCCCTTCTAGGGTTTCGGCCTTGAGCTAAAAGGCACCATACATTAGTCATTCATAGGAACCTTGAAACCATAATGAAGATTAAGAAAGGTAGAAAACCAACCCAACACAACTTTGGAGCTTACTTACCTTAATCTTCCAAATTGTGTGCTTTTTCTTCTTCCTATGTGTAAGCTCTTTCTTCACTCTCTTCCTCTCCTTGGTGGATGACTTGGGCAGTCAAAAATGAGGGCTTGAAGGTCTTTAAATAATAACTTACCATCTTGCAAAATATTTTTGCAAGTTACTTCCTATTGGCTCTTGGTTTGACTTACCTTTTTGTCATGTTTTCTTCTCATTTTCTCTAGATTATTCTTGACTTTCTTGCCTTCTTCTTCCATGCTGACAGCCCCCTTCCTTTGGCACAATATTTGCTTGTCTCATGTGCTCATTTGCTTTAGGTATAGGTCTTACTCTTGGTGCAATTTTATTGGCTTCAAACTCCAAGCTTTTAACTTTGGTTTACTATCATCATAACTTGACTTTGCCTTATTCTTCTTGTCCTCTTGGCTGGCGAAATTTGAGGGCTGTCAAAGGAAATATTTTTGTTTCCATTTGCTTCCAAATGAAGTCATTATTTTCCCCTTGTTGGTTCTTTTTCATTGGCCAATTTTTCTTAGACTGACTCCTTTACTTGACTTTATTATTGCTTGAACCATCTTCCTTCCTCTTTGTCTTTGGCTGGCCGGGACTCATGGCTTGGAGGAGAAGAAATTTTGACTTCAATTGCCTTGAATTCAACTTGTACCATTGCCTACCCAAAGTCAACTTTGATTCCCAAGTTAACACTTGTCAAACTAGGGTAATTCCTTTGACTTTTGTATCTCACATGTGATTTTTGTGCTTGCTTCTTGTTTCTTCTTCTTGACCGTGCCATATGGCTTCTTGGGGAAGAAATTTTGACTTCTACAAACCTTATCCAAGTGTCCATTTATCCTATTACAAAAGTCAATCCAAGTTCCTATTGTGACCTTTGGCATTTAAGGAAATAATAATGATCTTTTGACTAAAATCTTAGAAAAATTCATTCTTGTCTTCTTCTTTCCTTCCTTGGACGAAACATAGGACCTAGGGAAGAAAATTGTGTGCCTTCATAATACTTCTTTGACTCTTGCTCACCAAGTTATCTTACATCATTTTGATGATGTAATCTTAGTTGGCATTAACCTTAAGTCAAAGTTCAATTATCATGCTATTTTCCTTGACTTCCAATTATCCTTTTTGAATGGAAAAATATTCTTGTCTCATGTTTCCTTGTGGTATGCAGAATCCTTAGCCAAATGGGACAAGGGTGTTGCTTTTTAATTCCTTAACAACTTATGTTACTTAGGTCTTAGTCAAATGGATGTCATGTAGCTTACTTTTCAAGACTTCATTTTCATTCCCTTTGGGCGAAATTTTGGCCTTATTAAAGGTCCAATAATTTAGTTCCTAACATCCCTTAGGCACTTGTTACTTTTGACAAGTCAATTTACCAGTTATTGGCCTTAATTCAATTAAGACAATTCCTCATCCTCCTTTGTTTATTTGGCCGAAAATTAAGTCACTATTATAGTGACTTTCACTTTATCACAAAGTCACTAAAATTATTTTACATATGTCATTTTAGCTACTTAATTAAACTGGAAAGTTCCATGAAAGAAAGCATTTTAATTGTAGTCAAAACTTCTCAGTATATCATTAATTCATGCTTTGTATATTGTGCATGAAAATAGGGATGTTACAATAGTGCAGGGTATAGTGGAGATGCCAAGACTCATTCAAAGAGACATTTGAACATTTTGCAAGCCCTGAGGCAAGTTTCCAAACCGGTCAAGGTGGTGTACCAAACCCATACTAATCCACCACCTAGCAAAGAGAAGTCTTTGAGGTCTAATGATGGATTTGGAAGCTCTTCACTACTTCCACCCCATGCCTTGTCCATTAATCCAAGTAAACTCACTTATGAGGAGCTTCAAGCACAAAAGTCCACTTTTGAAGTTGGTGACTATGTCATGGCATATATGCCTCATTACTCTACTCCACATGAAGAATTGAAGGAGACATGGATTGGTCCTTTGGAAGTGGTAGCAAAGAGTGATAAGAGGACTTATAAATTGAAGGATGGATATGGAGGACACTTCCATGCTCGAGCTAACCGCCTCCATTCGTACCACAATAGCTACAAGCCTCCATGATAAGGTTGTTCCCTTCCTTTATCTTGTTCTACTATTTTGGTCTGTTAATTTCATGATTACATGATGTTAAACAGGTGCAGAGGAGGGACACTCAAGTAGAAAAAGGTAGCTTGTGCCTTGTGTGTGTTTTTTGTCTTGTCTTTGTGTGTTAATATTCTCTTTCTCACATTAATTCCTTGCTGCATTATTGAGCACCATTGTTGTATCATTAGTCTATGTTTGCATTGAGGATAATGCAAGGACTAAGTGTGGGGGAGGGATGAATAATGTTTTGTTTTGTGTCTGTAAGAACTCCACTATGCTGTTACGACTTGGTAGCTGCTGTCTTGTCCAAGTTTGAGCCTAATTTTTTAAAATTTTGAGATGTTTAAGCATGATTAAGTATCTCAATTGCATGTGGTTAGATATTGATGTTGAAACTTGTCTAAATGAAGTGAGTTGCCATATGTTTTAAGTCTTAGAAATGATGCATTGTTTAAATTTGATGAGTTTGGTAGGAAACAAAAGGCCTAGTTGGAAAGTATTTTGGGCCTTATTGTTTCATTTCATTGTGTGATTCATCCACTTAGGCTATTGCTCTCTAGAACTTGTCCAGTTTCTTGTTTGAGGCTACATTTTGCAATGGCATGGATAGAGATGACATTGGCATTTATTTTTAAACCTTCTTGCTTGAAGACAAACCAATCATTGTTCAACCTTTGTTTATCCCTTTGAGTCCTTCATTTCCATTTCCATTTTCATTCTACAAATGTCATGTTTGCATTTTTCATCAAGTTCCTTTACCACCGTGATGAGAAAATTAGAAATGTTGCTCTTGTAAATAAGATTTTAAGTGCCATGTGAATTGTCAAAAAGAAAAGGAAAAAAAGGGGATTAAAAAAAATAGGAAAAAGAGAGAAAATATAAGGTACTTAGAAAAAATATGTATAGATGAGTTTAAGTTAGAAAATTTTGGCAAAAGAAAGTTCTACTATTGTGATTAGTGCTATTAGTTCTATTAATCATATTTGATGCATGCATGGTAGCTTGTTTTATTTTTCCATCGTTTAGCCTATTCAACATCACAACCCTACAAAGTCCTTTAGAACTATTTTTGCCATTGTTGCAAGTAGTGGAGAGCCTAGAAATATTACAAGCTTATGGTAGAGTGTGGTCAAAGTGGATGCGACTGAAAAATTACCTTTCATGAGAGAAGAGTGCAAACACTTATCCTAGTGAGGGTTTCCAATTGAACTCATTTGGATCAATCTCTATTCTTGGTTCATGGATTGAAATGATTTTGCCCGGGAGTGAATATTTGTTTATCTTTTAGTGATTAACCTTAGGATTTTGTGGGATTAATTAACTATTTTGGGCATAATTAAGTATTAATGAGAGATTTGAGTGCAAAGGTGATTTGGGAATTAAATTGGCTAAATTGATAAATTTTAAGAAATATTTGTTATTCCCATTATTCCTTAATTGTGAACATATGATATTACCTTTGTGCATCTCATTTATGTAGGTATGATGACATGGTACATTGGAGCTTAATGGAGGGCAAAGATGGAATTAGAGGAGAGCGCATGTGCAGATTTTATTTCCTAATCTTCTGATTTTAATAGGCATGCATGAGAAAGGAGTCGAGCATTTTTAGTGGCTTGATTTTTTTGGCCCTAGCCCCTAAGATCCTTCACATTTTTACTAGTCTCCAAACATGCCTTGGACCTGATATTCACCCAAAATCAGATCTCAATGAGGAGACGGAGAAGACATTCCAGATTCTCCATCTCTCCAACTCTCGCTTCTTCCATCTTCACCGTGATCATTGACTTCATCACCATTTCCTCTATTCCTCCTCACTTCTCCGTCGATTGCCTCCTTCAGATCATCATTTCTTGTTCTCTAGCTCTGTCGCACATTCCTCTATGTCCGACGAAAGTTCCAGCTGTATCTTGGTTCGATTATTTGTCATGAGCGGCTAGATTATTTGTCATGAGCGGCTAGATTCGTTATCCAACAGTGATGATGAAGCTAACCTTAGTCCTTGAGCAACTAGGGGAGTTCTTTGTATCTTAATTTCATCTTCTACTCTCTATATATGCAGATTATAATTCTAGGTTGCTAGAGGTTGTGATTTGTTTATATGGTTGAGGATTATGATTGGATGATGTAGTCTGGATGATGATACTTGTGTTAGATTTGTACTTCTGGATTGTAACTGGACTATAGCACTCTTTTGTTATTCAATTGCTTTTCTTTATTCTCTTGAGATCAATTGTTTGCTAGGTTTCTAGGAATTAATTGGAGGTAGAGAGGATCTCTTATGAATCTAACATGAGCTAAGTACTTCAAGGTATTCCTAATTGATCAATTAAGTCTAAGTTTAGATTATATTGAGGAGTGAGGAGCATTGATTAGTAAGGGTTCTTGCTAGTCCTTGTGCTTAGTTAAGAGAACTCAAAATTAAAATTGGACAAGGATGGTTAGTGAATTCAGTCACATAGGACATTCATTTCTTCCATTTACGCTCACTCACTCACTTTATACATTGGAAAATTCATAAACAAATAGCTTTTTAGTTTAATTAGATAGATGAAATTCATATCCCATACTCTTTGGTTAATTTTTTATTTATACCAGATTACTTATGAACTAAACTCCAGATAGAGATCGACCTAGGTTAGTTGCTTTATAGTGCATTTGCTTAGTTTTATTTGATAGCCCCACGACACTGCTCTTTAGGTCTTCCTCCTCCTCTCTTGCTGTTTTCTGATATACCCAGGTCTGAGCTTCTCTTCCAATAGATGCTGCAACTCCGTTGCACCTCTTTCTTGGAATGATGAAGGTCGCTGCAGACGATGGAGGAAGAGTCACCGGCAACGGGGAAGAACGGAAGTAGAGGGAGCGAGAGAGAGTGAAGGTCTCTGGTTCGTTCTGAAGAAGATGAAGATGGTGTTGTGGTGCTTCTAGTTTTGATATATCGAGCTTCAGGTCTCTGAAATATGACTAGTTCTGACAAAGGACAAAATTGTAAAGTACAAAAGTTTGTGGAGTGACTATACTGCATGTAACATCCCCATTTTTCATGTGCCTCAATGTGAATTCATTTGCATATATGGATTTTTTTTATAAAGTTATGTGTTAATGAATATATGTAATTGCGTGAAATAATCAGAATAAGATTAAGATGTGGTTGTGAAATTACTTGTTTATGGGTATTAAATTTGGCCAAAAAGGAATGAGAAGAAGTTGTATGAGTATTATTAGGAATTAAGAGAAAAATTGAAGCAAGGTTAAAATTTCAATTTCCATGAAATTGTGCCGTATGTCTCATAATTATTTAGAATTTATGGGTACATGAGCATGGGCTATAAGTTAACAAAGTGGGCTAAAATCATCCTAAGAGAGAGGCTTAAATTTTTGGCCCAAACTAGGGAAAAAAAGAAAGAAAGGAAAATGAGCAAAAACATTTAACTAAATGGTTGGATTTTAACATGATGGCATAGTGGTAAATATTAGGTTAGTTGGAGGTCATTTTTTTCCCTTCATTATTTCAGCGGAATTGGACCCTTTAATTGGCATTAAATCAATCCATCTTTCTCCATTAGGTTCGGCCAGCACGCAGGAAAAGGGAAAAGAGGAAGAGAAAATTTCTAGGAGATAATAAGAATGAAGAACTCAAGAATTCAATAGGTAAATCTTAAGTAATCTCTTCTATATCTTCAGAATTTGGGCGAAAATTAAGGGAATATAAGCTCATATTAAATTCCTTGATAAGAAAAGGGATTTAGTGAATATGGACACATTAATTGGGCTTATTTTAAATTATCATAGGAATATTTATTGTAAGGAATTTAATTATATTTACATTTTATTATTTTAGGGATAATTGTGATATTTTGCACCAGGAAGGTTATTTTTAACTATAGTCGACTGCCAAGTAGTAACCTTAATCCTCATATACTCCGTGTGATTTGTGTATGTATGTTTTACCTTGAAATTGCATATATTTAGTTATCATTTATTTCCAAGTGCTATGGAACCGGAACATATGCTGTGTGCATTACGTGCTTTGCTGTGTGATGTGCCCGATGGTTTGTGCTGTGTGTTATTAGGACTGCTAGTTCCAGATTTGGCTGTGTGCCTTGATACTGAATGTTATGTGTTATTTGTTTAATTATGGTTTTTTTACATGCATTATTTATACATTTTATATTAGATTAACGGTTACTCTGGAATTTAAATATCGAATCCCAACCCCTTTTAAGTCATCTGGTAATTCATCGAGATCGGAGCAGGGAGACAGAGGTAAGGCTCCAGAGCTGGAGTAGTGTGAAAGAGGACGTTTGGTGACTGTTATTTTTGGGTATTTATCTTGATTTCCGGATGACTATAGTATTTTATTTTGGCTTGTCAGGCACCATTATCTAGATAACTGTATATTTTGATTCCTTCGGGGAAAAATTTATCTTTCCACATTATTATGAGTATATTTTTGTCCAAATCGATATGTGCTCTACTGCTTATACTCTGATGTGTGACGATAATTAACTTGAAAAAAATAAGCTAGAATTAAATAATAAAAAATGACCACACTACCCGCCACCCCAAAGGGCGAGGCCGGTAGGTGTGTAACACTGCAAATGTCAAAACGTTTGTGGAACTAAATTGTAATATATTCAATTTGAGCCCATGCTTCAATTTTCAAATTTGGTTCAATTTCTTCACACACCTACAATAAAAAAATAAAAAAATAATAATAATAAAAAAATCCAACATAAAAAATTTCCAAAAAAATCAATGATTAAAAATAATTACAATTTTTTTTGACTATTTTACCATTTTTAGTCCTAATTTAATGTATTTACTCTTAATTTCAATTAATTACAAAGAAGGCATTTTATGCTCAATTATCTTAGTTCCAATTAATCACAAAGAAGGCATTTTAAGGTCAATTATTATGACAAAAAACCCAAATAAAATATCAAAATATACAACAAATTAGGGATTTATCAGTCATAAAAGATATAAATGGGACCAACGGGGGTTAGTACAAGTGGTAAGCGGCTTGTATCGCTTAAACAATGTCTCAAGTTCGAGTCTTGTGAATGTATAAAAACCCTGCTGAGAGACTCATTCACCATAGCCAAGTGCGCGACTCGGGTCGAATCTGGATTAGTCAGGACGAAATTCTGGATACCTGATGGGTAACCAAAAAAGGAAGAAGATATAAATGGGATCGGATCTTGGGCTTTTAGCAACCCTATGGCTCTAATACACGTAGATTAATTGGCTTTAGAAGTAAACAGCCTAGAGAGAAACGAGACTTCTCATTATACACAACAAAATATCCTTACATCACTAGTACTACATAACTACACTACACCCTTGTATATAACTACAAGTTTCGTATCAAGGCAATACGGCAATCTGCAGCTCACCTACACTACTTATATACACACACACACTAAAAGTCCACAGCTTTACACTAAACGACAACATATAATAAAAACACAATAATCAGTCTTATTTTCTAGAGTGTTGTGTAAGAGCACAACATTAACAGCATAACATTGAAACGATGGGATATGTATTGTCACTTCTTCATGCTCCCTTTAGTTCTGTAATTAGCACCTGATGGAGCAATTGAGAAAGTGGAAAACTTGAAGCGATAAAGGAGCATTCACTTCTTCATGCTCCCATTGATGGTCTCTTCTGTAGTTGCTAATATTATGATACTACTTTTGTTTGAGTAGAACCTAATAGCTAATTTTCTAATTATCTAAAGAGAAGAGGAGGAATAAAGAATTGCAATGGAATATGAAAAATCTCTCAACTTCTTCAATAGTGCTGAACTGCTTATTCCAATACATGGGGAGAGTATTCTTAAATGTCCAACATGGTCGCATGATATCTAAATCTAAATTGTAAAATAAGTCATTTGGAAAATTTGACTTGTAAATATTAGAAGGTATGACAGAAAAAATTATTTAATTTTTTAAACAAGATACAATTTAAGTGGATTTTTCTCTAATATCAAGACGTTTAAAAAACATAAGTATAGGATAGAGGAGAAGAAGAAAAATGTAGGGCTCATTTTCTTTAATATTAAAATCCTTTTCTTCCAAAATTAAATTCCAATTGTATAAAGTTACTTCAAGAAAACAAGTGAATTCAAGGTTCTTATGATTCAAAACCAAAATGTTAAAACAGAAAAACAAATATGAAGAAATCCAATACCAATATAATCAACTCAGAAAATTTCACATGCATTATATATTATTTATATATTATTACAGCATACATAGAACCACTCAAATTTACAAGATTACTTGGTAAAGAAATCACAAGGTTTAAGAAACAATAGCTAAAATTGATTTAACATTTATCCAACTACTGGTGTCTCAAGCATGTTCCATAAACAAAGCCTTGATTTTTTTCAATGATACTACAACGTCAATCATAGTAAGCCGTGCCTCTGGTAAGTCAATGCAGCAATTTAACGCTAACTCAAAAACTGATGACATATAAGGTAGTATATCATCAGTATTTTGATTTTCACTGTGTAGCAAATTGGCATCTATAATATTCATGATCAAATGTGGTGTGGAGTTGCTTACCCAATCTTTCAAACTTAATCCTTGAACAAACATCTCATCCGTTGGCTTCTTCCTTGTAAACATTTCCATTAGCAAAATCCCGTAACTATACACATCTCCTTTGACGGAAACAACTCCTTTCGATCCAAACTCTATATGTCATATTGAACGATTAGTATAGAAGTCATTATGTCAATAATGTAAGGTTTGTAGTTAAGCTTTATTTTGTATCATTAATTTAAATCTTTGCATATGAAGATGTCAAATATTCACTAGAAATTGAATATACAAACAAATTCAAAATATCATTTTTAAACCATTACCTGGTGCCATATAGCCAATTGTAGCCAAAGTGTTGGTATAAATTTCCAATTTCTTTTCACCAAATAATTTAGAAATACCAAAATAAGTAAGATGAGCCACCATATCTTCGTCCAACAAAACATTGCTTGGTTTCACATCACAATGAACAACTAGGATAGAAGAACCATGGTGAAGATACTCCAAAGCAGCTGCTACATCAATCATTATGTTCAACCTTTGCAAGACATCTAAATAATGGTTATGAGAGTACAACCATTTGTCAAGACTCCCATTTTCCATGAATTCCATTATTAGAGATTTGAAATGATCATTTGAGCAACTACTGATGATCTTATTGAGATTGCGATGGCGTAAATGGCGCATGGCAGAACATTCAGCATCAAAACTTCTTGATGATTGTTCCATGTCTAAGTTAAACACTTTGATAGCAACTATCCTTTCATTTGGAAGAACTGCTTTGTATACTGATCCAAAACTTCCGGAACCAATAAGATTACTCTCATCAAATCCATTTGTTCCTTGTAGAAGCTCATAATAGGATATTCTGATTGGTGTATCCAAATTTATTAAATCCCTCTTTGTTAAATTATTATCATTATCTCTCTTATTCTTGAGAAAGACAATGACCGAAACAATCAAAATGGCAACTATGATAGGCAAAGAGCATTTTATTATCAGCATCACTTTATTTGATATGTGTTTGTTTCCTTTCCAACATGGCTGGACTTGTAGTTGGGATTTCCCACATAGGTCTTTATTCATCATAAAAGACTGAGCAGTAAAATTTTGAAAAGGGCCACCATTTGGAATTTCTCCATGCAATAAATTGTAGGAAAGATTGATGTATTTAAGATGGAGTAATGACTCTAAGGAATTAGGGATCACGCCAGACAAATAATTATGGGAAAGATCCAGGGACTCCATGCTTACCATGCTGCTAAGCGGTTCAGGAATAGACCCTTCTAATTTGTTTTCAGCCAAAGATAGGGTTTGCAAAGTTTCCAAGCCACCCATAGTTGCAGGGATGCTTCCTGAAATTTGATTTCTTGACAAGTTCAACAGTATAATTGCCCTCAAGTTTGATACCTCTAGTGAAATTATTCCACTCAGTGCATTGGAGGATATGTCTAAAACCAAGATATCTTTGAGACTCCATATAGAAGAGGGTATTTGAGAAACTAGTTTGTTAGAGCTAAAATTCAACTCTCGCAAAGAAGTATTTCCAAGACATTCTGGAATCACTCCTGAAAACATATTGTTGGCAAGATACAACTCACTTAAACTTTTAAGTTGGCAAAGTTCCTTTGTGATGAACCCTTCCAATCTGTTATTGCTAAGACTTAAACGTTGAAGGTTGTGTAATTTGTTAATTGTATCAGGAATCAACCCACTTAAATGGTTCTTACCCAAATCTAGTTCCATCAAGCTTGTTAAATTTCCAAGTACATTGGGTATAGCTCCATTAAATTTATTAGATAACAAACTTAATGTAATGAGTTTAGAAGCATTTGATATGCTGCTTGGAATTTTTCCAGTTAGTCCATTTTCCCCCGACCTTAATGTCTTCAAGTTGGGAAGGCCAATTCCTAGATTTGATGGGAGAACGCCAGAGAGGGAATTACCAGCAAGGTTCAAGGTTGTCAATGTTGAAATGTTGAATATGTTGGAAGGAATATGTCCTGTCAAATGATTATAGGCCAAGTCCAACATATTAAGTTTATCAAGTTTTCCTATGCCTTTGGGTACAAAACCTGGACAGGGAAAAAAAGTTGATGGAAACCATGATTTTCTTATACAAAGAATATATAAAATTGTTAGCTTCTAATGTTTTGATGATAACAAAAGTCTAAATTTTGAAAGTGTTTTGAATCAGGTTTAACATGTTTAAATTTTTTTCTCAATAAATATCATTGTTCAAACCTATCTGTGTTCAAGAGTTCAGGAAGCAATTCTCGAGAATGAATCAAGGACTCTCGAGAATGGTATTCAAGTTCACCATCGCAAAGCTCTCTGTGCAAATGATTCTCAAGAATTGATAGTAGATTCTCGAGAATGCGTGAGTAACTCTCGAGAATGTCTGAGTCAGAATCACATAACAGAAGAGTTCTTTGATGTGATTCTTGAGAATTGGGAATCAATTCTAGAGAATGGCTCTCGAGAATCAGCAGAAAGATTCTCGATAATAGTTGAATGCCTCACCTGATCTTCACTGAGTTAAAGTTCTCACGAGTAATTCTCGATAATTGAAAATCAATTCTCGAGAATCTATATGGGAATTCTCGAGAATGAATGGAAAGCGTTCTTGCAACACACACTCTTAGTTCTAGATAAAGCTTGATTCTCGAGAATGAACATAGGAATTCTCGAGAATGCTCAAAATCTTCCATATGCGAGACACTCTGTGCATTGAATTCCTGAGAACCTTAAATGCAATTCTCGAGTATCAGCGAGACAAACCTTATGGATTAAAGGTCTTCCTTGACAATTCTCGAGAATCATATGAACAATTCTCGAAAATGCTTGCTGCCATTTGAAATGTCCACTGTCGTAAACTGTAAATCATTGATTATGCTTGGGTGTCTATTGTTATTGATTTATAATTCTTCTAACCAAGTTTAATCAGTTTGCTAGTGTTTTTCAGATATGATTAACATGTTTTAATCATCAAATTTTCATAAAGCAAATTTGTGTCAGATGCATTAAATGCAAAATAGAGATGAAGCAAGAAAGTAGAATATGGACTTCTGAGCAACTGCAAAGCATTTCAAACATTTCCAGTCAATATTCTATCTGAGTCTCAACGGACAAATCGAACAAAGAATGTAAACAGAGTATATTGACCAACCTCGAAAGATTACGAAGAAACAAAGTAACAGATATATTTATTACTCTCAACAGCTTATTAACCTTTCTTCCAACGGGCATTAATTACTGTCATCTATAAAAGGCAGAAGCATTTAAATCTTCACCTACCGAAACGTTGTGCATTCAATTCGAATTTATTGTAATTTATTGTTTCATTAACTAAGCTAATATCTTCGGATATTTTCTGTGTTCTTTAGTGTTTAACATTTATCTACTCGTGAGGGGTTACTAAACACTTATTTGATTATTGTTTTGTAAATCTTAAGGTTGTGGGACCTTAAGTGTGGGTGTACTATTACAACTTGTAAGGGAGAGTAAGTCCGAGTGAAAGGATCATCCTAAGTTACAGAGTGTGTAATTGTATACGTATTTGAAGAGTTAGTGAAAATCCCAAGGTGTACTTGGGGACTGGATGTAGGTCGAAGTATTAGACCGAACTAGTATAAATTGCTCTGTGTCTATCTCTCTTCTCTGTTTCTGTCTTACTTGCGTGCAACTCGTGAAAAGTTTTTGTGATCACCTATTCACCCCCCTCTAGGTGATATTTCATCTTCAAAAATAAACTTATTTCTATTTTTTTTTTTAAGTCTTTGTAAAAATTTTAAAGCAAAAATGTTAGAAAAATCATAAACTACCTAGGAGATGCCATCGTTATTGAAGATTTGTTTGAAAATGTAAAGTGTTTCATGTTGCAATTTTTGAATAACTATTTAATAGGAAAATAATACATTTGTAAAGCAGAAAAGCTAGGAACAACTAACAAGAATTGATAAAGATGGCAGATAAAAGAAAAGAGTTTCACTTGATAGAATATCCAAATGTGTGTATAACAAGTGGGCACATTATATATGATGTTGCACTATTTGGTTGAACAAGGTATTATTGATATGGTACAGATTACAGAGTACTTAAAAAATTAATATGGTCCGACTTCCGCAAAGAAGTATTCTAAAGAAATTCTAGAACCACTCCAACAACATATTGTTGGCAAGATACAACTCACGTGGATTTTTAAGTTGGCAAAATTCCTTTATAATTAACCCTTCCAATATGTTATTGCTAAGACTTAAACGCTGAAGGCTATATAAATTGTTAATTGTATCAAGAATCAAGCCACTCAAATTATTCTCATCCAAATCTAATTCCATCAAGTTTGTTAAATTTCCAAACACATTGGGTGTAGCTCCATTAAATTTATTCAATGACAACCTAATTTAACGAGCTTGGAAGCATTCGATATGTTGTATGGAATTTGTCCAGTTAGTCCATGTCCCTGCAACCCTAACAACTTCAAGTTGGGAAGGCTAATTCCTAAATATGATAGGAGAACGCCAGAAAGGGAATTATCACTAAGGGACTAGGTCCTTTCAAATGATTGTTGGACAAGCCTAAGACATCAAGTTTATCAAGTTTGCCTATTCCTTTGGGCACAAAACCTGGATAGAAAATAAAAAGTTGATGGAAACCATGATTTTCATATAAAAAGAATATATACAAATAAAAGTATTTCTATTTTTTTTTTTAATCTTTGTAAATTTTTTAAAGCAAAAATGTTAGAGAAATCATAAACTACTCGTGAGATGCCATCGTTATTGAAGATTTGTTTGAAAATGTAAAGTTTTTTATGTTGTAATTTTTGAATAACTATTTAATAGGAAACTAATACATTTATAAACTAGAAAAGCTAGTAACAACCGACAAAAATTGATAAAAGAAAATTAAACAACAAAAGATGGCGGATAAAAGAAAAGAGTTTTACTTGATATAATATCCAAATGTGTGTATAACAAGTGGGCACATTATATATGATGTTTCGCTATTTGGTTGAATAGGGTATAATTGATATGGTAAAGAGTAGTTAAAAAATTGTTTTCCAAGATTTAAATATCATGTGTGATCCTATTTTTCTGTCATTTTAGTTTTACCAACAATTCATAATATCTTTCGATGTTTTGGGATTGTGAATTAGTAGCTATATTTAAAAACTATGATTAATGAAAGGATGAAAAATAATATTTCATTTTAAATTTGCTTTCTATTAGTGAAAAATGATTAAAAAAACCAATGAAAAAGAATAAAAAAAAAGTTATAATATACTCATGCTTGTAAAGAGGTTTGCATCCAAATACACATGATTAGCACTAAGTGTTTGTAAAAAGTGAATGGAACTTATAAGAAGAAAAATAAAGTAGGTCATATTATTTGAAATAACATACATACCGTTAGTTCTTGATTCAATATGTTTTCATGATAACAAACTCTTGTAAGATTTAAGTAAGAAGCTTTCAGTGTTTGTCAATTCGAGTTTATAAGAAGAAAAATAAAGTAGGTCATATTATTTGATTCAAGTAAGTGAGTTTTATATGAGAACTTGAGTTCTGATAAGGTAACTCGAGTCCTTAAGTGAAAACTTGAGTTTTTCTATATCTACACAGTCATTTCTCACTTCACTCTCAAAACCCTCGAGTTTTTCCTCTCAAACTCTCTACACTTCAAACCCTAACTCGAGTGAATCTACAAAAATGAGGAAAAAAAATCCAAACAAGCCTCTCGATTCTCTAAATGCTTCTTCCTCTGATCTTGATTTAACCCCAACCTCATCTCCACCTCCCTCCAAAAGACCGAGATGCGATAAAGAAACTCCTAAACGTTATCGGCCAAAGGTTGTAAAGGATGTAAAGCGTCCTCTTCTAAGACCTAAAAATCGTGGGGTTGTGATCAAGGAACCATCACAACATTCTCCACAGACTCGATCAAAGTTTGGCACTGCTACTAGCAAACGAAAGGATAAAGCACATGTGAAGCTTGTTGAAAAAAGGGACCAAACCTGTGGCTTCTTCATCCTCTAAGGGGCAACCCTCAAAGGTATCTGGGACTCCTTATCTTGTAGATATATATCGATTTCTTGTTCCAGCCTTGCCTTTAATTGCAACCTATTTCATATCTAGAGTCTGACTTAACGTCCTTTAAAGAACATTATGCGACTCATGGTTTCTGTCCTACCATTTTTGTTGATCTTCCTAAGTTCAAGGATGAATGTAGTCTTGATTTATCTCCCTGGCTTAAACCTTTTCAAACTCTTTTAGCCTTATGCACACCTTACAGTCCTTCTGTTGTTAAGGCATTCTACTTTTATATGATAATTGCCAATAGTTTTAATGATAATGGTGAGCTAATAGAGGAGAGACTTGCTACTATAGTAAGGGGCAAGAGAGTATTCATAACTGTTGAATTCTTAAACTCTCTCTTAGGGATCATTGATCCTCCTCCTGTGCTTGAATTACTCTGTTTGATGAGGAAATATTTCAAATCCTTAGGCCAGGTGTGCCATTAGGGCCTCTGACCTTTGCCCTTGTTCAAATGCCTCCATTTCACAAAGTCATCTGGTATATTTATTCTCAAAATTTAGCTCAAAAGGGGAAGCAGTTCACCCATTCTGCTAAAAAAGACTACTCTCTTTTGGCTTCTATTATTACCAAAATTCCACACAACATAGGACAATGGGTATTTAGTGAGATGAAGAGGTTTAGAATGGAGCCCCAGAAGAAGTCCACTATACCTTTCCCTAATTTGATTTTAATTATTCTCTTTCATCACAAGATATGGTATCTTGAGTTGAATGAGAAGCCAGTGACAACAAACATGTTTGACAGTCTCACCTAAACCATATGATGATACCCTTCAAAGAAGGCTCAGGATAGTCCAAGGCTCCATCAAAGACCCATGCTACCTCTACTCAAGCAAATGAGGCTCAATCATCTCCTGCTGGTGCCTCTACTTCTCTCAGACACTACCTTCTCTTTTTGGTGCCTCTCTTTAGACTATGATTGAGAAGGCTGTGGCAGCTGCTATTAGTTCATTATAGACTTCAAACATAGCCACAGACCATGAGTTGGTTGGGGAGATTGAGACTAAGATTAGGAAGTTAGTCTCTGAGGTTAACAACAGTTACAACAAGCTGGTTATAACTTATGATGCTTATGAAGAGAAACTAAAGAACATTGAGGATACACTAGAGGATTACTCTGTGAAGCTTCATAGAACTGAGTATATGCTTCACATCATTGATTCTTTTCTTGCCAAGTTGGTTGGTTCCTCTACTGCTCATGAGGTTGGTCCTTCTAGCACTTTACCTTCACCTACTAGGCCTTTATCTCCTATACCCTTTACCACTCCCATTCCTAAGTTCTCCACCCCTACTATATCTCATACTCCTGCTACCATCCCTATCCTTACTTCCCAACCATCTACTACCATACTTTCACCATCATCTTCCACTGACACCCTTCCTTCTCAGTCTCCCACACTCAGACCAGAATCACCACCATCCATTGCTACCACTCCATCCCCATCCTCTACTACTTCCCCCATTAACTCATCTCTGGCCTTAGCACCTCTTCCTCTCCAGACCATTGCTCCCTCTCCATCCTCTTCAGATATTTCCTTCCCCATTTTGCCTGATGATAAAGGGGGAAAGAAGTGACTAGTGACTGTATAGCTGGTGTTTTACTTTTCCTATGTATTTCAATTTCAATGTATTTTTCTCTTTCTTAATTCTGCTTTGTTGTACTTTGTTTAACATCTTTTAATGCAATGCAATTGTTTTGTTATACTTTGAGCTCTTCACTTTTATACTCTTCTATTTGCAAACTCAAAGATTTTTCAAAACATTCACAAGTGTTGTCATCATCAAAATGGGGGAGAATGTTAGTTCTTGATTTAATATGTTTTGATGATAACAAACTCCTATAAAGAATATAGACTTGATGATTCAAGTCACTCAAGTGAGTGTTGAATAGCACTTGAGTGAATACAATTCGTTGCAACCAAATCTTGAATCAGAAGGTATTTGTATCAGTGTATGTTGAAGACACACTCAAGTTCCTGATTACTAACTCGAGTCAATTCCTTTATAATCACTAACAAAATTGCTTTCAGTATTGACAAACTTGAGTTTGCTGATCAACACTCGAGTGAGAAGCTTTCAGTGATAAGACTATCAAAGGTAACAACTCAAGTTACTTGCGCCAAACTGAGTTGACATGATAATGCTCAAAATTCTATCTTTTACTTAGGCATTTGGCTCACTTGAAGTTATTTTTATAGAACTCGAGATGATTAAATGGAACTCGAGTTTTGGTGGTTCTCTCTAAATCTTATCTTTTCAACCAAAACTCTCTAGCGATGACAAAACTCGAGTTATGATCTTCCGACTCGAGTCACTCGTTAGAGTTGACTTTTCTAAACTGGAGTTTACATCTTTGCAACATAACTCAATTTTCATTTTCAAAAGAAAAATCTTCAAAGCACTCGAGTCATACGTTGCAAGATAACTCAGTCTTCGTCTTTTAGAACAGAGCTTCACAACTCGAGTTGTGAAGACCTGACTCAAGTTTACAACTCAAGTCAGTAATTTGAGACTCGAGTTACACTTTGTAAAACAATCTTCTCAACTTTGCAAAACAATCTTCTCAGATTAACTTCATTTTCAAACAAACTATCATTTGAGAAGAAAACCATCTAAACTCGAGCTCTAAAAGGCAAACTCGAGTCAGTTAATTAAAAATCGAGTTACCATCTGTGCCTTAGTAAATCACCATGTCCTTAAAGCTTAAATCATTGATTATGATTTATTATCTTCTTATCATCACTAATTACTTCTCTTAACTATCTTTAACCAATGTATTAATGAGTTTCAGATGATTATATGAAGGACAAACAGCAGATTAACAAAAAGCATATGATGATGTCATAAGCATTAAATGCAGTTGCAGAAAACATACACCAACACGGCAATTGACTATAAGTAAACCAAAAGAACTTTCTGCTATACCCATTCCTATGAGTAATATGGCAAATCAATGGGCAAATCAAAAGGAGTGTCAAAGCGGCGGTGAAAGTTCTGTAGAATCGAAGTTATGAGTAATGAACAAGCTTCATGGTCTAATGGCTATATTCAACACTCATAAGGGATTCATTAAAGATTCTCAACGGTCATTAATTGCAACCACCAATATAAGGAGAAGCATTCAATACAGAGCTACTACCGAAACAATCTATGCTCAATCGAATTTATTGTTATTTACTGTTTCATTCAATACTTTGTAATATCTTCGGATATTATGTACTTCAGTGATTCATTATCTACTCTATAAGAGAGTTTCTTATTTGATCATTCTCTGTAAAAATCTCAAGGTAGAGGGACCTTGAGTGTAGGTGTATCAATTACAACTTAAAGGGAGAGTGAATCCTAATGAGAGGATTACTTCGAGAAACATAGTGTGTAATCGTGTGAAAGTGATATTGGAAATCCCACAGTGTCTGGGGATTGGACGTAGGTCAAGAGATTAGACCGAATCAGTATAAATCTTCCATGTCCATTACTTTTCTATCCTCACCTTGTCAGTTAAATTTACGGGGTTATTCGCAAAGTTTTTGAAATCACCCAATTCACCTCCTTCCTAGATGATATTCCGTCTTCACATAGATAGATAGATAGATACACACACACATACATAATTTTTTAAGAAAGTATTAACTATAATCTATATTTCAATTAAACAATATAGAATTATGACAAATTATACATATAATAAATGAGAAAAAAAAATCCAAACTTGTCTATATTTTGATATTATTATAAATCTTTTAATATTATGGGGATAGAAAAAACATAAAATTAAAGTTATTAAGAGAAAGATAACATCTTTGGAAAAAAAAAAGTATTGGCATAACATATGGTGGCCATTCTATATGGTTTTAGGTTTTGATGTCATCGAATAGTATATAAGAATTTCACTTATCTATGTTACAAATATCATGAGGTTCCATTGGTTCTTGATCTTCACTCTATTTGTTATTTCACATAAATGAAATGATAAAAACCATAATTTAATTTTAGAGAAAAAAATTAAAAAGAAAAGAAAACACACAAGTAAAGTACATACCTATAAATGAGTTACCACCCAAATATAATCCTTTCAAAGATGTGCAGTTACTTATTGATTTTGGAATACTTCCCTCTAATTGATTAGCAGAAACGTCAAATTCTTCAAGTAAAGGGAGTTGACACATTTCTTCAGATAAATTTCCTTTTAAATGATTGCTGCCAATGCTAACCATGCTCAAAGAAGGCATGTTCCAAAGAAAAGAAGGAATTCCACCTATGCAAAAAATACAGAATATATGTTTGTTCATAGTAAGTCTAGGAATTTCCTTAATTCACACAACCATATAAGTAATACATGGAATTTCGTTAATTAGAGGCTTAAAATAATAGCCTATAATTTAACTTTTGTTGTAGATCAATTTAAAAGGGACTCTTCCAATATAATATTAATTATATATGATGTGGAGCTTTTTATTGAACAAGGTATAAAATATAAATGATATGGTACAGAGCACCCAAAACATTTTGTTTCCATGTTTTAAATATCATGTGGTCCCATGAACTCATGAATGAACATTATGATGAATGAATAAAATGGCGGAAAACAAAAGTCAAAGGAATGCAAACTCATTATAAATTGAAAAATGACATCTCTCATGATTGCACTAAAAAATTTGAAATACAGATTAATTAGAGTATTTTGTATTTTATATTTGTCTTCAATATTTGAAGTTTTTTTTCTCTAAAGTTTGGGAAGCTAAAATAAATATGAAAATAAAAGGATTATTCAGATTTAAGAATATCAATTATCATATCCCTAAATATAAATAGTTAAATATAAATGATCACTCAGATAGAGATATCAATTGTAAAAATCATACTCCACCCTTTTAGTCCAATATGACTCTAAGTAGTATTGTATAGGGCCCTTTTATCAGGTTATTTTCCTACAGGGTCCCTGTCTCTTTAATGATTGAGAAAATATTACCATTTTATATTCATATTCACTTTGGGATTAAAAGAAAGCATCGTGTTTGTCTTTAAAAGTAATCTAGCAAAATCATTATCCTGTAATGTCTTATGAAATAATGGAATTGAAGTGAAACCAATGATATATATAATTTAAACTCTTACCTTGCAAGTTGCCGTTAATTAGATGTAGCCACTGGAGTTTGGTCAAATTTCCAATGTCACTTGGTATGTTTCCTCTGTTGAATTTGTTATCACCCAATTGTAACTCTACTAATTCTTTGCATTGATGCCAAATGGAAGGTATGTCGCCAGACAAATCATTTTCATATATATGAAATAATTCAAGTTTTGGAAGCCCAAAACACACATTTTTTGGGAGACTACCAGATAGTTGGTTTTTTCCAAGATCAATCTGTTGCAGTGCTGAAAGGTTAAATAATAACGATGGTATAGAACTAGTGAGTTGATTCACTCCAAGATACAATATCTTCAATTGTGAAAGATCACCAATCTCATTTGGGATGCCTCCTTCAAATATTAAGGTGGTGTCAAAGAAAATATTAGTAACAATTTGTTACATGTCACAAGTTATTAGGTACATGGGATAAATTAATATTCTATAGAAACACATAAGACTTGTACATTTTTTAAGAAATGACACATATTAGTAAATGATAAAACACAATAAAAGGTACAACCGTTTTAATTCGGGTGGGCTAATAACCATAGATTAAATCAACTGGTTGTGTTTGATTGAGAAGTTTTGATATGAATAAATCTAAGAGACAAATTGAAATCCAATTGGCCCTTCCTTTTCATCATTCCTATCAAAACACATGTTTCTTGGGAGACTCCAAGAAAAAATCTTTTTGTTGACTCTACAAACTTTTAAAAAATAATAATTAATAACAAATAATGAATTTAAAATATAATGTAGATTGTCCAAATCAAAATTAAATGTTCGCGACATGTTGGTTCTAAGGTTTATTCAATATAAAAAAGAGCAATACAAGTTTCTTATATCCATTATCTTAATTCGTCCAATCACATAAGACCATGTATCATATGTTTAAAATATTATCAATTAACTATAACTCCACATGAAACAAATAGGACACACGTCCATGATTGAAGAACTTGACATAATAAATATAATGAACTTGAGCTAATTTTTTTTCCTATGAAAAACCCTTCAAAAAGTTTTTAATGACAGAATAATAAACATTTATTTTCAAAGACTGATGATGAGCCTTTAGATCCACTTGATCTAATTAATTTATAATAATAATATTTCTCCCATAGTATGACTACATAATTTGTTTCAAAAATTTTATGATGAATATTTTTTTCCTTTGAAAGAGAGTAGGAAATATATGACAACAAATAAAGAAGAAAATTGATAAAAGTTCCAAAATATATATAAATAAAAAAACAATCGAGACAAATTCATATTCCTCGATGATAAGATCCTTCTAACCAATTACACTAGTTTAGAACAAAAGACAAATGTAAATGTTGAAAATGATCCAAAACATACCTGACAAACTATTATGTGACAAACTCAATAACTCAAGCGAAGATAAGTTCGAAATGGTCTGGGGAATGAATCCTGAAAGTTTGTTATCGTTAAATCGTAAAATCTTCAATCCCTGAAGTCTGCCCATCTCTAACGGAATGGTTCCTTCAATGAAATTAAATCTCAAATTTAAAGTATCCAACCTTGATAGATTGAATAGAGACAGTGGAATAAATCCATTAAGAGTGTTATTTTGAAAACTCAAGTACTCAAGCAAAGATAAATCTCCAATCTTTGCTGGAACTTGCCCATGAAAGTCATTGTAGCTCAAGTTAAATAGTTTCAATCTACGCAATTGAACTAACTCTCTTGGTATTTGACCATGAAAATTGTTGTCACTGAGATCAAGTTCAACAAGGTATGAGAGATTCCCCAGTTGTGGAGACATGGTGCCTTTAAGACCCATGCCGCCAAGATTCAAGGAATGGACTCTTCCATGACGAGTACTGCATGTGACACCAGTCCAATTGCATAGATATGAAGAGACAGACCAATTTGCTAAGAAATCGTATGGATCTGAAGATATATAAGATTTAAGGGCAAGAAGTGCAGATTTATCAGTACTGATGTTTGTATCAGTCCAAGCTAAGGAGGCGAAGCAATGAAGTAGGAACAGGAAAACAAAGGAAGAAGGCTTTGCCATGAGGAGCATACAAACTTATTGGAATTTCAAATCTTCTGCCTCCAGCAATTAACACATGTGGTTTTATAAACAATCAAGTAGGAGAGAAACAACTTTAAAAGGGATTTGGATTGTTAGATGTGCTCCACTAGTAAGTGCTATATATCGGAGAATTTGTGAAAATCAAAATAAAATAAAAGTGATAATATAAATTTTTTTTACCAAATATTCAAGGGAAAATCATGTTTAGTTCTCAACCAAGGAAAATAATATCAGAAAAATCCCTTGAGGGTTGTTAATAACAAGTGAAGCAACAACCATTTACAGGTGGATTAGTTACCATTAACAAGTTGAAGGACTTTTTTTGTATTATTTATCGAGTTGGGACCTAAAAGTAATAATATAAATTTTTTTACCGGCCATATATTTAACATTATTATAAACAAATAGAGATAAAATCGTCTTTAATTTACTCAAAGATAAAAAAAAAAAAAAAAAAGTGAAAATTTATGTGCATTTTAACTTGTGATGAGAACATGGTCTGACCTATAAAATAAAATAACAAAATGAACACTTAATATTGAAAAATATATATAATGATTAAAGTTACCCTCTAGGAGAAGTTGATGCGTGAAAAAAGCAATAAATTTGTGAGGTCTTTACTTTTGTTTGTTGTTGTTGTTATCATTACATTATTTTATTTTTGGTCAAGTCTGGTAGGCCAGACTATATATCCCCACAATAACGTTATTTAAGAGTCACAATCAAATTGACAAACACTAAATAAGAAAGTCTCCTTAACTTGTAGGATCATGTAGGTGTATTTATATATCCTGGTCATGCTCCATTTCACACAGCACAGCTAACACATACATACAAGTCTGTGTATTTATATATCCTTTTGAATATTTCATATTTGTAATATTATTATAGGAATGTGTGAGGTTTGGATTTTATTGTCCATATCAAAATCATTTTAGCGGTTAATTTTTAAATACTTTTGTCAATATTCTTAGAGTTGTGAGATATATCTGGTCATAATGAGTACACTTAAACTCAATTTGTTAACTTCTAGAGAGTACCCGGGAAAAAACTTATAAAATAATACGAATATTTCATTGTTTCGCTGTGTTTTTCGATTCGAAAAAGCAGAGTGTATTTTAATGCGAATGGAGCATCATATCTAATGAATCTCAGAAAAAATACTAATCAATGAGCCAATCAGCACTTAGAATAAAGGGATGAAAGAATCATCTCAACGTATTTTGGGTTCATAAATAAACTCCAAAAAACTTTAAGGGTTAACAAAGTGGATACCGATTTGCTTTTATGTATGAATTCTTATAATTTGATCTATATTTCAATGTTTAAAATAAAATATTCGCACATTCTTTTGTGCTTAATGTTATGCTCTTCTATGTCTTCTAATTAATCGTTTTTGAATAATCAATCCACTCCAACATAGCCATATTTAACAGATCAAATTTACAGAGTACGCAAAAAAGGGAATCACCTAGTGACCCAAAAAAAAAAAGTTTGGTCTTTAACTTCTTCATTTCCTTCATTAATTATTTCATTTCATTGAGTGGGGTGGGGTGGGTTTTCTCTTTAAAAAAGTGAGAAGTCCACTTTCCAAAATAGAAGCAGTGGATAAAGAAAAACATAAAGATTAAGAATATCGACTTTTGTCACTTTAAATAAAAATTGACACTTCTAAATAAAATAGGCAAATTAAAAAGGCTTCAACGTTTATAATAATGGCAAATCTAATTAATTTTGGTTGAAGATGAATATAAAAGAAGTTGATGCAACAAAAAAGAAGTAACACATGAACCCACAAAGCACGTTAGTGATCAATTGATGGAATGCTTGACTTGGGAGTAGACCTCAAAGTCACACTCCATTTCACATGACACAACTTCTCTCTCTCTCTCTCTCTACACACACAAACCTTGGTAATCTGACGCCCTGACTTAATACGTTTATATTTATTAGAGTTTAAGCATACATGCATCGAAATAATTTGGACGACTTAATTGCGGAATTAAAACTTTCTGAACATAACCTAGTTTGAAAACATGAGGATAATTTTTTCGCGATTGGAATCTATCCCATAGAGGGGTCTTAATACAATAATCAAAAAATAAACAAATGATAAATGAAATAGTACAATCCAAATTTCTATACTACCACAAAAATCCCTTATGCTGTAATCCTTATAGCTGCGTCTTTCCTCTTGATCTCAATCCACTACTTTTTTTTTCATGCGGTCTAAATCAAATAAATGAATTGCAGGGGTAACAGTTAATCTCATATGCAGGTATGGAATATAAATAAAGTATAACACATGTTAAGCATAGAATAATTTACAATAAATAAGTCGCACTGAAACCCGGTTATCGGCCAAGGACCGCAGCCTTTTAGGACATGTAGCCCTATAAGACACGCAGCCTTAATCCATAGTGTAACACCCCAAATTCTGTAACATAAATCGTGCCGGTGACACGTGGTTTTATAAAAATTCACCAGAGTTTTGAGGTGCTACCGCTTAGCGTTTTGCGGAAACGGAGAGCATGTACTAAAAATTTGAACAACAGATATAACACTGAGCAACTGATATGAAATACTCAGACATATGATGATGCCTGACGTATACTGATATATATTACAAAATCTCCTGAAGGAATTATTCATGTGATACAGTAATACAAAACTTTATAATTACGGTTCTTCTGCGTAACTATACCCTTTTCCGCCAAGCCCTGGATAGACTTGGGACATAGAACCTAACTCAGTTAAATCATCCCATTTGGCCAGGCTGGGTAGGTCTAGTGGAAGTCTCACCGTGCTAGGGTGACTGATTGACTGAACCACATAGACGACCCTTCTAGTTTAAGCACCAAATGATATGAAGTAATTTTATTAGATTCATGCCATAAGGTAGGTTTTGTTGACTTTCTTCCCGCATTTCCTTTGACCGGTGCCTTCTCACGGCTCCGTCTACTGGCATATATCTATAGCTCCGTCCCCGTGTGCCTCCTCCGCTCATTACCCGAATCCTGTCTAATCATGCAGACTGAGGTCCAATGCCCATCGGACCTCAGGTAATGGTTAACCTCATGCTCATGTAAACAATATATGTATGACAGGTATTCATGACATTTTCGCAATAATCACTACAAAAGCCCATAACAGATGTAGGAAATAATCAATATGTAGGGCCATAACAATACACAGCCCCTGCAGTATGTTTGTTACCCCAGTCTGCACACTCTCCGGTGCCACGATGGCCTATCGTGTCCAAAGCGCTAAGGAAAACTCTCAACGGCGTTAACAATACCATAACCCGTATATTCATGATTGCATTTAAAATAATTGAGACAAAGATCTCCGTACAAGAACACAAAGAATCATATATGAGCATACAGCAAGCATCAGAGTCAGTGTTACAGTACGTCGCGAACGTACCTTCGTTGACGGTACTTTCGGTACGTTTTACGAAAAACTATACTTTTTGACAGCGGCCCGACGGCGGTACAACAACGGTACGACAGCGATTCGATAATCTCAGATATCCTATAAGGATAGTATTTATCAGTTTTTAGCATTATAACAAGCATTTTAGGTAAAAAAATTACCATTTTGCCCCTAACCCCCTAATCGGCAGAATTTCGCCAGAGCTTCGCTGTTTTCACTCTATCTCTCTAGAATTTTGACAGATCTCTTCCCCTAATAGTATATACCATACTTAAACATGATATCTAGACTATCTGCGAAATTTGAAGACAATTCTAGCATTCCTACTATATCTACTGAAAGAACTACCGAAACTAAAGACTAAGAACCGAAGAACTTACCCAGAACTCGGCTAGAATTTCCCCGGGCTCTTCCTTCTCTCTAACCTCTCTCTAAGGCACGAAATTTTGGTGTGGGAAATGAGAGGAGAAGTGTCTCCTATTTATAGGGAAATTTATGACACTATTCATCACTTTATTAGATCGATTTTCGGCCGTTGGATCGCACTTCGCCACGTGGCACTTCCTTGGCCCTTGGATGTGTGTGCCGACCTCCTTGCACACTTCCCAAGGCAAATTGATGTCATGCATGACATCATGCCTCTTGCTTTATGAGCCGGTACCGATAAAGTTTCCAGTTCGGTGTCCTTTTCGCGCAATCTTGGAGGAACTCAAAAATTCAGTAGCAAGGCACTGAAGTTTCATTCTTTCTCTTCAAAACTACTTGGGTTAACAAAATTTTTGATCCCATTCAAGGTATTTCGTAGTCTGCTGAAGATTTTCGGATAAACGCTGTCAATTACGGAAATAACTGCCGATAGCAACGTTTTCTGGATAAAAATTCGCTGGTTCGTAATATGTTCTGACCTAAGAAACCTTATCCCTGGTTTGTCACAACCATCTCATTTTGTATAGGTTCTCATTTGCACTATCTGCCCTTTCCTTTATTTACCCTGTATCTTAATGACTCATTTGATTTCAGAAATCACTTCGGAGATAGTCCACTCCGAGGTAGAATTTCACTGGTTTATAAAAAGTCCAGATGTCTTAGACTAAATCCCTATGTCTTGGTGTAGGATTTAGTTTCTATCCGTTCTCAAATGTCTGTTGGCTCTTTACCATATATATTATTATTTTAATAAAAATATCAAGATATTTTATTTTATTTATTTTATTTTTTATTTATTTTTCTAAGCATTTTTTTTTAATTTCGAATTTTCTCCCATAAATTAATTAATTTACTTATATCTTAATCTAAAAAATTTGCCAATAATTACCCAATTAGCCACCTACTAATTGTTGATAATTTTCATAATTAGGATTAATTATTATCTCACAACTTTTGCACTTGACATTGGTATTTTATGTCCCATGTAAAATATTAAAAATCATGGGGCCAAAAAGTGCTTTTAATATTATTATATTTATGCATCTTTATTTTTCAGGGAAATAATCTCAAAAATTCCTAAAATTAGAGATAACATACTTCCTAAGTTTTTGTCAATAATTGAGGTCATATAGTATTTATCATAATACTTTCAGTTCATTTTATGACCTATAAAATACATTTTTCATGAATTTTAGCTATTTTTCTTCTCTCATTTTCATAGTAATTACCTTAGAAAATAAGAAAATTAAAACTTACAACTTGAGACCACATATTCACCTTGGTAGTCTCAGAATTTATTTACTAAAATTCAACATTTATTTTAGGGTGTGTTATGATCCCTAAATGATATTTTAATAAGAAATTGCTCATAATATTTATAACAATTAAGTTACAAAATTAGAGACAATATACTCTCCTTGACATATTTATCCAAATATTTTACTTATATTAGTTAGGGTTTTCAGGGTATTACACATAGCTAGGATATACACATGCAAATTATCTAGCAACCATGACCAGTCATACATGAACACATACATACAAGCTAATAAGATAACAGTTACCTACCTCAGGCTTGAATCCTTAACTTCATCCGGGGGGTGTTCGATCGATTGAGGTGTCAAAGTATGCCTATAAACTTTTATCATTACTTGCGTCGCAAAGTAACTAACTACACAAATTATTTTAGAGGATTAAATGTGGTTATTAATCCCTAAAATAATAATACCCTTTTAATAAATAATAATATCCTTTATTATTATTTATTTATCTATTTTATTATTTACTTCCTTCCTAATAATAATAATATTGATTTATTATTATTATTATTATTTTCTTTGTAATTATTTCTTTGGGTTGAGGGGTTCCGGGGATGAGGTGCTGGGATCGGGATAAGGTTGCTGGGATGGGATGTTGGGATGGGGTGCTGGAATCCAGAATAGGGTGTTGGGATCCGGGATAGGGTTGCTGGGATCCGAGATAAGGTTGCTGGGATGGGATGTTGGGATGGCGTACTGGAATCCGGAATAGGGTGTTGGGATCCAAGATGGGGTTGCTTTGGGATCGGGATAGGGTTGCTGGGATGGGATGTTGGGATGGCGTATTGGAATCCGGGATAAGGTGTTGGGATCCAGGATGGGGTTGCTGGGATTCGGGATAGGGTTGCTGGGATGGGATGTTGGGATGAGGGGTTGAGGGTTGAGGTTTCTGAGATCCGAGATCCAGGTTGATACCAAATTTTTCCCTACCCTTAAATACATTTAGCGCCATATATATAAACTTCAACATAAGTCCAGAAAAATTCCAGATTTAATAGGTCGATTTCAGAAATTTGTATCTCTCTAGTTACAACTCCGAATAAGGCGTGTGATCTATCAAATTAAACCTTGTTGTGTCCATTTTTTTTCTAGAAAATTTCATGACAAAATTCAATCATTTACTATTTCAAAACTTAACATGAAAATCACTGTTCATTTTTGGAAAATGACAGTTTCCAGTTTTGCTATTAAACTTTGAAAAATCATAACTCTCAATCTATATATTCATTTTGGCTATTCTTTTGCTCTTTTTAAACCTTATTGAATCTACTATCTACTGTAAAAATTTCATGGAAAAGGTCAAACATTTGACTATAAAACAGAAACACACAAGATTCTCTGTTTCATATAAGAAAAACAGAGTATGGTCATGTTTTTCTTCTAACTAAACCACTTGCAGTAGATTAAAGCCACGAAAATAGGAAGGATAATGCTTAAGGAATTCACCTTAGTTGATTCCTCAAGCTTCACAATCAGCTCTTTCATTTTTCTCCAGCCGTGGCTCTCTCTCTCTCTCTCTCTCACGTTTCTCTCTTGCTCTCAGTTTCACTTGAGCTTAACAAAGTGAATGAATGAAGATCAAGGAACAATGCTTAAATAAGAACGTATGGAGAGTCTGCTGTCCTGAGCATTTAAACTGCTAGAAGAGTATGGTGCTTCTGATCTTGTGTGATTAGAGAATGGGTTAATCACGCTGAAGAAGTATGGCTATTGACTTTTTACTGACAGCTCTCCACTAACATGTGCTTCAGTTGAGGGAGTTAATGGGGATAACGAGCTGGTATTATACACAATTGGGCTTATGGTGAATATTGTGTTATGAGGCCCATTTTAATACCTAATTGATCATCTTCCAAACCTTTATTTGCAATTAGGTACTTAACTCAATTAATTGTAAATATTGGAATAATGATAACATTAACTCCTTAATTCCATATAAGGATTCGTTTTCTTTATTAATCAATTTCATAAATGTTTAGGCCTGAAATTATCCTTTATGAATATTCCTTAATATTTTCCTAAAATAAATTTAAGGAGAAACATACCTTAATTTCCAAATAATTATTCTCATAATTATTTTAAGCCAAAATTTCATAATTAATCTCCATACAGTATTCAAACTTTAAAATCCCAAAATTTGGGATGTTACAGGTAATAGTCCCTTCAATCCTTAATGTAAGACCCAATTGTGGAGTTGATTTTGGCTTAAATGTATGTCTTGTTTTTCATATTTGCCCATCTTTTCCCAATTTACCCTTATTGATGTTCCTTCAACCATAATTAAATAAAAGAGAAACAGAAGGAATTAATGAAGATGATTAGGTATTTTAGAAAAAAAAAACATGTCTTATTAATTACCTTAACTAACTTCTTTAATTTAATCAAATTAGGTTAATACATCTTACACTAAAGAATGGAGGAGTATGCCATGTAAATAGCTCAGCTTTCATTTACTTGACAGATTTTATATATTGTTTGTGGAAAAAAAGAGTAAATATTTTCGTATATATATATTTCAGAAGCCACAACAGTCAGTCGAATAATCCATCTTTCACGCTGAAGAGTTGAAGAGACCATTACGTGCAATTTTTAAATTTAAAGCATTATGAAAAATCATATTAAAGGATAACACATCCTAATGAAATTAACGTTGGTTTATTTTATACCAATATAGGTTCCATTATTTTAGGTAATGGAATTTTCATAAAGAAAATGAGAATAATATAGTAATTACTTTTAAGCTATGCTCAATTCTTCATCAATTATCATGTGCAACCGGTGTAGAACTAACAACTAAACCGCAATTAAACAAGTTAATTAAGCCACAACTCAGTGTACAATCTAATTAAAAATTACTCAATTTGTTTGGCATATCGCACTTATCAGATTTGCAAGTGTTGCGAATGATACCCAACAATTAAAACACTTCATCATGTTATACTTGTCCGACTCCAAACCAAAGTTAAGGTGTGCCAACTCAATTGCAAATTGCAAAATGGCATCTCCCGTGATTTCAATAAAATATAATTAGCGTATGTTATCATTAAAACTAAAAAGTGTTCATATAACCTTTCTCTCTTAGGTTTTCCCTCATTTTCCTTTTCGTCCCTCAAGATTGATTTTGGTCCCTCAATGAGCAAAACAGTCCAAGTCTTTATTAAATCAATGGGACCAATATTTTAAAACAAAATTTAAAGACCAAATTCTATAGTTAGAAATTTGAGAAATCAAAACACAAATAAGGGTAAACTTGAGGGACAAAATATAGTATTAACCCAAGCAAAAACACTCTACCTTTTTAATAATGTGTGGCCCTAAGTAGTGGTGTAGAGGCCCCTTCTATATATTTATTATTATTTGGGTAAAGGTACAAAAATACACATATTTTACTCTGAGGAGCGCTAAACACCAGTTTTGTTTAGGTACAAAATTACACATGAACTTTCAAAATTGAGGCAAAAATACTATTACGGTTAAAATGGTTTAACTCTGTTACTTTTTCAATAGGCCCCACATTATTAAAATAAATAAAAATGCCTAACTTTTTAAATTTACTTTATTGTCCTCAGCCTATCAGTCGCTCGTCACCGATCAATATCCTGGATTTTTTTTTAGCGACGCAATACTGCTCCTCCGCCCAGCCCTTCAGCTTCTCCACTGTCCACCCTGACCTCGCTGTCGCCAGCTACACCCTCTGCTCCACCGCCGGTGACGCCTTCGTTTCCTCCTCCATCGGCCCCAAATCCACCTTCACCGAGCCCTCCTTCTCTTTCCCCTACATCAACCTCACCACCACAAGAATCTTCGGCGTTGCCTCCTCCACCGTCCACTCCTAATACTCCGCCGAGTCTGCCAAGTCGTAGCTCGCCACCTCCTCCATCGAGCTCAAATTCACCTTCAACTTTGAAGTTTGTTTTGGTTGTGATTGATGACGTGATGGTCGTAATGTATTTTGGGAATTTAGGTTAAGAATATGAATGTAGAATTCGATGGTTATATCTATAGCTTTTGATTTGTCGAAATCTGTGGAATTTCTCTGCAATTACCCATTTGTGCGTCTTGTAACTATTGTTCGGTTCTTGGATGGCGTTCTGTGCCCACTGATAACTCTAGATTGGGTAAATCTACCCTATAGACAAAACGAGTCATCGAGCAAGTGTTCCTTACGTAGAGTCCTCGATCAAAACTTGATCTGGAAAGACAGGTATCTGGATCGTATCCACAAACATCAAGACTGCTAGGCTTTCTTGCATTGAACCATATGAAATAATTGAACTAGAAACTCTTGCTTATTGCTAAATGGTATAATATGAATAAAACCAGAGCCTTTTTTCCCTTAAGTAAATATTTTTTAATGACTGAATTACTTGGGAAATCTTGTGATAGCTGAATTCTTTGCTCAAGAAACTTGCTCATGCTTGCATATTGTTGACTTCATTATTGCAGATGTAAATATTAAGAAAGGTCTCTATGGCAGCTATTGAATCTCCCTTAAAAATATAACTCGATGGCATTACAGATTTCTATATCTGTTCACTTTCGTCAAGGTGTATTCTCAAATGGAAAGGCCATTTGTTTGAGAAGTAAATTATGGTTAGTGCCTTAATAAAACCATTTGTCAATGTCATGTGATTATCCAAGTTTGCAGGACGGTCGTTTACAAGGGTCAGTTGACTCTAGTGCAAGTAAAGGATTACTATTTTGCAGACCTTGGTGAAGAAAGGTTTACAAGCTACATAGCCCTGGTAAATATTTTAACCATTAACTTATCTTCTTTCTCCACTACCTCTATACTCCAACAAACAGCATGGGACCAACCAGTAACTGAAGAGATGCAAGGTTGAGGAATGACTTCTGAGGCATACGAAGTTCAAGTTCATTCTCTGCGTTCGCTGTAGGAAGAGAGAGAAGACGTGATGAGGAATACTATATGCTACCACGGGTACCGCCGCCAGTACCGCAGGGACCAAAGTTTACCGCCGGTACCGCCTCATGGACCCAGAGGAGCGACTGATAGGGAAGAGGGTAGTAAAGTATGGTCGGGAAGAGGATAGTAAAGTAAATTTAAAAAGTTAGGCATTTTTATTTATTTTAATAATATGGGGCCCACTAAAAAAGTAACAGAGTTAAGTCATTTTAACAGTGATGGTGTTTTTACCCAAATTTTAAAAGTTTATGTGTAGTTTCGTACCTGAAAAAAGTATTTGATGTTGGGCGTTTCTCAGAGTAAAAGACATGTGTATTTTTCACCTTTACCATTATTATTTTATAGAAAGGCAAATAAGATAGAACGCAAAATGATTTCGGAAAAGAAAACGGTATTACTCTGGTTTTGTTTTTGTTTTTATCAACTTTGGATTTCAACCGAACTTGCTCAACCAAGAAGGTGATCCATGGAAAGAAAAGGAAAATTGTGCATTAAACAACTTTCTTCGTTATCATCATATCAAGGGACACATTTTTCATTATTACTCCTTTAATATTGTTTGTGGTCGAGTCTGATTGGCTATATTATAATACATATATTTATATCATAATAAAGAGTAAGTACCCAAAAAAAAAAAAATTTAGGCACATAATGATGTGCTAGACTTATGAGCTATGTAAGGACACAAATAATTATTAAAAAAAAAAGTTGTTCAATAAAAGAAATAATGCAGTAGCATAATCACTTCATGGACCATATTTCGAATATCATCATCCTAAAGTGATACCGTAAAACACGTTATATCAGCAACCCATTAAAAATAGGTCAATGGAGTGCTTGGCTTGTGAGTACACCTCAAAGTCACAATCCATTTCACACCAAACAGTTTCTATGAGCGTAGTGTGTGTATCTTTATGTATATTTTATTTTTATAATATCATCTTAGGTCGCCCAAAGGAAAAATACCACAATTGACTTCAAAAATCCATGTAAATAGTTCAGCTTTTAATTGTCTTTCTGGTTTTTTAAATCTTGTCTATTGTATGTGGCAAAAAAGAGTATGTATTTTTGTATGCATATGTCGAAAGCCACAACACTGAATCTAATCATCCACTTTTTATATAATTTAGAGTGGATTTATTAAATTTAATTATTAATAATCATTAAAGATAACATATTTGTTGTCAAACTCATTAGTTTTTTTTTTTTTTTTTTTTTGAACAATGTCAAACTCATTAGTTAACATTCAAAGTTGCTGTTTTATGTTTTAACTTAAAAAATCATGTCACTTGCTCTTAAACTCATGCTAGTTGCACATAAAGGTGAAAATATGTCAGGCCATGCAAGATTTTAGCCAAATGGGTTTGAGCTTGTAATGAAGCATAAATCTTCAGCCTATGCCTAACGACTGACTTTTTTTGGTCTCAAGCCTGAGTCTTTAGAAGGCCTAACAAACTTAAAGCCTTTTTAAAGGCTTATTTTCAACATAGGTTTTTAAAAAGGCATCATGCTCACTTTCATGGCCATAAGTAGGCTCTAATTAAGCATAGTAGATTTCAAAACCTACATATATACAAATTGTATGTTTTGAATAGGTTCAAAGCCTATTATAAATAAAATAAAGTTTCATTTAACTACATATTATTATAAAATAAAAAATAATTGGCGTATGATATCATCAAAAGTAAAAAAGTGTTAATACAACATTTGGTCCCTCAAGTATTCCCTCATTTTCCTTTTGGTCCCTTAAGGACCAAAATGGTCCAAGTCTTTATTAAATTAATGAGACCAATATTTTAAATGGAATGAAACACAAACGAGGGCAAACTTAAGGGACTAAATATTATATAAATACGAGTAAAAATACTCTACCTTTTTAATACTGTGTAGCCCTAAGATTTATTTATTATTATTTTATAGAAAGGCAAATAAGATAGAACAAGAAAATGGTATTACTCATAAATGGTATTTTTATTTTATCAACTTTGGGTTTCAACCGAACTTGCTCAACCAAGAAGGTAATCCATGGAAAGACAAGGAAAATTGTGCCTTGTAAAACTTTCTTTGTTATCATCATATCAAGGGACACTTTTTCATTATGACTACATTAATATTGTTTGTGGTCGAGTCTGATTGGCTATATTATAATACATATATTTATATCATAATAAATAGTAAGTAAAAAATGTAAGACCTGGTTATCACCCAAGAGGGGGTGAATTGGGTGTCTGATAAAACTTGAGATAACTTTGAAAATCTTTTCGCAACTTACTGAAAGTAGTTCGAATGACAGAAATAGTTTATAAAGCGATAGTCATCAGTCATTCAAATATATATGCTGGAAATGTAAGAGTTTAGAGAAGAGAATATGCAAACTGAGATTTATACTGGCTCGGCCCAATCCTTGACCTACGTCCAATCCCCAAGCTCCACTTGAGATTTTCAATCCACTATCTCCTTGTTTAACCAGGCACAAGAGAAAAGCCTTTACAACCTCACAAGTTTAGTCGGGCACTTGTGTAGCCTTTACAATCTCTTACCGAGATATTCCCCCTTACACACTATAAGGATATAATTACACACTTTGTACTCAGGATGATCCTTTCACACTAGGACTCACTCCCCCCTTACAAGTTGTAACTGTACACCCACACTCAAAGGTTCCACACCCTTGAGATTTAATTTGATCACTAAACAAATAATCAAATAAATGTTTAGACTCTTTCACGGAGTAGATGAATAATAATCACTGAAGTACATAATCGATCATCATACTCTCTACTGAAAACTATACAACCATTGTAAACAGAGAGTATATGAGTTAAGCGTTGGATTAATAATGTTGGCATTTCGACAGTGCAAGATCTTATCTTTATCCATCTTGAATCCTTCTTCTTTTATAGTTAATGTAGAGACTTTAACCGTTGAGCATTCGACCGTTTAGAATATGATCGTTGGATGTCCGTTGGAAGTAGCCGTTAGATGAAGCTTTGAATAAAGTCATTGAGTCTCTTCAAACTTTCGTTAGGCATAGATGCAATATGTTAGCTACAGTCGACCGTTGCTTCATTAAATGCATTCGTCGTCGATGTACTTAGTGCAAAAGGTGACTCAGAATAATAGCCGGAATAGGTATGCCTTAAAGGAATCATTTCGTCTGCTACGAGGACTTTCTGATTGTTGCTCTGCTTTTCTGAGTTGCGTTAAATGCTTCTGCCACGTCGGATTGCATTTCGGCTAATCTCAATTCAAACAGGTTTAATCAGCTGAAACTCATTCAAAGAAGTGATTAAATATGATATAAATGAGTTTGGGTATGATTAACACTGAGTAGAAAATGACCCAGTGGATTTTGAAGAGATTATTAGCGATACTAGAAAATGATAAAAATGGTAAGAACATATTCTCGAGAATTGCTTGATCATTCTCGAGAATTCCTTATCAGAAGGACTTTGTAAGTGAATCTTTACGATAATACTCGAGAGCAATTATATATATACTCGAGAATCTTATGATCAGAGAACTACTTAAACGAATTGAAATGACCATACTCGAGAATCATGTTGTTATTCTCGAGAATCAGCAAAGTGTAACTATTTGAGAATAATAAGAACAACGAACTTTTACCTTGCATTCTCGAGAATTGACTTACCTATTCTTGAGAATTGCTCTGATGGGAGATGGATATTGAAAGGGGAAACTATGCACATACTCGAGAGTCAAGGAACCATTCTCGATAATCACAGGCACATTCTCGAGAATCTCAAGTCCATTCTCGAGAATCAGAGGTTGTTTCTGGTAAATGATCTGACAGCCTTTACTAGTTGAAGTCACATTCTCGAGAATCACAAGCTCATACTCAAGAATCAATTACACATGGAGATGCAAGTGAGTTAATTCTGATTCAAATACTTAAATTCTTTAAAGCCTTCTTTCCAATGCAAGAAGAATCAGCTCCAAACTCTTTGTAGTTCGTCCATTATCATCAGATGAATGGAGGTTGTTCTTGACTAGTGTTTTTGCAGCATCCTGAACAGACTTTCAACTTTAAAATAGCATATCTCCTTCAATTGATCTTCATTTTTCATGATCGTGATGTGTTTGGAAAGGTATGTGAGTCTAGTTTCAAATGGCACTGGTTTCAGCTCATTTGGATTTGTCGTTTGTGAGATACACTCAAAATACTGAAGCTTGGTCAGGATTGTGACGCTGATTGTTGTGGCAACTTGCAAAACTCATAGCTCTCTCATCTGAACTCCTTTGAACTTGAATCTTTGTCACAATGACGCATTGTAAGTCTAGGTTCCAACAAAATTGGTTTCACCTCAAGCGAACTTCTTTTTGGAGAGATATAATCGAATTACTAGACCTCGCTCGAGTGAAACATGAAACAGAGCTGAACAGAGTAGCTGAAACAAGACCATTCTCGAGAATTGCTGTTTCATTCTCGAGGATGGCAGATGATTCTTGAGAATGACTGATGATTCTCTAGAATGACTTCAAGAATGCAACTATAGCTTATTTTAACTCCGAATTGAGCCCTTTCAACTTCCATTTGATCATAGAGACTTGAATATTGATATTCTCATAATATTTAACAAGTTCTTCTTTCTTCAATCTCCATTCTTGATCATTCTTCATTGTTTAAACTTCATATTTACATTAAATATAAGGATTAGTCAAAGTAGAAGATAAATGTAGTATGCAAGCTCTTTGCTCTTAAGAATGACATCTATATAAGACATCATCAAAAATAATCACATCCAACAAAAAATATATAATAAAAAAAATTATAGGCACATAATAATGTGCTAGACTTTTTAGCTATGAAAGGACACAGATTATAACTATTATAACTATGAAAAAATAAAACTTGTTCCATAAAAGAAATAAAGTAGCAGCATAATCACATCAATGACCATATTTTGAATATCATCATCCTAAAGTGATCCCGTAAAACAAGTTATATCAACAACCCATTAAAAATAGGTCAATGGAGTGTCTGGCTTGTAAGTAGACCTCAAAGTCACATTCCATTTCACACCAAACAGTTTCTATGTGTGCGTAGTGTGTGTATCTTTATGTAAATTTTATTTATATAATATTATCATAGGTCGCCCAAAAGGAAAATACCACAATTGATTTTCAAAAACCCATGTAAATAGTGCAGCTTTTAATTGTCTTTCTGTTTTTTTAACTGATCTTGTGTACTCTATGTGGCAAAAAAGAGTATGTATTTTTGTATGTATATTCTAAAAGCCACAACACTGAATCTAATCATCCACTTTTTATATAATTAATTAGAGTGGATTTATTCAATTTAATTATTAATAATAATTAAAGATAACATGTTTGTTGTCAAAGCCATGAGTTGACACTCAAAGTTTATTGTTTTATGTTTTTAACTTGAAAAAAAAATCATGTCACTTGCTCTTAAACTCATGCTAGTTATACATATGGGAGTGAAAATTGTTGGAATTTAGGATATAATCTTATGGGTTATGAATAAGAAGAATGTTGGAAAAGAAGAGGAAAAAGGAAGAAGGAATGTGTGTGTGGATAGAAGTCACACATTGGATAGTTGAAGAGGAGTTAGAGGGTATATAAGCCTCAACTTTGATCCTCTTAATTAGGCCCTTGGGCCAACTCACTTTTGTGGAAGGGTGAAGACTTAAGTGACCCTTGCTCCACTACATGGGTGTGCCGCCTGCTGATCCGGTTTGCACGTGTGTGAAATAAAAAATAAATTTTTTATTAAATTATTTTTTGAGTTTCCAATTAATCCCCGAACTTTTAATAATTCCGCTTTTGCCCCTCTGAGTTTTTCCCAACCAATGGCTGCAAATCGCGATCCATTTTGGTCGTTCGCTCCGTTCTGGTACGTCTATTCGTATGACGCACCAGTTCGCCAACAAGGGTCGCCAGTCATTTCTGTTCGCTTTGTTCTGGTGCATATGTTCGTACCATGCACCAATTCGCTACAACAGACGAGTCCATCTGACCAATCTTTTCATCGTCTATAAATAGGGCGCTCTAGTCACTGAATCAATATCCGAATTTTCTCTCAAACATTCCTCTCTGCATACTGCACTTTGCAAACATATTCTGTGTGATTCTGAAAGCAAACTCGTTGTGTTCGCTTAGACTTCAGATTAAAAGAGCCATCATTTTGAAGACGAAAAATTCGCTCTATCCTGGGAGGCAATTGCTCAGCAATCTTGGGCATCCATATTGAGGGAGCAAAATTATCTTAAGGAAACAACGTATGTTGGGCCTAAATTACTTCAAAGTTCACTACCATATTCGACAATCTTATGAGTTTGTTTATTGTTTTCATATTATACAGAACCATTGTATGTTTACTGTATATGCAATATTAGTTATACATATTTTTGTTATTTACAGTATATGCAATCTCAATAATATATATTCTTGTTATTATTCAATTTCTACATGTTTAGTATATTTTCTACAACAATCTTAAGACAATTTTGTGATTAGAATCAGTTTAGATTAATTTAAACAAAGCTGATTTCATGTGTTGGTAGTAATATTGAATTGAATCTGTGTTTAGTATCTATTATTTTGATCATTATATTGTTCATGGATTAATCTGTGTGATTAATCAAGCTTTCTGTTGTCATAACAGAAATGGCAAGTACAAGTATTAATTTGATGAACCCAAGTGGTTCTGTTCCAATGCATGGTGAGAAACTAGAAAAGTTCAATGGGAATGATTTTAAAAGATGGCAACAGAAAATGTTTTTCTATTTAACCACCTTGAACTTGGCACGGTTTCTCACTGAAGATGCTCCAAAATTGGAAGAAGGACAACTGTTGGACATGTAACACCCCAAGTTCAGTAGCATAAATCGTGCCGGTGACACATGCATGGTTTTAGAAAAATCGTCAGAGTTTGAGGTGCTACAGCTTAGCGAAATGCGGAAACGAAGAGCATGTACTAAAAATTTAAACAACGAGTAACTGATATAAAATACTCAGGCATATGATGATGCCCGACGTATACTGGCATATTAAAAATTTCCCGAAGGAATATTCATGTGATACAAGACTTATATAATTAAAGAATTTACATTATAACTATACATTTTCAGACCAAGTCATTTCCTGACTTGGGGCATAGAACCTAACATAGTTTAAATCAACTCATTTGGCCAGGCTGGGTAAAGTCTAGTGGGAGTCTCCCCGAATTCACGGCGACTCATTGACTGAACCACGTAGACGACCCTTTCTAGTTTAAGCACCAAATGGTTTGAAGTAACCTTATTAGTTTCATGCCAGAAGGTAGACTCTGTTAACCTTCTTCCTGCATTTGCTTTGACTGGTGCCTCCTCATGACTCCGTCCATCGGTGCCTTTATACGGCTCCATCTACCGGTAACTTCTCTGATCCTTGATCCTTTCCTGAACTATTAGTTAAGACTGAGGTCCAATGCCCATCGGACCCCAGGTAACGGTTAACCTCATGCTTATGTAAACAATATGTGTATGATAGATATTCATGACATTACAGCAATAATCAACACATAAGCACACAGCATATGTAAGATTAATATATATTAACAGTACATATCACATGTAAAGTTATCTATACAATTCACATGTATAGTTATCTATGTTAACAGTACACATCACATGTAAAGTTATCTATACAATTCACATGTATAGTCGTCTATCACATAAAAGTATACAATAAACATCAGAGTTAGTGTTACAGTACGCGTACGTGCCTTTCACCGTGTATTGGCCAACTTGCCTGACTATTGATCCGACTCCGGACCTCCCAGATATCCTATATGTTATCGTCGGATTATTTCTTTTTCCCATAATATCACAACTAATATTCTATCTCTTAAAGTAATATCAAAAATGATATTTCCACCCATTTTGACATTTCTACCCTTGGTGTATTCATTATTACAATTTTGCCCTTTCATTTTCTCAAAAACGCAATACTGAATTTCTGGGCAGAATTTTTGATTAACTTTGAAAAATCATAATTAAATCTACACAAATCGAAACGAGGATCCATAAAATTCCTCGGAATCCTTAAGATGTCTAATTCCAAGGAAAAATACTGGTTCTTGCCCAGATTTTAAGATTAATTCCCAATTTCCTTTTTTCCAACGTTGCCCAGAATTTCGCCCAGAAAAATGGCTTAATTTCAACAATTCATTTCTCCTTGTGTAGAACTCAAAATGCTACACTCTAAGTATATTTGATATGTCTACTTCACACATGAATTTTCTCAGAATTTAAGAACATCATCTTTAACATAAGATACTGGCGTTTTTACCCCTGACTTCAGGAATCGCTAACCGACAAAATTTCGCTAGAGCTTCACTACTTTGATCATAATCTTCCAAAAATTTTGCTATAACTTCTTCATTTTCTCGAAATAAGGCCAATTTTAACCATAAAAACATGAAAACAAAACTATAATTGGAAGATTATAAATCAAAACAACATCTAAACTATGAACTTAAACTAGAACTTCAAGAACTACAAAACTAAAGACTATAAACTAAAAGCTTGCTTACCTCTTGAAGAACTTCCTCCCACTTCTTCATGCCTCTCACTTGCTCTTACTACTCTCTACTCTTGCTTTCTAAAACTCTTTTGAGTTTTGGTGTGAAGATTTATGAAGAGGCAACCCCTCTATTTATATCAAAATGTAATGGCACTCTTGCAATTATTTCAAACCTAACTTTTCTTCAATTGTAGCCATAGGATCTAACCTTAGTTAAGAAGTTTTAATCTTAACCATTGGATCTATACTTAATGAAGAAGTTTTAATTTAATTAAAAGCATTTCATGCATTTTTATTTAACAAAACACCCTTTGTTCCAAGCCTTCTCATTTGTTAGTCCAACTTTTTGACTTTTCAACCTACTTTATGCTTTATCACTCTTGCTCTCTCTTTCCCTTCTTCACATCCGTGCCTTCCCTCTCTCATTCATCTTCTTCCATTTCATTGATTACAATTATCTCATGTGCTTGTTAAAATAATATCTAGATTAAAGAATTTATAAACTCAAACTTCTTCTTTAAGTCTTCTTTTCCCTTTCTCTTTCCCATGTGATTCATTAATGACATTAGTTAGCTTCCAAATGTCCTTTGAAACTAGATGCCAATTGGTGGTTAATTCCTAACTAAACAAGAATGCATTTAGGTGTAAGTCATAAAATTTATCCAAGTCTCATTTATTTCATAATTTTTTGAAAATCATGGCTCCTATTAGATGTCTCTAATAGCCTTTTAATCATTTTAAGATTAATTCCAAAAGTTGAGAAAATGATTTTGAAGATAACTTAATCCAAGCTTAAAATATGCTTGTTCATAATAAATCCTTACATTTGATCTATGATTAAAGTTTCTCAAGATACAATTTATTTTCTATAGATTCTCATTTATTTGTGTCTTGAATTTATCCTAATGGTTTTCATCTTACCATTAATTAATTTAATCACTCTTGCAATTAATCGCCTTCTAAGATGTCATGATCAAGAAGCCTTGAAAGTCATTAAGCATTAACCACTTGAAAGATTCCATTTTGCTTGTGATTGTATGTACATTTAATCCTCTAACATATGCCTTAAAAGTCTTCTTAAATTAATGTGAGATTAAGACATATTTTCCTTATGATCATCTATAATAGTTATTATTTTATGTGATTTAATATCACATTTTATAGATCCTAATATGTAGTCACATAATTAACCATTGGTTAATTAATTCCAAAATGAATTTTGGATGAAAGTACAATTGATAAATTCACCTTTGTATTTTTAGTATTTATTTACTAAAATTCAATATTCATTTTAGGGTATATTATGATCCCTAAATGAAATCTCAAGATTCACACTTGATCCTTTTAAATCTCAAGGAGAAATTGCTCATAAATTTATAATAATCAAATTACAAAATTTGAGACAATATACTCTCCTTGAAGTATTTATCAAAATATATCATTTATGATAATTAGGGTTTTTAGGGTATTACAGGACAATGAAAAGGTTGCTGCGATAGATGCTTAGAAGCATTATGATTTCCTATGTAGAAATTATATTCTCAATGGTCTAGACAATACACTGTATACTGTATATAGTACTTTGGATACAACCAAAAAATTATGGGAGAGTCTAGACAAGAAGTACAAAACTGAAGATGCTGGCTTCAATAAATTTATAGTTGGCAGATTTTTGGACTTCAAAATGCTTGACTCTAAATCTGTGGTAAGTCAAGTTGAAGAATTTCAATTGATTGTGCATGAGATTCATGCCAAAGGGATGTCTCTTAGCGAGTCCTTCCAAGTTGCTGCATTTATTGAAAAATTGCCACCATCTTGGAAGGATTTCAAGAATTATCTCAAGCACAAGCGTAAGGAGATGTCACTTGAAGATTTGATTGTAAGATTGAGAATAGAAGAAGACAATAAGATTTCTGAAAGGAAACTTGGTAGCAATCTTATATCCTCAAAGGCCAACATTGTTGAAGTTGGTCCGAAGTTCAAGAAATAGAAACGCTTTAATAAGGGATTATCCAAAAAGGGCCATAGCAAAGGCCAGAAACTCAAAGGCAATTGTTATAATTACGAAAAGCCTGGCCACCATGCTAAGGATTGTAAGAAGCCAAAGAATCTCAAGAATAAGAACACCCAAGCCAATATGGTTGAAAAAGCCATTGATATGATTGAAAACATGAATCTTTCAGCAGTTGTAATACAATGTAGCTTGGTTGGAAATACCAAGGAGTGGTGGGTAGACACTGGTGCCACTAGGCATGTATGTGCCAACAAATGGATGTTTTCCTCTTACACCCCTACGAAGCAAGATGAACAACTTTATATGAGAAGTTCATCTACTTCAAAGGTTGAAGGTTTTGGTAAAGTGGCCTTAAAGATGACTTCTGGAAAAGTCGTAACACTTAGTGATGTGCTTCATGTGCCTGATATTCCCAAGAATTTAGTGTCTGGATTCCTCTTAAGCAAGAATGGTTTTAAGCTTGTATTTGTTTATGATAAGTTTGTACTTTCTAAGAATGATATGTATGTAGGAAAATGTTACCTTAGTGAGGACCTTTTCAAACTTAATGTAATGACTGTCACCAGTGATAGTGCTATCAATAATAATATTGCTTTTATCTATATGCTTGAGTCCTCTAATTTATGGCATCAAAGATAAGGACATGTTAATTATAAATTGATTAAAAATTTAATTCATTTAGATTTATTGCCTAAAGTTGATTGTTCAAATAATGATAAATGTCAAGTATGCATTGAATCAAAATTTTCTAAGTTATCATTTCTTCCTGTTGAAAGATCAACTGAGTTGTTAGATTTATTACATACTGATATATGTGATCTGAAATCTGTATCATCTAGGGGTAATAAGAAATATTTTATTACATTTATTGATGATTGCAGTATATATTTTTATGTGTATTAGCTTAATAGTAAAGATAAGGCTATTATTGCTTTTAGACAATATAAAAATGAAGTTGAAAATCAACTTAATAAGAAAATTAAAGTAGTGAGGAGCGATCATGGGGGAGAATATGATGGTCCCTTCGAGGAATTCTGTATAGAATATGGTATTATACACCAGACAACTGCTCCTTATGCTCTGCAATCAAATGGGATTGCAGAGAGGAAAAATCAAACATTGAAAGAAATGATAAATACATTATTAATTATGTCCAGTTTACCATAAAATTTGTGGGGGGGAAGCTATTCTAACGGCTAACTTTCTATTTAATAGAGTACCTCATAAAATGATACAAAGCATACCATACGAAATATGGAAGGGAAAGAAACCTTCATTGAAATATTTGGAAGTGTGGGGGTGTTTGGCAAGGGTTGAGATTCCTAAACCTAAAAGGTTAAGAATCAAAGCTAAGACTGTAGATTGTGTGTTTATTGGCTATGCACATAATAGTAGTGCATATCATTTTCTGGTTTATAAGTCGGATGTATCAGATATCCATGTGAATACGGTTATTGAGTAAAGGAATGCTAGGTTCATTGAGAATGTATTTCCGCATAATAAAAGTAATGATAATAACAACACTGTGATATCTCAGGATACTATGACTAATGATAATCTCGGAGAGGATGAACCTAGACGTAGTACTACGCAAAGGACTTCAACATCCTTTAGGCCTGATTTTCTGACTTATCTGTTAAAAAATGAGCCTCAAACATAGGGAGAGGCTATGGGTTCTCCTCAAGCACCATTCTGGGAAGAGGCTATCAATCATGAATCAAAAATTCATATACATACAAGGCATCGGAAAGTTAGAGTTACAGTACGCGAACGTAAATTCCATCGCGTATTTAGTAATATGTTTGTCTTTTAGATTCCAACCTCGGACTTCTCGGATATCCTAACATGATACCGTCGGATTATTTCCTTTTCCTTAACTTATATGATATTGTAATATATATCATATTGCTTAGAATAATTCCTTAAGGGTTATTTTCCACCACTTTTTACCTTTGGTAGATTAATTCTTCCATAATTACCTTTACTTTTCCTTAAAAACGAAATTCCAGCATTTCTGCTCAGATTTTTTAGCAACTTTGAAAAATCATAACTAATTGTACAAAATTCAAAACGATGTGTTTACAAAATCTAAATGACCCTTGACAAGTATATTTTTATGAAAAAATAATTCTAGAAGCTCCAAGTCTCTGGATCATTCTCAGTTTTAATCTTTCCAAACACTGTTCCAGGTTCAAGTCCAGAAACATTGATTAACTTAAAAAATTCACATCTTTTTGTACAAAGCTCTAAATTTTTTGTATTTTAAATATTAAGAAAGCCCCTTATGTCTATTACATCTCTGCAAAATTTCATGATTTTTAAGCATCATTTTATCAGCCGAGACCCCTGTATAACAGTCACTATTCAGATTAACAGCTAGAAACATGACCCAACTTCAAAAATTTGTAATTCCTTGTATAGAACGCTAATGACCATAAATGTTATACCCAAAAAAATGCCCTAGATGTCTACTTTATTCATGTAAAATTTCATGATTTTTAAAGGTCAATATCTTCATAAAATAACGCCTACAACGTGACTAACTCAAAAAAACAGAAATCTGGAAATTACTTAATTTTTACTATAATGAGCTTTGGTTCTCAAAAATTATTTCCCAGCAGGTCTTCACCCATTTTTTATTCTAAACCTCTTTTTGACCTTAAAAGCATGTAAATAATTTTACTCCATAATTTTCTAGATTAAACCTAAGTTCTACCAAAATCTAAAACTGGAGCTAGAACCTTACCTTTTGCCTTGAGACCTTGCTTGCTTCCTTCCTTCCTTCCTCTCTTCACCATTTCGCCTCCCTCTCTTATTCTCAATCAGTTTGATTGAGTTTTGGTGTGAAGAATTGAAAAGGATTACATGACTATTTATAAGAAAATCTCAAGCTTAAGGTGGTCCCCACCCATGTACAAACCCAATTTCTCTGCTTTCTTCTCCACCCTTGGATCCAATTTCCACTTTTTCAACTCAAATCCTCCCCCTTCATCCTAGCTGGCCGACATCCCCTATCTCCCTAGCCCTTGAATGAATTTTCTATGTGTCAACATCTAGTTGCTTCTAGTCTCCCCTTGGCTAATTTAATTATATGAGGATTAAGGCTTTATTTTTATAGGATATTATCATATAAAACTTTGGCTCATAATCATCCAACAAGGCTCAACTGATTTTGTGGGCTTTTAGGGCTGATTATGATGTTATGTTGATGACATAATCAAAACCTTAGGTGTCCCAAAACACCACATGTCAAAGCCTAATTAGTTGTTTAATTAATCAAGTTTATTTGTGCATTACTTATCAAGTATTATTTCGTCTTCTTTGGCCTTATTTGATTCGAAAATAACAGCCCCCATTAGATGTTTTTATTGCCTTTTATCAACCTAAAATTAAATGTACAAGTTGGATAAAAATCAAATTGATATTTATCCCAAGCTTGCCATGTGTAATTGTGGCATAAACTGAAGGTGGAATATCACCTAGAGGGGGAGGGGTGAATAGGTGATTATAAAATCTTTTCGCTAAAAGCTCAGGAACACTAAAACAGAGATAGGAAATAAACACAGAGTTTATACTAGTTCAGTCTAACTCCTCGACCTATGTCCAGTCCCCAAGCACCTTGGGATTTTCACTAACTCTTAATCACTGGTACAATTACACACTTTGTACTCAAGATGATCCTTTCACACTAGGACTCACTCCCCCTTACAAGCTGTAATTGTACACCCACACTTAAGGTTCCACAACCTTAAGATTTGACTAATAAACAATAAGTCAAATAGTGTTTAACTCCTCACTGAGTAGATAAATAATAAGCACTAAAGTACAAGGATAATATCCGAAGATATTAGAGTAAGTTAATGAAACAGTAAATTGTAGTTGAGTTGAATTGATTGCACAGCGTTTCGGTTGTTGGCAAATTCAATGCTTCTGATATTTATAGTTGATGGCATTTATGACCATTGTAGAAGCTTGAAGACTTATCCGTTGAGACTCTTCAATATGTTCGTTAGAAAGATGAAGCATTGAACCATTAATGCTCTGGAATAATCGCCGTCTTCAACATTCTTTAATTCCTTTATTTCTTTGTTTATGACCGTTGAGGCACAACAGAAGGAATAAAGGTTGTCTTGCCAGAAACGTCTTTCAAATGCTCAGAGGAATGCTTACTGGATTAGTGTCTCAAATAGGCAAAGAGCATTTAATGCTCTGACACATGAGATTGCTTTATCCAATAACAATGTTAATCCACATTCTAATCATCTGAAACTCATTAAAACTGATTAAATATAGTTAGGAATAATAATGATAGATGATATGAAGTATCTAAAACAATCTTAGTGAAGTGAAAGATTTGGATATGGAGATTTCAAATTAGAGACCAATTGGCTCGAGTCATTTTCAATTTGAAAACGCAGAGAAGAAAAGTATCAAGATAATTAACTCGAGTCAAATAACCCTGGCTCGAGTCTAAGCTCAAACTCGAGGCTCAGAAATGGTGGCTCGAGTCAATGTCTAATTGATCACTTAGCTTCTGAAGGTTCATCAACTCGAGGCGGAATTATGTGGCTCGAGTTTAAATCAAAACTCGAGGCAACAAAAATCTGGCTTGAGTCATATGTGATAAAACATTTTGAACAATTTTCGAAAGATATCTTCCTGGCTCGAGGTGACAAATGAAGACTCGAGTCAACATATTTTTGAATATAATGGTCAAGACTCTAGCTAGAGTCAATAGTCTCTGGCTCGAGTCAAATGAAACATAATTTTGAAATCATTTAAAGTTCGCGAACAATTGGCTCGAGGCACATAATGCTGGCTCAAGTTTAGATCCAAAGTCGAGTCTGATTATTGTGGCTTGAGTCAAAATGTCATTTTACAAAGGATTAAGCACAACTTGGCTCGAGTTTAACAAGGCTACCTTGAACCGATTTGACAGCAAAAATGACAGCTTGACAAGATCCAATTTTGAGCGAGATAAGACCATTTTAGCTTGAATAATATGTCTTAAACTGTTTACAATGATTAGTTATCATGAAAATGTAACACCCCAAGTTCCGTAGCATAAATCGTTCCGGTGACACGTGGTTTTAGAAAAAAATCGTCAGAGTTTGAGGTGCTACAACTTAGCGAAATGCGGAAATGAAGAGCATGTACTAAAAATTTGAACAACGAGTAACTGATATAAAATACTCAGGCATATGCTGATGCCCGACGTATACTGGTATATTAAAAATCTCCCAAAGGAATATTCATGTGATACAAGACTTGTATAATTACAGAATTTACATTGTAACTATACATTTTCAAACCAAGCCATTTCTTGACTTGGGTCATAGAACCTAACATAGTTTAAATCAACTCATTTGGCCAGGCTGGGTAAAGTCTAGTGGCAGCCTCCCCGAATTCACGGCGACTGATTGACTGAACCACATAAATGACCCTTTCTAGTTTAAGCACTAGATGGTTTGAATTAACCCTATTAGTTTCATTCCAGAAGGTAGACTTTGTTAACCTTCTTCCTTCATTTACTTTGACCAGTGCCTCCTCACGGCTCCATCTATTGGCGTCTTTTTACGGCTCTATCTACCGATGCCTTCTCTGATCCTTGATCCTTTCTTGAACTATTAGTTTAAGACTGAGGTCCAAATTGGACCTCAGGTAACGGTTAAGCTCATGTTTATGTAAACAATATATATATATATATATATATGATATATATGACAGATATTCATGACATTTTAGCAATAATTAACACATAAGCACACAACAGATGTAAGATTAATATATTAACAGTACACATCACATGTAAAGTTATCTATACAATTCACATGTATAGTCGTCTATGTTAACAGTACACATCACATGTAAAGTTATCTATACAATTCACATGTATAGTTGTTTATCACATATAAGTATACAATAAACATCAGAGTTAGTGTTACAGTACGCGAACATACCTTTCACCGTGTATTGGCCAACTTGTCTGACTATTGATCCGACTCTGGACCTCCCAGATATCCTATATGTTATCGTCGGATTATTTCTTTTTCCCATAATATTACAACTAATATTCTATCTCTTAAAATAATATCAAAAAGGATATTTCCACCCATTTTGACATTTCTACCCTTGGTGTATTCATTATTACAATTTTGCCCTTACATTTTCTCAAAAACGCAATACTGAATTTTTGGGCAGAATTGTTTATTAACTTTAAAAAATCATAATTAAATCTACACAAATCGAAACGAGGATCCGTAAAATTCTTCGGAATCCTTAAGATGTCTAATTCCAAGGACAAATACTGGTTCTTGCCCAGATTTTAAGATTAATTCCCAGTTTTCTTTTTTTCCAACGTTGCCCAGAATTTCGCCCAGAAAAATGGCTTAATTTCAACAATTCATTTCTCCTTGTGTAGAACTCAAAATGCTACACTCTAGGTATATTTGAAAAGCCCTATATGTCTACTTCACGCATGAATTTTCTCAGAATTTAAGAACATCATCTTTAACATAAGATACTGGTGTTTTTACCCCTGACTTCAGGAATTGCTAACCGACAAAATTTCACCAGAGCTTCGCTACTTTGATCATAATCTTCCAAAAAAAATTCTATAACTTCTTCTTCATAAATTTTTCAAAATAAAGCCATTTTTAACCATAAAAACATGATAACAAGAATATATTGGAAGATTAAAAATCAAAACAACATTTTAAGCTATAAACTCAAAGCTAAAGCTTAAGAACTAGGGAACTTACCCTTGAAGAACTTCCTCCTTCTTGCTTCCCACTAGCTCTCACTTCTCTCTACTCTCTTTAGAAAATCACCTCTTGGGGTTGATTTTGGTGTGAAGAATTGAAGAGGAGAAGCCTCCTATTTATAGGTGAAGATCTAGGACACAAATGGAATTTAATTTGACCAAGTTTCACCTTAACCTTTGGATGGAAAATAGCTTTATCAAACTAAATCACACCCCTTCAAATGCATACCGACATGGTCACTCTTCACAAGCATTTCATGTGCCCTTTTAACTAATTAATTGATTTGATTATTTGAAAAGTAAAAGAAATCTTATGCTTGCCGACACCACTTTCATTTTAATCAATAAATATGTTTTTTTTTTTAAAAAAAAAAAAAAAAAAAAAAAAAAAAAAAAAAAAAACCAAGCACATTGTTTATATAATGCAAAACAATTTCCATCAGATTTTCCACAAGCCACACGTCCCTCATCTCTCTCTCACCTTCATCCATTTTCATCTTATCTTAAGTACACATTTATCTCTCCAATTTGTTGACTTTAATTACACCATGTGTTTATTCAAAATAATATCTAGATTTTTTTACAACTTTATTCTTCTTCTCCAAGCCATGTAAACCGTGCCTTCCCTTCTTAATTGCCTCTTCAGTTGTGCTTCATTTGTCTCTTAAAAACTTGTGTTAAAACTTCCCATTAGTTCATCTTTGTTCACATGAATTTACATGATTTAATTAGAACCATTAGATTCCACTTTATTAAACTTTAATCTTGGCTCTTCATTTTTCTTTAAATTTCAAAATTCATGACTCCATTAGAAGTCTCTAATTACCCTTTGATCATTTTAAGATTGATCACCAAAGTTGGGGAAAAGATTTTGGAGATAACCTATTCCAAGCTTAAAATACGGTTGTTCATAATAAATCTTTATATTTGATCTATGATTAAAGTTTCTCAATGTACAATTTATTATCTATAGATTCTCATTTACTTGTGTCTTGAATTTATCCCAATGGTTTTTAACTCATAATTAAATGAATTTACACACTTTCTCTCCCCAATTAGCCCCAAAAGTCTTCCATAGTCATTAAGTCTCTTAATTAAAAGTACATTATCCTCTTCCACCATTTAAGTCTTGCATGTGATTTTATTTTAGTATATGTATTTTGTTTATTATTAATCAATTCCCTTCTCCATTCACAAGACATGTGAACCGTGTATGCACTTCTATTTTGACTCTTCAATTTTGTGTTTTCATTGCCTCATAGCATCAAGAAGAAAGTATTTCATTGGTTAATACTTAATTTACAAGGATTACACTTTATGAGGGTTAATTAAGGCCTTAGGATTTAGCTTTATTAGTTTTAATCCAAACCTTTGATTTGGGTTGGAAAAATCTAAACACTATTGATGATATTTGTTAATGATTTAGGATTAAAAATTAATGCAATTACTTAGCCTCTTTAATTTGCAAATCTTGCCACTTTTATATGATTTAGCGGAAGATTAATTAATCTTGGTTAATATTCCTAATATAGTATTTTAGGAGTTATTAGGCCTAATTGTCAAATTTTGATAGGTTTTTATATTAATCTTGATTATTAAAAACCCCTAAGATACTAATTTTGGCCTTTAGATATCATTTGGATATTAATTAAGTTGATATATTCTTAATTATGTCCTTTTAAAATTAATTATTAATTAATTTCGAAAATTAAAAAAATCTCTCAATTATTGCAAATTTAATTGCCCAATAATTGTTGCTAATTTTCCCTAATTAATTTAGGCATCTTTTGATGATATTTGATTCCCTTTATGATATAGTTAAGATTATACTTGATTATGATAATCTTAAGATATTTTATGATCCCTAATAAGATTTAGAAAATCAAATATATGATCCCCTTAATTCTAGGAAGAAATTGCCTAGAAAAATAAAATAATTATAATAGAAAAATTTGAGACCACATATTCACCTATTTTAAATAGGTATTACTTATTCAAATATAATATTTAAGATATATTATTTATCCAAATAGAATATCTAAGATAAATAATTATTTGGATATTACAATTTTTATGTCATTTAATTGCCTCTCATGATTAAATTAAGATTATGCTTAATCATGACAATTTTATTATAATTGCCTCTTGATTTTCGAAAATCATTTCCTTTATTAGATATTCTCTAATTGCCTTATGATCATCTATAATAGTTATTATTTTATGTGATTTAATATCACATTTTATAGATCCTAATATGTAGTCACATAATTAACCATTGGTTAATTAATTCCAAAATGAATTTTGGATGAAAATACAATTGATAAATTCACCTTTTTAGTATTTATTTACTAAAATTCAATATTCATTTTAGGGTATATTATGATCCCTAAATGAAATCTCAAGATTCACACTTGATCCTTTTAAATATCAAGGAGAAATTGCTCATAAATGTATAATAATCAAATTACAAAATTTGAGACAATGTACTCTCCTTGAAGTATTTATCAAAATATATCATTTATGATAATTAGGGTTTTTAGGGTATTACACAAAACATACTTAGAGAACTAACATAAATTGCCTTGATTATTATATATTTAATCCCATTTAATATCTTCTTAATTTCATTGTCATCTACCCTTTTGTTTTTAGGCCAAAATACAGTCCTATTAGGTAATTTTAAGGATATGACCTTAATTTCAACTAATTCAAATCCATTAATCCAAGACTTGTTGTTAATTGATAACAATTTGACAAATTGTCTCTTATTCCATTTTTATGTCTCATATGGTTTGGTAACAACCATTATTATATGTGATTTTTATATCACATTAATAACCACTAAATATAGTCATATATTTAGCAATTTTTAATTAATTACGAAATGAAATTCAGATAAAAAAAATAATCAATAAATTATAATTATTTGAAACACATATTCACATTCGTAATTTTGCTAATTATTTTCCAAAATACAATATTTATGAGAATTGGAAAATTAGGGTATTACAAGAACGAAACTTAGGAACCAAATTGAGGAACTAAATATTGTATTAATACAAGTAAAATTACTCTACTTTTTTACTACTGTGTGGTCCTAAGTAGTGGTGTAGAGGACCCTTTTAATTAATTATTTTATTATTATTTTATAGAAAGGCAAATAAGATAGAACGCAAAATGATTTCGGAAAAGAAAACGGTATTACTCATAAATGGTTTTTTTTTTTAAAAAATATATATCAACTTTGGGTTTCAACCGAACTTGCTCAACCAAGAAGGTGATCCATGGAAAGAGAAGGAAGATTGTGCATTGTACAACTTTCTTCGTTATCATCATCATATCAAGGGACACATTTTCATTATGACTGCATTAATATTGTTTTTGGTCGAGTCTGATTGGCTATATTATAATAAATATATTTATATCATAATAAAGAGTAAGTAAAAATAAAATAAAAATTATAGGCATATAATGATATGCTACACTTTTGAGCTATATTTGTAAGGACGCAAATACTATAAAATTAAAAATAAAAGTTGTTCAATAAAAGAAATAAATAAGTAGCATCATCATATCACATCAAGCACCATATTTTGAATATCATCATTATAAAGTGATCTCATAAAACACGTTATATCAACTACCCATTAAAAATAGGTCCATTGAGTGCTTGACTTGTGACTAGATCTCAAAGTCACACTCCATTTCACACCAAACAGTTTCAAGTTTATGAAGTTGGAATTGTTTGATTTCTTAGTTTTTGTATTTTTCATTATCAAGATGATGAATGAATGTTTTAGTTGTTGGAATAATCAAACAATGATGATCCCAAATATATTGCATAATTCTACAAGAAAGAGCAGTAGTAGCAGAAGACTTGATGAAATACCTCCATCAATAGCAATTCTACATGTAGTATCTCACAACCTGAAAATTGTAAAGAATAAGAAAGAGTTTGAATTAGAAGAGAATAGGTCAAGGCTTCTTGGGAAGATGAGGCACATTGATGGTCTGGGAAAAGCCGTCACCCGCAAGGACGGAGCTTCATTGTGACATAGGGGGCCATGGCCCCCCCAAAAAAAAAATTTGTTTCGAATTTTTTTAGAAAAAAAATTAATATAATGTAAAATTAAATTTTGGCCCCCCAATTTTTTTAAAAACATTTTTCCCTCTCCTCTTTTTCAATTGCAGGTCAACCTTTTATATCTTTGGGGTCTATAATTCAATCTTTGTTCCATGTGGGGTCTTGTGTGATTTATGTTAATCTTGTCATTTTTTTTTTCTATATTACATTCTAATTGCCTGAAATTTTTAGCTTATCAATGAAATTTATTTTTGTGGTGTATTCTTTACTATGCTTTTACTCATTCTACACTACATCTGTGGATGAAGTTAATTCATTTTTCATTCTAAACCTTAGCCTCTTGCCTTCTAATGTTGTGGTGTTCAATTAAATGAAGTTTATGGTTGAACCAGAGATTTACAATCACAAAAATTAATAGATTAAAACTCCTACTTCATGCAAGAACCAAAAGCATACTGTAAATTGTTGTTGAGGAATAAGCAATCAGCATGACAGCTAAAAAAGCTACGCAAAGTTGTAACTTCTTTTGCCATGTTAATCACATTATCTAGTGCTTCTACGTTTTTGTAGGGATTAAGTTTAAGGTCTCTAAAATTCAGGATGTTCTAGCTTATCTGACTTGAAATGTGAGCGTTGAGTTAATCTGTAACAAAATTGGTCATAATTTTTATTTCGGGAATTTGCAAGTTTTCTTCATGTTCTTAGTAGTTATCCTGTGAGTGCAGTATGATTGAGGATGAAAAGTAGAAGTATATGCTGTAAATTTAACTATCTGGAAAAAAGACATTACGAGCAGATGATGTTGCTGAATCAGAGTGAGGTACAACAATATCATTAGATCGAGTTTTCCAATTTCTTTATAGTCTCTTGTAGAGCTACTTTATCTTCGGTGCATCATCATAGTTATAACACATAAGGTAGAAAGTTTTTTTACATACGGCTTTTAATTTATAGAGTTTCGTTTCTCCATGTTTTCTCTGGTCCATCCAAATACAATGAGTAATAATATAATATTATTTCTTTGATTTTATATTCTCCCTATTTTTTCGCTTCCCAACTTTTATTATAAGTCTAAATATTTTAAAAATCTTATATAATCATAAAATTATTTAATTAGTTAATGAGTATACATTTGGCCCCCTCAAATTTTTGTCCCAAGCTCCGCACCTGGCCACCCGTCACCCATCAATGAACCTTTCAAAAGCAAGTGAGTGTATTTCAACATTACTACTCTAAGACCCAACCTACTCAATTTGTAATCTCTCATCAAAGCGTGTAACAACCTACTGGCTAGGCAGGTAACTCTAAACCAAATCTCTATCTAAATCACGTGCGGCAAAAAATATTTTAATCAAAACAATGATAAGATAATATTTAGATATAATCTGTATTAAATAATAAAATATGTATTCATAAATAATAAAAAAGGGAAATCAGGGAGAGAGAGAGAGAGAGAGAGAGAATGCCATTAACACTGTCTTCCACTATTTACTTACAAATGTCGAAACATCTCTCATATCATCAACACAAAACTTCGGTTGCTTTCATCAATTTAAATCAAAGGAATCATAATATTTCTCACTTCTTCTCAACATTATGATGAAGCCTTTCAAGTCAGAAAAACGACGCTTCATCATCATCATCTGCTTCTTTTTCATCATCTCCCTCAGCATCTTTGCCTCCATTAATTATTAATATAACTAATAATTTGAGTCATGTTAAGCTCTTAGATAGTTATTTGTTGGAAAAAAAAAATAGTTATTATTTGAAATGAGGGCTGGTTTGCAAGTTTTTTTTTTTAATAAAAAAATCATTAAAAAAGACCAATAATAAATTGTTTGAGGCCATAGTAGATGTAGGTCTATGACCTGGAGGACCAGAACATGCTAAATATTTTTGTTATTTTCTTTTTATTTAAGGGTGTGCATGGCAACCATTCTGTTCCCCAGCACTGATTCTGAAATGAAACAGTTTTTTCTGATTATGTGCCTAGGAAGAGTTCTGAGAATCAGAATTACGTTTGTTAACTCATTTTATTTTTACTCCGAGAATCAAAATTACGTTTGTTAACACATTTTATTTTTCACTCCGAGAATCAGAATTACGTTTGTTAACACATTTTATTTTTTATTCTGAGAATTAGAATTACCTAATACAATATAAATTTATTTCTTTATTTTTTGTTTACGGATTTCATCAACGGTATAAAATAATCCATTTCTTTACTTTTGCTCTCATTTTTTAATACCATATTATTACCTTAATATTAATTATACAAATGAATGAATGAATAAATAAATATACAAAAGTCACACTACTCAACTAAATTTTCATGATATCACAATAATTTAAAGCAAAAATAATTGATGTTGTATTGAACCAAAAATATGACAAGTCTCCAATGTATATTGAATATGTCTCTTAATCTATCAACATCATATTGGGAACAACTGATTGTCTCTAGCTAATTGGTTTGCAATATTTTTCTTAATAATGTTTATTTGTCTGCTATATGATGATCCCAAATAAAGTTATGTACTGCACAACATGTAATCACAATGAGAGCTTGCTTCCAAAATTGAGAACCTATTCTTCAAAGCTCCACATGACCGTTCGATTACATTTCTCAAAGAAGAGTGCCTATGGTTGAACAACTCCTTAGTTGATCTGGGTTGATTTCGCCCTCCTCTATAATCATTCAAATGGTAGCGCTCTCCTTTGAATGGTGTTAAATAACCATCCCTTGTTAGGTATCCAGAATCAACAACAAAAAATTTGCCTACACGTTGACAAGAATTTACCAAAAAATAAATTGCAATAATAATAAGGACAATCAAACGTGAAACTAAAGGAAAATGTCATTCACATTGTTGTACAAGCTCATCGTACGGGAGAAACTGAAGCAGAAGAGAGAACAAAAGATACAGTCATCCGCCAAAAACAAAAAACATAACTCCTTAGTCAATTGGGCTACAGATTTTAGATAATGGATTGATGAGAATACAATAAAACTGGCATGACTAAGCTGGACTTATGAAACATTTACAAATATAGTGTTTAACTCCAAAAAGCAAATCCCTCATCTGTTAAAAAAGGCAATTGATTTCCCCCTTTCTATTCTTCAGGGCACTACATACTGCAAAAGCAAAAAATCTACCCCCAAACTCTAATCATATTGGCAGCCTAAAGAAAACTAGCAGAGGCAATGGAGTTGACAAGAAAAATGATTAACAACAGAAAAATAGGCAAAAGAGCAGGTCTTATAATTTAAGTTGCAAGTAAAGGGCTAATTACAAGACAACAAAGCTTACAATTCCAAGCCTCAAACACAAGCTGTATCTAGAATGAGCAAAATAGCTCATGATTACACACAGAGAGATTAAAATAGAATGAACAAGGTAACATATCATAGCAGCCATCCAGAGAACTCCAGAAAATATTAGCATTGCAGTCTAATAACTCAGAAAAAGAGGCAAGGAGTTGCTCTTAAAGGACAGAAAGTTCAGTAGTCAAACACAGAAGAAATGGCAGAAACAGAAAGAACAAAAAAGCAAAGATAAAGATACTTTTGGGCTTTTGAGATGCTAGCTATTTCCAGCTAAAACCATTCTATCATTATCCATGCCTATTCCTGTCACAACCCCTCTTACTCATGCCTCCAAAAGCATCTAAACAAATTCCATTAGCATTCTCTATTTATCCCCTTGATATTCCATGCCTAGGTAATCATGTTTGTTACACAGCTGTCCTTATAGCCTACCTTGCCCTTAATTCCTTGCCTTTATCATCTAGAATAACAGGGGATTTTCACCATTTTGTATCAAAAGTAATGAGTTCAACAAACATTTAAGTAAAAACAATAAATGGCCAATCTTCACATGATTTATGGTCACAGTAATCTGCCTGCAGGCGTGTCTTTATAGTGTCAATAGGGTATAAAGCTGTTTTCTACAGGGCAGTCACAGATTGGTAGAAGGAGTGAAAGACAAGACAAGGAGATGGAATGAAGTTTTAAGAGAATAAAATATAGGGTTAAGGAGCGTCCAGCACAATAAACTATTAGCTTAGGAGCGTCCAGCACAATTAACTATTAAGTGGACCGCCCAGCACAACAAACTTTTAAAAAAGAGCGCCCAGCACAACACCGTTAAAACAAAGTTAACGCCGTTAGCAAAAAGTTAACGTCCGTTATCTAAGGAAGCAAAGACAACAAACTATTCTTCCAAGAGCGCCCAAAGACAAAATTCTAAATTTTACTAAATTAAATAATTTTTTTCTCAATTGTCATTATTCAAAACTACTTGTATAAATATCTATAGACAAAAATTACTCATTTTTCAATTTTGTCAAAAATTTTTTAGATTTTTTAAATTTTATTAACATTAAATGAATTTTTTAACTCACATAAATTTCTTCTAAAATAAAAATAAATCATTTTTTTTTGTTTAACATATATAATAAACTATAAAACACCTTGGGTTTTTACTAAATTAAATAATTTTTTTCTCAATTGTCATTATTCAAAACTATTTATATAAATTTCTATGGATAAAAATTACTCATTCTTCAATTTTGTCAACAGATTTTTTTAAATTTTATTAACATTAAATGAATTTTTTAACTCACATAAATTTCTTCTAAAATAAAAATAAATCATATATATATTTTTTAACATATATAATAAACTATAAAACACCTTGAGTTTTATTTAAATCATATAATTATATTTTTAATCAAAACTTTTGTTTATTTTAGCAAATTATAATTTTGACAAAATTGAAGAATGAGTAATTTTTGTTCATAGATATTTATACAAGTAGTTTTGAATAATGACAATTGAGAAAAAAATTATTTCATTTAGTAAAATTTAGAATTTTGTCTTTGGTAAAACTCTTGGAATAATAGTTTGTTGTCTTTGGCGCTCCTTAGATAACGGACGTTAACTTTTTCTAACGGCGTTAACTTTTTTAACGGCATTGTCTTTGGGCGCTTCTTTTTAAAAGTTTATTGTCTTTGGGTGGTCCACTTAATAGTTAATTGTGCTGGACGCTCCTGATCTAATAGTTTGTTGTGCTGGACGCTCCTTAACCCTAAAATATATAAGTACTTTTATTTGAGTTTTGAAACTGACGGTGACAAGTTCAGACCCATCGAAGAAAAGATGAAAAGCAGGGGAAATGGGAGTATAGTGAGTGCTTCGGATTATGTATATCATTAAGTACCAAAGAGGAACTTACGCCAATTTGCTTTGGATAGCATGATACGTGGATATTATGCTCAAGTAATAAAGAGATTTTAAACTGAGGGTGGATACATATTTTTATATAATTATAAATTATAAATGCATCTTTGATTATTATTTTTAATTATAAAATATTTGTCCAAGATTATAATTTTTAATTTTAAAAATTACTATTTTATCTCATTGATTTGCATTTTCTTATCTCGTCCTTATTAATTAATATTATTCTTATTTAATTATTGTGTCATTGGTTCGACCAATGACTGGACCATTCAACCATTTAAATCATGACTCGCTGGGGTCCAGCTTTTAAAATATTGGTATAAAATAGATATGGAAAAATATTTTAAATAAATGTTAAAATGCTGAGAAATCCCAGAATTTTGGATCATATGCATGTAACTCCATGATATTTAATTTTTAAGTTCTCTTTTCCTGGCTTAGTGTTTTAAAGCTTAAATCTAACATTTTTCGAGGTTTAATTCTAACATTAACTTTGGGTGTTTTAATGTAAAAACATTAAAAGGTTAAAATTAAAACATCAAAGGTTTGGGGGGTTAAGGTGCAAAAATAGAGATGTGTTTATCTCCGAAGAGCGCCAAAGTGTAAGAAATCTTTTTTTAGGTTAAAAGTACTATGTGGTTACAAATTAGGTGCAAAAATAGCTTTTGACCGTTAAGTTTGACTTTTCTTGATGACTGGACGATGACGTGGCATTTTAAATATTTTTTTCAGTATCCTTTTAGTACCGGTCAATACCTGAAATATTTTTTCAAGATCCTAAAATAATTTTTCAAAATTATGAAATATTTTTTTTGTACCAATCGAAGATCTCCGAAAATACTTTTTAGTACCCGGTCGACTGCAAATATTTTTTTCAAAAGATCCTTTTAATAATGGTCAATACCTAAAATATTTTTTTAAGATCATAAAATTATTTTTGCACCTTTGAAATGTCACGTCATCGTCCATCAACAAAAAAATCAAACTTAACGGTCAAAAGTCAAACTTAACGGTCAAACGCTATTTTTGCACCTAATTTGTAACCACATAGTTACTTTTGCACCTAGAAAAAGCATTTGCTACTGGGCGTTCCTCGAAAAATTACATATCTAGTTTTGCACCTTAACCCTAGGTTTGGGCATTGCCCCTGTTGTATTACCCAAAAAAACGTTAGAGGTTATATATAACTGACCTAAAGTTCATAAAGGTTTTGTATATTTAAGTTAATAAATATTGATATCTGTGTACATTCCTTAAAAAATCTATCAACCTTTTATAAAGCTGCTCTTTGGCCTTTTACAGGGTTATACAAAATATATGATAAAAACATAAGTAAAAAACTACGAAAAAACAAGGAAGAAACAACAGTAACACAAGTCTTTAAGAACACATAATAATAAGAAAATATCCCACCAAATCAAGAGTAGACGAAGCATGTAGATATAAAAAAGGTAAAAGTTTGATGAGATGCTTCTGAGTGCAAGTGATTGTCAATGTTGGCCTGAAAGAAGAATTGAGGGCCCAAACAAAATGTTTCCTCCAACAAAGAATTGCAGAAGAGAGGACAACTAAAAGATATGAATCGGGTGGGATACCCAAAAAAAAATGTATGATGCCAAGGAAAAAAATTAGTTCCTGAACTCTTTGCCCTTTGACAAATCAAGAGTATTGAATTCTTTCATTCACCCTTGAACAATTAAGAAATTACAAGTAAATTACCATGATTTTGAGGAGAAAACCCACCAAAAAATTACTACTACTATAGCAGCTAAAAACTGAACTCAAATTCAGAAAAATGCTATGAATAATATCAGAGCACATCAGAAGAAGGTTCAGAAATATACATGCCATATCTTTTATTGAAAGCTAATTTCCTATCAAAGGGACAAAATCTGGTTCCTTTATTTGCAAATAATACCAATGCTATATGAATGGGACAAGAGAACCTTTTGTAAGAAAAACTAGCAAGCAACTTCTAACCCTAAAGTAGAAAAAAGAATAACAATAACTTCCTGCTGGCCAGCTCAGGAAAGAATTCCTTCACTAGAATACTTGGTTCAACAACCATGCTCAGCCAGCTCATAAATGAACCGTTGATTAATAACCCGACGGCATCACAGTTCCATTGGAATCTGAATTAACATGGAGTGGAGGTTGAAGCTTCCCAGAGTGAGAAGACCTTCTAGGACTGCCAGCAGAATCTGCTGACGAAGTTGGCATTCGACAAGTATTAGGACGACCATTTGGTTCACACAGACTGTAACCCCTTTCAACTGTTTCAGCTTCCAGAGGTAGTTCGTTCAACTCCTACCAAGAGGAAATACAGATATTTCATTACTCCAAATTTTGTTGTGTTGAAAGCTAGGGCACTTAAAAATATGCAAATAACAAAGAATGGAAATACGATTAAGACTACTCAATCAAGCAAACAAGAGGCACCATGTATCATGATCATCAAAAGAACATCAAAGAAACGATCTCAATTAGAGAACCTAGCTTGGCATATAACAGAATGGAAATACAATTAGATTCTGTTTTTGGTTAAAAATAGTAAGACTATTGATTACCCACATTAAAAGCCTGTTGATAAATTTGGAGCATTTCTCGACAGTGCCTTCTTTTCCTAGCTACCTCATGAGGTTCTTGCAACATCTCCTCAAACAGGCTCTCTCTGGATGGAAACATACAGAACATAGTCAGCAATACACAGCTTCAGATAATCCCTGAAAAATATCTATGAATAAGAGGGCCATGAGATCACCTGTAAAGCTTTTGAATAAAAACATTGTGCATGTTTCGTTTGGTATTGTTTACCTGCATATGGCTCAACGTTGTCAGATTTGAATAGCTTTGAAAATTCAGAAACACAAACGCTAAATAGTTTCAACAGAATGGACATACAGAATATAGTCAATATTTAAAAGGTTTAAAAAAAACAACATATCCAAACTCAATACGCCATGAACGAAAATATTGGTTGGAGTCACTTATATAAGCACACAGAGAATGCCACCTGGCAGATATGATAATAAGACAAAAGAAGCACCAAATGGTTTTCAAATGTGTTTACCATTCAGCCACCATTTTCCACACTTCATGGATAAGATGATATCCATCAGATTAATTACATGTTATTACTAGCTACTTACTCTAATCCTTACCACCCTATCATATGAATCTAACCAACCAACCAACCAATCTACACTATCATAACAGTATCTAAGTTTATAAACAAGAAATTTGCAAAGCTTAGCAAGAGGCTATGAAATACCAAGAAGTGCATAATTGTTTTTGGTACGAAGTCCTCAACATTCCTTCTAACGATGTCATAATATGATCTCAAAAGCAACTTCGTGACTGCAATCTCAATAACTTCTGTCTCTGAATTGCTCTCAGATGACCTTAAGATAGGAGGGGGCTACATGGACCCAAGCACATTAGGCAAAAGTACATGCAAGAAACATTTGATTCCATTAAAAATTAATAGATATACCTCTCTTAAATGAATCGTAGAGGATTGTTCCATATTGTGAACTGTTTCACTATGTCTTCTACTTGCTGTACTCTCTCTCGGAGATAGATGGCTATCACCACCAAAAATGGATGAAATAACCCAACTTGATTTCCCAGAGGTTCCTGATAAAGAAAAAGAGCATCACAAAAATTAGTTTAAATGGTAAAAAATTATTAGTTTATCTTTTGAATAACCAAAAAATAACAAGTATGAATTAACACATATCACCTATCCACGGAATACTTAAACTTCAAATGGTAAAAAAGGATTACCAGAGGATGCAGCCCTTCCAACATCCAATGCAGGATGACCATTAGGATGAACCCCTGTCAAGAATTAGTTTTGTAAGAATTGAAGTAATTTAAGTAATAACTACGGGATGCTAATTAAGAGAGGAGGAAATTACAATTTAACCCATGATTTGATACAAAACAAACTGACCACCTGTTGTTTATAATGTATCATTCAATGTGTTATCACTGAGTTGCCTCAGTAATCCTGATAGAACTTGAGCCAAATATTAAGGAATTAGGTTTACTCGAGCCATAATCTGAAACTCTAAGTAATAGAAGGATAACTTTCTGCATAATACGTCTTCATCTCATAAAACGCCTACAAACACCTATTTATAGAGTCTTGACAATAAAAGCTGACAATAACTAAAGACACACAACTTCTAACACACCGATAAGATAAAATAACTACTGCATAAAACCACCCACTTATAAAATAACTAATACATGAAACTACCCCTTATCAATGAAAATACCCCATATCCATCTGTTGGATCCTAACATTACTCCCCCTTGGAAATAAGCCTTGCCCTCAAGGCGGCAAGAGACTGGTTGTGGCAAATCTGTTGCTAGAAAATCAGCACCTTCCACTTTCTCGGTAATCTCCATAAGCTTGAAAGAGGATAGGTTACACCTATGTCCCGGGGTAAATTTGTCTAAAATAATTATGAAAGTTCTAAAATAATAAGTTTTCACCCTTCCTTTCTTTCTTCCTTTCCAGAAAAGAGGAAACTAAGAGAAAAAGCACATAGAAAGAAAGCATCTCCAGCCAACATAGTGGAAGGTAGATCAGAAAAAATGAACAATTTCATTGCTAAAAGTTTCTTTCACTTGTCGTGTTAAGCGTTTCATAGTGTTTGGAGACTGTTCTTGAGTTTAAGCTTATAGTGTTTGTTTACAAGTGTCCTCATAATCCAAAGAATGGGCTCCAAAGGTTATTAAATTGTTAGGGTGTAAGTAAAACATACCTTTATCAATGAAATAGGTAATCAGCTTAGACAATTTTTATTAGGACCAGAAGTGGATAGGTGACAATTTTTTTTTTAAAAAAAAAAAAATCATAAGGAATTAATGAAAGACTTGAGAGATTAAAATGTTATTCTCTTATTTACCCCAGGGGCGGTTATTTTTAGCCAATTCACAAGAGTGTAAAATGTAGTTTATGCTTTGCTAAATATCTTGAATCCTTCAAACTACTGATTAAAGAAATGAACTGTTTATGGACGGAAATTATCTACTCTAATTGATAACACACAAATAATCAGACAATTACATACCTGATCAGCCACAAATCCATTAGCTTGCCTTCGAAAAATACCTGGAGACCTATCAGAGGCTGATCCCCTATCAGCTTCAATGCCATCCTATCAGATATTAACAAGGGTGGAGAGACAAGTTAAGCTGTGAGAGTAAATTATAATCCTCTACAGAGACGTATATGGATGAAACTTGATGAGATATATATAATCATGGATACCCTTTGCCTTGAAACTGAGGGAGGAATCCTAGAAGACTGCATCTGTCGCATTGAAATCTCTAATGCCTTACTTCCACCAATAAAATTTGGGTGAGAAGTATTTATGTAGTCCATCTGCAAATTTGTGTAATTTAAAATTAAATTAGTAAAAGGAAGTTGAATGTTTTGCAAAGATAGACTGACCATAAAAATCGACACTAACAGCAGCATGTCAGTGGTTTCCTTTAGGGCACCATTTGTGGCATGAATCACTTTGTTGAAAGGGTTTGTATAGCAGAACCAAGCATGGTCACTGAAAATTTACCGCAGTTTGAATATCTATCATTGATTGGCCGCTAATGACATGATTATAGCAGTAGATAGAGAAGGTGGAACCAATGAAGCATATATAGATATTCCCTTCTATCTTTACAAGAATTTGGAATCCCACATACAACCTCCATTTCAATAATATGCTCAATCATATTCTCTGAGGGTTCAAGACCTTCTCGCAGAAAGTTCCCTATGACTTCATCGATGCGCTTTCTTAAGAAAGGAAACCGCTGCAGCTCATTCACCAAACAGCAATGGCAGATCTGAAGAAACAATACATATATACAAGTATGTTAATAGGATGGTGAAGTAGAGCACAGAAGAAATGGCAAGCCATTAATCCCTACCTTTATTAATTCATCGTATATAAACCTAGCACATTGAAGGCTTGGATCCAATAGCCGAGCTATTTGTCTTCTCACAAGAACTTCAAATGGCACCCAATTGAATGGAAACAGGTTAAAAAAAATCCTCAAGAATGAACAGAAGTCATTTAATTGATATGCAAATTGAGAATAATTTGAGCACAAAAGGTTTTATTAAAAAAGAATTACTGAGGAAATAGCAAAGAAGGAAAAACAAAAATCTAACAACACCTACTTCAGGAACAAACAATGCTGATCTAGGTCCAGTTGCGTTTTGTATGGCAGTTCGAATATCACCATCCTTCAAATCCTCACTTGGATCAACTTCCTGCAAAGCCCATTTAATCACATCCAATTTCCGTGCAATAACTAAGGGATGAGAGTGTTGACCTGTAACAGCCTCTCCCAAGTTTATTTAGCTCATGTGCTGACTTTTTCTATTGAATAGGAAATAGCCAATCTGGGATTTGTTCAAATTCAATGCAGTAAAAGATAGAGAAATTTTTCAAGAGTAACCTACGCGTCAAAATTGTGTCATAATTTAGAGTATAAATTAATTAAATCTGATGAGTAAAAGACATTTTAATTGTTAAGGGTTTATACAGTGCTATAAAAGAAAAGGGGTTATACAATAAAATATAACATATTCCTAAAGCTGAAAAAACAGAAAAATTTAAGGGAAAAATCCATTTAAATACCAAATGAATTTGTAAAACCCTCAGAAGTCCCTCGAATTTGTAAAAAGACTCAGAGGTGACATGGACCTTTCAGGGTTATGCAAATTCATGGGAAAAGACCAGATTGCCCTTAGGTTATTTTGACCGATTATGCATTTCATCTTTCTCGGGAAAAAAAAGTTCATTTGCACCGCCCGTTGTTCCTCCGCTTGACCCACTCCGTCGCGGCTGTCCCGCCGCCTTGGACGACGCTACCGCCGCCGTGAACGCCGCTCCCTCCGCCGTGGACGCCGCCGGCGACAGCTTTGTGGACATCGAGCAAGGTAGCTATTGAATCAGCAAGGAAGGAGAAAAAGATTCCTTTGAGCTCTGATCCATTTTCTTCTTTGCTTTTTTGAGCTGTGATTCATTGTTCTCCAACAAGACCATGTGTAAATCAACAAGAACACAAAGAAGAGAACTTTGCTTTTTTATTTTACTTCTTTGAGCTCTAATTCATTTTTCTTCTTTGCTTTTTTGAGCTCTGATTCATTTTTCTCCAACAAGAGCACAAAGAAGAGGACTTTGCTTTTTTATTTTACTTCAGCTAGCCTTATATAGCTGTCAAAATTCTCAAAAGTTGTTGTTAATTTATGCATTTTCTGTTGTTAATTTATGCTTTATCTGTTGTTAATATCCTCTGAGATTGAAAGAAGAAAAAATCCAGGTTTTTCAAACGTTGTTGTTAATTTATGTTTTTTCTGTGATTAATATATGCTTTATCTGATGTTAATATCCTCGAGATTAAAAGATGAAAAAATCCAGGTTTTTCAAACGTTGTTGTTAATTTATGCTTTTTATGTTGTTAATTTATGCTTTTTTAAACGTTGTTAATAGCTTCGGAAGTGAGAGATGACAAATTCCACGTTTTTGCAAGTTGTGGTTAATATATGCATTTTCTGTTGTTATTTTATGCTTTTTTTTGTTGTTAATAGCTTCTGGAAGTGAGAGATGACAAATTCCACTTTTTGCAAGTTGTGGTTAATATATACATTTTCTGTTGTTATTTTATGCCTTTTCTATTGTTAATAGCTTCTGGAAGTGAGAAATGACAAATTCCATGTTTTGAAAAGTTGTGGTTAATATATGCATTTTATGTTGTTATTTTATGTTTTTTCTGTTGTTAATAGCTTCTAGAAGTGAGAGATGACAAATTCCACGTTTTTGCAAGTTGTGGTTAATATAAGCATTTTCTGTTGTTATTTTATGCTTTTTCTGTTGTTAATAGCTTCTGGAAGTGAGAGATGACAAATTCCACGTTTTTGCAAGTTGTGGTTAATATATGCATTTTCTGTTGTTATTTTATGCTTTTTCTGTTGCTAATAACGTCTAGAAGTGAGAGACGACAAATTCCGGCCGGCGGTGGTGGTGGTGGTGGTGGCCGGCGACGGTGGTTGTGGTGGCCAGCTGGCGGCGCGGTGGTGGTGGTGGCCGGCGGTGGTGGGGGGAGGGTTTTTTTTTATTTATTTATTTAAAAGTAAGGGCAAAAGGGTAATTTGACCCGAATTTGCATATCTCTTATAGGTCTTTGGTACCTCTCATTTTTTTTACAAATTCAACAGACTTCTGAGGGTTTTACAAATTTAGAAGGTATTTATTTGGAATTTTCCCAAAATTCAATGGTTATATATGACAGATTTTAAACAAAAAAATTTATTAAAAAAGAAAGAATATGTCTTGATCGAGAAGAATGGATATTTCGAGGACAGAGCAATATTATGTTAAACATTCAACTGGCACGACATAAAATTCAGAAGAAGCATTTAATGCCTTTGTTGTATTACAGCATCTGCAATGTATTCTGCCTTTTATTACCGTCCATGTTTACTCCTATTGATATATGCATTCTCTAATAGGGACTTTTTTAGTAAATAACTAGTGGGAATCAGAATTAGTTAGAAGAGAGGGAGTATCAGTGACGTGGTTGGGCAAAGGATATATATGTGTGCATTGTACCAATTGCGTGGGTGTGAATGAATTAGTCCCTTTTTCCTCTTTTGGTATATCAAAGGTATTAGAGCCCCTCTGTTTGGCCATGGCGCCACGGACACAAGATCCCAGGACCGACTGGGTGAGCAGGAACTACGCACCGATACGATCCACACGGCCACTCGATTGGAAGAGCTTATGCAGAAGCTTGAAACCAGATTCTCTTCGCCACCCAACTTTGCTACTAGGAAGCAGACTATCGGCGTTAATGGCACTGGAGATGGAGGTTCTAGCTCCACTATCCTTTCGCCCATCCCAATGTTCAGGACCTTCCAGGAACAGCACACACAACCACAGCATCCACAACACTCTTCAGCTTACTTCATTCCCACCAAATAGAGGCGTGTGGAATTTCCACGGTTCGACGGGTTTGATTTTTGCGGCTGGGCTTACCGCTACCGGCAATTTTTCGAGGTCGATGGCACTCCGATGAAACTTCGTATCCGACTTCTAAGCATTCATCTGGAAGGACATGCTCGTGCTAGCATCAAACCTTCATGCGGCATCGACCTTTCACCGATATTCGCTAGGAGGATTATTTCACCCAAAGGAGGAAAAATTCACTAATATACGCGAAGAACATCCAGCATTTTCTCCATCAGAAATACTCCTCTCAGTCACCGATGTAAAGATTCTCATGTCTACATGAAAAGACCCTTTCCTCACAATTACAATTAATCATGATTGTTTTACAAAATCTCTTTAATAAGTGTTAGTGGAGAAAACTTTTCTTTTAATATCACACGATTCGGGGCATTCGCAAGGAGTCCAGATTCCGCCCATTTCGCTACCTTAACTCGGGCACAACTAGCAAATGGATTAAAATTTTCACAATATTAAACTCCATCATAACATAACCGAAATTAATTTCAACACAAAACATAATTGTGGATCCACCAAAGTCATCGAGTATTTTTAAAATAAGGCCTCGGCCTAACAAAGGTTAAACAATCACTACGAAAATAGTTACCCAAACATAATATGTGATCCAAAACATGAGGGCCCTAGAATGGCAATATGATAATCGAAACAACATTAACACCAAAAGAGGCCTACAATTTTCAGAACTGCTAAGCCTCCATTCGCTTCCCTTGGCCTCTAGTGAAATTAGAGGTCTCGCTGAAAAATATTAACAACGGCGGGGTGAGACATAAAGTCCCCGTAACCAAAATTAATTTATAAAATATGCGGAAAGGATTGCAAGTCGGAGAAGCGGGTTTACGATAATATTATAATAATTTCAATAATTAAATAATCACAAAAATAACAACGAGTTAAAATGTTTAATACACAATAATACTAACAATTAACCATCCCCACTCTTCCATCCCGCTCCTCCTTATTTCCTCGTGGACGTGGATCGATCCATCGGTGCTAGTAAACCCGGCCAAGGTTAGCTATCACTTCAAGGATCTTGTCCTCCCATGCTACCACTTAGGGTCCAGGGTACAAAATATTTCCCACAAACTCCCCACCAATATACCGTAACGAGGAGGTGTCCGCCCAAAACACTCGACTCAAATCCGGGCCGGGAATATGAGAGAGCCAATGGGCACAATTTCACCCTCACATCTCTTCCACACAACCCAACATGTCCTCCACAAGATAACATTAATATGAGCTTCAAAATCATTATTTTTCCAAATTCAACATATCAACTAATTTCTTCACAAAAACACTTTCACAATTAATTAGCCCATATACATTATTCCACAACACATACTATAACCATCACAACAATAACATCAACACTTTCACAATTAATTAGTCCATATACGATTCCACAATACATACTATAACCATCACAACAATAACGGGCTCAACATAAATATCCACATATGTATACCGGTTGAAAAATACTCCTTCACCGAGATAATTTCATATTCAACATACATATGAATTTCAAAACTCATACAAATAGTAATTATAAAAGTAAGGTTTAGAAACCCTTACGGTCCAAACAAGCATATAGAATAAATTAACCCTATTACCTCAACTCCAAGCTCAAACTTAACTCGAGGGACAAGGTACGCACAACCACCGATCAAGAAAGCTCTACGTTACAAATGTAGATAACAATCATCCTCAAATAATAATAAATAAATTTAACTCCTAAAAATCTAATTTCCCCTACACCGGTTCTCCTCAACATCCTATCCCAATTAAATATATTTCCTAACTTATGTGAGCACGGTCAATAATTCTTTAAGCCTAAACATAATTAAAATCATGACTTATAATTTTATATGACTCAAAATATATAAATTCGTCAATAAAATATTTTTAATAATAAAAGCCGAAAAGAACAGTTTATTATTCCAAAATTTCGAAATGACAATTAGTACTAGAAATTAAAATGACAGTTTAATCTATTAAAATTCCAACAATACATCTCGTTAATTAAAATAAATTATTTATATCAAATTTAATTGGTAAAGACATCCTATAGGATATAAATACTAAACTTATTAAATAGAAAATTTATTTTAAACCCTTACGAACCAAATGATAATTTCAAATTGGTTAAAATCCGCTATTGATCACCCTTTATATAGGTATGACCATCTATTGTTAAAACTCAGAAATATTCTAAAAGTCAGACCCAAAATTTGTTTTTACTAATCAGTGAAGTAACACCCTCATTAGAATAAGAAAAATATGAAGAATAATTTTCGTGAAGAAATTTAATTGAAAAGAAGTCAGTTCGGTTACCTAAATTATCTGATAGACTTGCCTTATATCTGGAATAGTAGTGTCACAGCTGAAAGAATGCCTACGCAGCTCCAAAACACTGAGACCAAACTTTGCAAACGAGCCAACAACTAAAATGGGCTGATAGCGGGGGTATATAATTCCCCCGGACGCATTCTTATCGGGTTTGCTCGTGTGAAACTACCCATACTACCACGTGAAAAAGGCGATGGAAGGACCCGGAGGTGTCGACGGTTTGGGGGTTTGTGTGAGTATTTTATTGTCATTTTAGTTTTTGTAAACCCACGCTCCCCGCCATTAATTTTTGGTGGGTGTGTATTTATTCTTTTCATACCTCGGACTCATACCCATTCGGAATCCCAACGCAAACTTGGCCCATTACGTATATTTATTATTGCAACTCCAATGCTAGATCCCGACATCATATCACGGTCACAACAATTCCCACATATTCCAAATTCCTACCCCATCATAAAAATCCATTGTTTAATTGGTGGGCCCTCCACCAATTAATTACCTTTTCCTATAGCATTTATTTATTCATTAATTCTTTGACCACGTCCACGTGATATCTTTGAGCCTTTGGTAATCAAAACTTATTTATTTAATTATCCATCTATTGCTTTAAAAGAAAGGAATTCCCACAAGCCGATAGGTGTTAGCTAGCCCCTCGTGAATTACAATAAGGTGTGTTAAGGTGCAATTGAATATAGAAGTGTCATACTAATTTTATATTTGCGTAAACCGAGGACCCATACTTCTAGTCTTAGTGTCTCACCCTTTTGTTTTGTGTGTGTATACATGAAAAGCAACAAGGAGTGGATGCACGTTGGGTACAAAATATAACAAGAATGGGAGGAACTACTTTTTATAAAGTGCTCTTATAAAATATAATAAAGATGGAAGAGATGGATATAAACTATGGACGTGGAAGGGGTACTGTAATGCATGCAAAAGTAATAACCAACACTATGGCCCACCTCAATAGTCTAATCCCACACTCTTTCGTCCTCTACCTCCTTATAATATAATCCATTATATTTCCAACTTTACTTGGTTCTACAAGACTCATATATGTACATGCACGTAGGATCTCATTCCATGCAAAACCAAGGGTTTCAAAAATATACAAGCATCAATAGACATTTGCCTATTATTACTACTATTAAAAATTGGGATGTTACACTACATGCTCATCGTTAATGATGACGAAGATCAATTTAAGGATGCGCTGGGTGTCACTGAAGGGGTGGCCGACGGCAATGTTTACGCCATTGAGGGCTCTCTCAATACTTCCACCCTCAAACTCCTCACTAGAATCAAGAATCAGCAGATTATTCTTCTAGTCAATCAGGGTAGCACACACAATATCGTCGATGAAGTTTCTGCTCTTCGCGAGTTTGTTGTTGCTAATGAGTTATATCCCATCCATGCCCCTTCCCACTTGCCAATGAAGCTAGGGTGATTTTGTTCTTTCCTGTGACCAACACCGAGCGTTACAGACTCTCCTGGACTTTTTTACTGATATTTTCCAAGAACCCACTACCTTACCTCCATCGCGAACCTTTGATCATTCCATTCCTCTCAAGGATCATTTGCTGAAGGCACAACACAGAATGATCCAAGAAGCTAATAAAAACAAGTTAGATAGTCCGTTTACTATTGGTGACAGGGTCTACCTGACATTACATCCCTTTATGAGGAATTCACTGAACAATTCCTCTCTTCACAAACTAGCTGCACGTTATTTTTTTCCATTTCGAGTGCTGAAAAAATTGGTGTTGTGCTTATGAGCTTGAACTTCCTGTAGCAACTAGAATACACCCAATTTTCCATGTTTCCCTTCTTCAGAAGCATGTTGGGCCCTCTGCTTCTATTACTCAGTCCTTACCACCTGTTGATGATCAGGGTCAGTTTACTCTCGAACCGAGGGCAATTTTGGTCGTAAGCTCGTTCGCCGCAACAATCTTCCCATCACTCAAGTCTTAGTATAGTGGCCATTTACTCAACCTGAGGATGCTACTTGGGAAGATCTTCCTACTATTCAGCTGCAATTTCCTGAATTTTCCACTGCTGCCAGTCCTACCAATGCAATCCTTGTGGACAAGGAATCTTTTTAGGGGTATTGATATATGCACGCATTCTCTAATAGGGACTTTTTGATAAATAACTAGTGGGAATCAGAATTAGTTAGAAGAGAGAGAGAGAGAGAGTATCAGTGACGTGGTTGGGCACAAGATATATATATGTGTGTACTGTACCAATTGCGTGGGTGTGAACGAATTAGTCCCTTTTTCCTCTTTTGGTATATCACCTATTGACCCTTGGGGAATGCAACCCTGGGTGTGACATCCATACTTAAATACAATTAAGAATGGCCACAACACTAAAGCGAAAATATCCATACTACTAAAATGCGGAGTTACCAAAAGACTCAACTGACCATCATTCCACATGAAATGAAGAAAAACATTCTTGAGATCAAAATAAGGCAAATAACATGCAATAAGAAAGGGAAAACTCCAATTGTTAACCTATTGAGCATGTCAAATCATCTAATGATGTCAGTAATATTTATTATGATCCTTAATAGATTATGTCACCAGCGCTTAAATCACATGAATGAAATAAACAACTGCATTAGTTCATTTAACCATTTTCTTTTCTTTCTTCACTAAAAATTTCGATCAGATTGCTCCCATTTTATTTGTTGATAAAATGGCTAAAGAATTCAGGATGAGTTTCAAAACATTCTTTAAACAAAAAAAAATTAAACTCTTTGGTGTTTATTTTCCAATCTGCAAATTCAACAAACATGTGAACACAGATCCACACTAGCAACTCTCTTAGGAGAGGGGAGTTGATGCCGGTTTTGATATGTAACTCCATAGCAGGGAAGCCACAAACTAAAGGTTCGATTATTTCAGAAACGTTTTAATGCAAGATTAGATCTCTAAATTCAGTGTCTGTGTGAAACACAGCAAAAAGAACTATAAGTTCCAATATCCTGTACCCAGCTTTCAAATTTTGTAACCATCTCTAGATTTAAAACAGAAGGTTTCCTTCACTATCATGTTGTCAACACATACTAAGTAAAACATAATCAGAGACATAAAGGTTGTTAAGGAGCTAAGAATACAGAAGGTAGGAATAGTTAGGTACCTTCACAGTATTTTGAAAGAATAGTCAGAAGAAGAGCACCCTGACCAGTCTATTGGAGGAAAAAACGAAGAAAACTGTAAAACAGAATAAGGTGAAATAGCCACAAAAAAGTAGACAACATTGTAGATGTCATCCACTGTAAGAAATATATTTATATAGTAAAAAAATATAAGTCAGAAAGATACATCCAAATGATGCATTGCTTATATGTGCTCTCAACTGTAGAAGAACTGCCGGGATATGTTGTGCAAGAATCTGCAAATAAATGAGCAGGTGACAAAGCTAGAACTAGAAAGTGCAAGCAACTCTAGATTTCAGAAAGTATCTTGGCATCAAGTAGTTAAACCAGATACAAAGGTATTCACTTGCACCCTAATTTGTATTTGCATTTCCCCTTTTTTTACAAAAATGATAGAAATAACAGAAACTAAGTTCCAAAGCCTAGCCACTAAAGAAGACTTGTTAAAGTAAGATTTCGATATCAAGGAAATTCTTCGCAATTTTCCGCACTTTTTTGTGGTGAAAGGAACTTACTAAACAATACCAAGGAAAAAAATTTCATCCATATGTAAAGTTGAAGATCCTAACAGAGGAAGAAAGAAAGAAAGGAAGGAAGAGAATTGTTTCTTCTAAATGAGTAAACACATACTACGATTGGTAACAACAAGTGCTTACTACAATATAATTTGAGCTTTTGATGTCAAAGTCTCACCTTGTTTAACTTCTTTGCTAGCTGAGGAATACCACAACGATCTGCTATGCTATTGTACATCTATATATAACATATATGTTAAAAAAATTTAAGCATATGAATTGGCTTCACTTGAAAACAACTAAACAATGATACTTTCTTACAGGACGACTGCGGAAGAATTCCTCTTCAGCAACAGGAGCATCTCTTATACTCCTATTCATAAGAATATCCTCGTTAAATGAAATAACATAAATCAGATTTCAGCATCCTAAGTTGACAAGTAGATAGTTAACCTTCGTGATAATCAGATAATCACAAGTATATATGTTTCCATCCGATATGTCCTTTCTTGTGTGTACTCAAACATATGAAATATAAAATTTACTCAAACACCATCTTTGTTATAGTAGGATAACATTATTACCCCCTTAGATAACGAAGAATTCTCTTAAGAACAGTCCAATGATAATCCTTAGGGCAGTGCATATACTGAGACACTCGATTAACAGCAAATGCTAAATATGGCGAGTAAAGCTAAGATACTGCAAGCTTCCAACAGGATGAACTTCAACACCAAAAAACTAATGTAGTAATCCGAAATCCTTGACAGGAAAAGTTGAACTTCAAGCATCAACTAATTCAGAAACAGCGGAGGTAGAGGAACCAGTAATTAGAATGTCGTCAACATAAACCAAGACATGGATTATGCATTTTGTAGCAACAAATTTCTTCTATAAATAACGAGTTACTCGATAAATCTTTTCCTCCCTTGCCACTATAAGTCTTGATATTTCACTGTCTTCCTTCATCCTTCTAAACTTGTGAACAGGGGAATAGTTTCACGGTTCTGACAGAAAAAAATTGAGGGAATTGGACTCCTTCTTATTGGTATTTTTAACATCTCTTTGCTTCATATCTCCATGGTTCATCGATGTTAATCCTTTATACTTCTCTTATGTTTTGATGGATTGGAAATTTAGGGGTTTCAAATTCTCATGTATACTGTGGTATTGTTACTCTAAGTGATTGGTAAAATTTGAATGCATGCATGGATGTTGTTTGAGAAAGGATTTATAGGCTATGGAATTATTCAATGAATATGTTCTAAAATACTGATAAAGTGTTTATCGATAGCAATGCTTGAAGGAAAAGAGTTATAACTAAAGCTAACACCTTGCAGTGACTAATGTTACCTTGAGAGTTCACTCTATGATGTTATTAAATTAAAATAAGAGATATTATTTTAAAAGCTTTGTTGAAATTTCGGCTGAGTCAAATGTTATGATCTTAAAAATTTAATTCCAGGAAATAGCTCAATGCAATAAAACTGAACAATACTTAATGATAACTCTGAATACAAACATGCTTGAATCTCTCAACATAAGCTAAGGAAATAAGAACACGAAACATGACCATGACCATGGCGAGGAGCGACAGTTTGTTCCATCTCTATTTATTTTCGACAACTTCATTAACATAGTCCACTTCTTGTAGGCCCATGTTGTTTTAGAAAGGAAGTTATTTTATGATTGAGGAGTATTGTTAATGAATTGACGCAAATATATGTGAGTTTATATGATAAGTGAAATAATGAAGGTTGGCTTAGGTACTTAGGTAGCCACAAGGAGAAACTCTAATTCAAAAGTCTATTGTTATGGCAAACCATGACACTATAGTAACTTGTTAAGTAATTGAATGCACCTTTTTGGTACATGCATGCAATCGGTGGGAAGGAAAGAAACATTAGCAAGTTCCTCCGTTTAGTACACATTTTGAACAAATCTTCCCGGGAACCCAAGTTCCTAGACCCACCAATCTTCCCTCATATGTGGGAAGATCGATCCCACCAAAGTTGGTGGGATCTCAAGTTCTCACGTCACTATTCACATTTTTTAACAAATTTACCCTCAAATTTAAACTAGGTAGAAAAAAAAAAAATTTTTACACGAGTTTGAACTTGATAAGAGCATATTTTTTAAAAATTTTGTTAAAATATATTTTAGATAAAAAATTATTTTTATTTTTTATTTTGAATTAATTACTTTTGAGGGTAAAATAGACATTTTTTGATTCTTTACCAACTACTACCCCTTCATTTTCTTCCTACCAAACAACTCATCTCCCCTCAAGCTATCTTCCGTCATCTTTCAAAATCTTCCCTTTCCTCCCATTCCTTCCTTTAAGTTCCTTTTCACTCCTCAAATTTTCCTCGTAATGCAAAGGGGGCCTAACTTCACATGTTAGACCTTTACGTTCTCCTCAAATTTGAAGCTCATATATGAATTTCCTTCCTAAGAGAGTCTTGTGATATTAATGGCTTAATGATAAGAGTTTCCTAAATTTAGAAAATTATTATTTATTTTATATAACTTTACTTGTTATTTATTTTACATAATGGTTTAGATGTATGGAGCCATATCAAGAAAATTTGAAAATGTTACTTCAAAGCCTTCATTTATTTGTAACACCTTACTCTAAGGTCATTTATCAATGTTGTTTAGCCATTCAATGAACACATGTGACCTAATAGATACCTGTGAAAAGCTAAATGCTTGAAACTCTTTCTCAAAGATTAGATACCATGAGATAAAGAATTTTCTTGAAACATATAAAATTCATAACTAAATCATTTTAGCTCCAAAGTAATGGTTCAAAGCTCAAAATTTAGCTCTTGAAAGCTCTTTGATAGAAAAATAACATCTGGATTCATTTCTGTTTTGTTTGATCCAGAAAAAAAAAAAACCATTTTATCAAATTTGGACAAAGGGAGATATACACAGCATATATCAGATTTTTGAGTTATATATACAATAAAAAAAATTATGAAATAAGACTCATATTAAAGGTCAGGATGTGTACTATTTCACTACAAAATTTCATAACCTGGGTAAAATGTTTTCCCTATCAAATTTATTTCCCAATATCATGGCTCATCAATAAAACAACAACTAACTTACCTACTTTATGTATTTTTAGCTATGATCTCATGCTTCTCCTTATGGGGGATAGATACACACCTCTGTGTGTATGTAGCTCTACTTTAATATACCACTTACCTTGACATTTACTTGGCTCTCATGCTTCTCCCTATGGGGGATAGATACATACCTCTGTGTGAGTGCGTGCGCGTGTGTGTGCATGTGTGTGAGTGGATATTTGCTACCAAGACCCTCTATGTGTGTGTGTGGGTATTTCCTACCAAGACCAAAGAGGAGGCAAAGCAAAGGAAGGGCGTGCAACCTATAAGGGTTTTTGTCATTAGCCTTGGGGTCTACAATCAACAATTACTTTGATTGTTGTAACAAAACTATGGATGTTGTTGTTGATGATGGATTGCACCGTTCTTGAATTTTTGTAATTTTAGGAAGCAAGAAAATCAAAGGGAAATGTTGTCTAATCTTTTAGAAAATTTGGAAAGGATTATTTAAGTCTAATTTAATGTTGAGAAAGTGATAATGGATAGGAATTAACTAGTTTTTTTTTTTTATATTGAAAAAGTTTTGGAGGGGTTCGACATCAGTCCCCCACCAAGGCCAGGGCACGGCGATAGAATGAGAATTACAAAATCACTTTGCTTCCCTTAGATTAAAATCCACAGCCAGAGTAGGAGAGTGAAATAGAGTTGTATTATGATTATCAATTGTTGTACTTTTGTTGTTGTATTGTAGTAGTGGATTAGTTGGGTACACATGTGTAGTTACCTAATAGATTATGTTATTGGTTTAGAACAATACCATTGGGCCTTAAAGATATTAAGCCCATACGGTATATATATTGCCTAGGAAACATATGACATTGTATTGGATTCTACCCATGACTTCAATATACCGAAAGAGAGTTTTCTGGGTCTGTTTTTATTAAGTTGAGTTTTGTGTATTTTGATACTTTCAATGTATCCAAACTGAGAATTTGTTTAGGGTACAAGTGAGAAAGTAAATTTGGAAGCATTGAAAGATAAAGTTGAACAACTTAGCATGAATCAAATTGGCTACTAAGCCCAATTGAACAAGAAACCTAAAATCCAGAATATGACAAAATGTCAAAGTACACTGTAAATAGAACTTTCATGCTATAGAGTTAGTCCCTTAGTTTTACAGTCGGGAATCTAGGCCGGCCCTTTTAGGTCTGGGGTACGAAATACGTTTATTTTTCAAGGCCCGGTCTGAAAGCATGCGAGCCGGCCCTACAAGGCTAAAAAAAACATTTTTATGAATTAAAAATTATTTTTCCCGCATTTTTTTCAATGAAATATAGTTAGTAAAATACAACAATTAAAATTCTAATTATAATATATTTTTCTTGAATTAAAGCCTACAAAAATAAATCTAGGGTTTGGCCCTGCTAGGTCACTTGCCCAACTGGTGGATCGCCCTTGAGGGGGAGGGTGCAAAGGAATGTTCCTACGTAGGAGTCTTACGTAAAAAACAAAAGAATATAAACAATAAAAAAATATCAAACAATTATTCATGAAATCAAGTGAATATTGATGATGTAATAAGAGAGGCAATTATTTTAAAACCCGTCATTTAGAAAAGTAAAAATAAGTCTTTGTTAGAAATGCAACTATATAAATTACAATGAACGATGGACATTCAATAAGTTCAAGACATATATTTTAATAACAAAAGTATATTACAATAAAAATAATTACAATGTCATCCTTCTAGGCTTTATTTTTTAATTCCATTATAATTGTCTTATTATCAGTCTTTATCAAATATATCTTTTTCAATATAAGGCACTAAACAATCATTCAACTATTTATCTCACATCCGATTATGAAGTGAAATCTTGATGTATTAAGAGTAGGCACTAAACAATCATACAATCATTTAAACATGTATTAGTTTTTTTTTTTTTAAAAATAATAATTTTTATTTATTTATTTTTAAAAAAACTCCCAAATTCAAGGGGGGCACTTGCCCCCCTTCTCTAGTACCTCGGTCCGCCAATGACGACTGGAGGCTTTTTGGGCAAGGAACAGAAGAGTTGTTGTTACGGATGTGGCTAATGGTTATTATTTGGTTTGGTTTGAATCCATGGCCAATTTGAGTTTGGCCAAAATTGAAGGTCCATGGATGGTGCAAAATCATTACATTGCAGTTTAGGAGTAGCGGCCAACCTTTAACCCAAAGGTTGACGTAATTAGTAAAGAGATTAATTTACCGGCATTCACCCTGAAGTTTGTTAAGACAAAGTTACTGACAGATGTTGGTAATTTCATTGGAAGATTTATACGGATGGATTTAGTGGCCACAAAAGTGGCTAGGGGTCGTTTCACAAGAATCTGTGTGGAAATTAACTTGTCTAAAGCGTTAGAATTGAACTACATCCTTGAAAATAAACAAAGGATTATTGTGTAGGAAGGGCTGGATGCTATTTGTGCGAAGTGTAAGATTTATGGACACAGGATCGGTAATTGCCCGAACACACGAGCTGATATGATTCCAACGGGTGAAAGACAAAAAACATGTACTGCAGACGTTAGGAAAGCAGTAGGCAAGAAAGGCACTTCAAAAATTCATGCTAATAAGGTCAAGATTGTTTTAAATAGTGAAAATCAAAATAGGTTTGTACCTTTGCAAGAGTCTTTTCAACAGGTGCTAGAGGAGGAATCTGGCCAGAGTTGTAATGAGCTTTCGGCAATTTCAGCAGCAGTGATAGAGCAATCGTCGGATGGTGAGTTGATGGAGGTGGTACCTAGTATGGGAGAAAGGGAGGAAGTAACTATTGTGAAAGGAGGGGAGTTGGCACAAGGTGTATCAAGTACCAGCGGTCTTCACGAAGGATCACAACAACTGTAGTAGGCAAGGAAATTGATGTCCCACGTAGCACAGTAAAGGGATTGGAATCAATTATGGTAGGTGGTGGAATATCGCTTACCAATAATTTGGCATTTACTAGTGCAGTCCAAGTAGGAGAGGTGGTCCCATGTGTGGATGAGGTAGACATTATCTAGGTAGTAAATGAGCAAAATAAAAATGGTGATCTTGATAGGGCAAAACTTTAAAACCTTAAAACTCCGCAAAGATATCACGAATTAAATCTCAAAGTAATAAAGTGATAAGAAAAGTATTGTTCCCACGAGACTTTGTACCACAACTTCGCTTAAACATTAATTTTACAATTTCGTTTAAGTTAAGCAAATCAAATTGAATTTAATTAAAATCAAAACAAAACAAACAAACTACCACAATAAATAAATGAGCAACTCAGAGTCACTAATCCCTTATTAGTTTCATAAACCTTGTTTCCACTAATTTAATTAGCCTTAATATCAATTTTGTTAATCTCGAGTATAATTAGTTATAAGTGCGTGCTCGATTACTTACAACCCTCTCTTGAGTATAATTAGTTATGTCTAACATAATTACTCAAGAGGCAATAAATCTCGAACTCACTCCTCAACAATTATATGGGGCCATTAGGTATATTTCTATCCTAATCGCAAATTAAATTAAAATCTAATCACATAATACTTAATCTCAGAGCTTAATTAAAATTCCCTTCGTCAAGGTAAATCTGAAAAAAAGAGAAGAAAAAGATAAAGATGATGACATTTTTGTAATTCTGTAAAAAAAAATGATAAATTGAATGTCCCTTTAATAAAAATCTATACCAAAAGTTTATTTTTGGCTTCCTAATTAGAAAAGAGACTCCAAAAATAAAATTTTTAGCATCCCAAGTTATGAAATTGACGCCAAAAACACTATTTTTTGCGTCCTTTTTAGAATTAAGATGCTAAAAGTAGATTTTAGGGTCTCAAATTCAAAGTTGAAAATCCTAAAATCCAATTTAGACGATTCCAATTATAAATTAAAGAGTTCAGTAATAAATTTGTTCTAGAAGTATATGTCCATAAACAATTTTACCCTGAAAGTTTTTTTGGTTCAATGTTGCCTCGAAAATTTAAAAACGTAACAATCTTACATTTTTTTCGTTAAAAATCGAACATTGACAGTTTAAAAAACGACATTGACTGTTAACTTTTTAACGAAAAATGATAAGATTCCTGCTTTTTAAAATTTCAGGACAACAATTGAGGGAAAAAAAAAAACTAAAACTAAAACTCGTGTACTTCCGAATACTTAACTCTAAATTAAAACATGAAAAGTGCCTAATTTATATGCTCTGTCCGCCCTCCTCACGTTTACACACAGTCGCTGCTCCGTCCGTCCTCCGTATTCCCTCCTCCCTCACTCCGTCGAACCTCCGTACTCCCGCCCTCTCCCACCGACCGACCTCCGTCCTCCTTACCTCTCCCACCGTCGCTGCTCCTTTGTTCCTCCCTCTCCACCGTAGCTCCTCCGTCCTCCGTCCTCCCTCCCACCGTCATCCTTTCCTCCTCTCTCACACCGTCGGACCTCGTGCTCCCGCCCGTGCTCGCGAAGGTCTCCGAAACCTCGAAGTTTTGCGCGCTCTGTCGCCGTGGATACCGCTGCCATCACCTTGGACGACGCTGCCATCACCGTGACGCCGTCGACGCTGCCTTAAGGTATCTTCCTCATCACATTTGTTCTGTTATGTTTTTTCATTTAGCCCTACTCTATTTCGATAGTCCGATTCTTTCCCTCACTCTCAGTCCTCGTCAGGTATCGATAGTCCGATTCTATTCTTTCCCTAAATTGGTTTTTTGAATTATTTTCCAGTCTGCGTGCTGCCAGTGGCGGACCGCCTTTATGGCCAGCTGGGGCTCCGACTGATCTTATAAAATTTGCTAGACTATATATGTATTTATTATATGATATTTTATTTGGCCACAAATTTGGCCCCAGCTAATTTTTTATAGGATAATGTTTGTTTCATTACTCATTAGGCTGTGAGAGGAGAGTAAAATTCTTGTTTGAGATACTAAAAAGATTAGTATCATCTTATATATTGTTTTAATTTATAATTATTTGTTATTATTTGTTTGTATTTTCCAGGGTTATTTGATACTATTTAGTAAATACTCTCTCTAGTCTTTATTTAAGGAACCAACTAACAATTCTCACAAATCAATAAAAATAGTTAAAGTAATTAAATTTGTCCTAAAATTTAAGTAATTTTCAATATTATCCCTATTAATTACACTAAACTCTAATATCATATTAATTATTACTTCTTTTTTTTCCTAAAAAAATAGTAATAATTAATTTTTATTAATTTTTACTCTCACTCACTACCTTTTTAATTATGGGTATACATGGAAAAAAATATATTTAATGCTATTTGAAAACAAGCAAGTGTTTTATAAAAAGAACCAAATATACTTGTTAGTTGGTACTTTAGAATAAAAAATAAATAGAGAAGTTCAATATGTTTATTTTTTGGCCCTTGCTAAAAAAAAATTCTGGTTCCGCCACTTCGTGCTGCTTAATTCCACCACGTTGTTTTTTGTTGGTCTGCTCGTTATTCTCTTTCATGCCATTACTGTGACATACAATAACTTATGTTATCTTAATTAGTGAACAAGCAAATCATTTGTATGTAGTGATGTTTAGAGCAAGCATGATTAAGGTCCAATTGTTTCAAAGTTTCAAACAGTAAAAAGGATTGTGAAGTTAGGCTCAAACTATGATTTATGAGCACCGAAGTGTTGTATGTTCTGTTTATGATTTTATTTGAAGCAGTGAAGTTAAAGGAACCAAAAGGCACACCTGGGGGCAAAGGCAAGGTGCCACTAGGGGTCCTCTCCTCTTTGATTAATCTGTTGATGTTCCTTCAGTGCACAATTTTGGTGCCTTTTGGAGTGAAATGAAGTTTTTGCCTTCGCTGTTTAAGTGTAACCTTCATGTTCTTAATTCTTTATGTGAATTTCCTTAGTTCATTAGAAAGTGATGTCATGGTAAGTTAGGTAATGCTACCTTGTAACCCATTTGGGGGCAATGAGGTAATGGGACGATAACTTTGGCCTTGCTCGGTTGATCCAAAGATTAGAAAGTGCTGTCCTGAACTCTGTCTTCCTAGTTCATTTTCTTGAAGTAAAACAATTTTCATTCCCATCCCTCGAAATATATGATTTCCTGGGAACAATGGCATTCCACTAACATGGAAGCTTTTCCTAAACTCCGACAACTCTGAATATCAAATTGCGAAAAGTTAATTGCTGTCCTGAAATCGGTCTTTCTAGTTCATTTTCTTGAATTAATACAGGTCTTATAGTTTAGTGGCATAATAGGGTGAGTTGGGCTTGAAAGAGAAAGGTTAGATTGGTCATTTGAAGTATGCAACAATAGATCAGTGCTGCAGAGTGCTTCTGAACCGCTGCATCTCTTGCATTCATTCTTTAAATGCATACGTAAAATATGGACCCTCTAACCAGAACAGGACTGAATCAATTACTCTTATTGTTTAGGCAATATTCAATTTAAGGATCTGCATCTTATATTTTCTTTAAAATGAAAAAGAGCACTTTTTCTGGAAAAATATTTGTAAAGTAACACGCTGGTACATTATATTGCTGCAATGTTGTGTTGTGTTGGATTTTATAATTGGTTACTTCCAGATGTAATCACAAATCTAAATCTCAAATCTGCTTCATTATTCTCTGTCTTCTTTCTTTCTTATAGATCCAAAGCTTTATCCGTTGGGATTTAATAATAGATGAATTACTGGTTCTGGTACTAAACATGTGAACTAGATAACTAATTTATACTCCCTCGGTCCTAATTATAGGAGTAAATTACCAGAATTTGGAGGGATTAAGGAAGGAAATTAAATTAGTTAATTATGTATATTTTCCTAAAATACCCTTACCAGCTTGTATTTTAGCCAAAACGGAGCCATATTCTCGCAAAGGGCTTACATGCAGAGATATTAAATGCAAAGGATACAAACCAAATCCCAAATTTACTTAAGCGAACTCCTCAACAATAACATTTCTTCTCATAAAAAATATTATGGTTTTATAGTCCTTCAAAATGAATCTTTTTTTTTTTGTTACAACAAAATGTATCTTTTGTATACAACGACATGACAAATTGGTTGCTTTTAACATTAAAACTCTTTATCCAATCGTTTTACGCGGGGCTTGTATTATAAGGCATGTTTATATAAAAATACTAATTAGTTAAAAGAAGAAACAATGTTAATTAATAGAATAAAATTAGTTAAAAAAATATTCTTAAAGGAATATTAAAATTATTTTATTTAAAAATAAAAAGTAAAGTAGAATATCTTACTTGATAGGATATAAACGTGTTGTTAAATTAATTATTGTGGAAGTATTAGTAGGGGTGATATGGGAAAAATATGAAAAAAAAAAATTGCTCAAAATTAATTTATATAAAAAAGTATAATTTAGGTGTATATTATATTAATGAGTTGCAAACATTATTTACTTTATAAAATATATAGGTGTATTATTAAATTATTATTGTCTTTAATTATTATTAAGAAAGTATAAATAGGGGTATTATAGGAAAAAAATGATAAAAGTTAAAACTTGCTTTTTATAATTAACCAAAACCAACTCCAAAATTTCTTTCTTATAATTAGACCGGAGGAGTACATGTTAAGAAAATTGGTTAAGTTAGTTATTTGGAGATATGGAAAATGTTACTTCACTTGGTACATTACACAACTCAAATCTATAGGATATGAATGCATTTTCTTTTGGTACTTGGAAAGGTAATTTTGTGTCTATTTATATAAATAAATTTGGTGGGTGATGGGGTTCATGTGCTGTATGTTTTACTCTTATAGACGTGCAATCCAAAACATGAGTTTGGTTGGTGAGTTGCTGGGTAGTTATAGTGAGCTGGCAACCAATAGCATATCGTTTGATTTTTTTTTTAAAAAAAAATTAATAACAAAAAGAAGCAAATAACCATATTGGTTATAAATGATTGGTCATAGGTTGTCCATTCTTTGTGATTGCTGTTTGTCATGAATAAAGTAAATTACTTTTCGAGCAAAAATAAATAAATAAATAAACAAAATAAAGCAAATTACTAACATTTAACAACAATGAAAATTAACTTCAATGATTGGTTATAAATGATTGGTCATAGAAGCATACAGAAACTTGATATTGTCATGAATTGCCTTAGTTAACAAGTTTTGTTAAGTTGGAACTAAAGAGACGACGTATATATGTGGGCTACACAATGGGAGAGACTAAATCGTCTTTTTATCGAGCACCAATTCTTGAAGGTATTTTAGGAATAAATTACTTTCTTATCTTAACTTTATTTTAATCTGTAAATTAAAAGCTAGCTTTTAATTTTCTTTCTGTTTTTTTAACAAATTTTTAATCTGTATTTTTGTATGTATATTTTAAAAGCCACAGTTCTGAATCTAATCATCCACTTTTTTCCCAGAGAATTGAAGGAATCATTATGTGCAACTTTTAAAAAGCATTTTGAAAAATAGTATTGAAAGATAACAACATCCTAATAAAATTGAGATTGGTTTATTATTTTATACAATATAGCTCATATCCTTTGGGAATGAGTTTACATTTTATTGCTGATAATAAAATTAGTTCAAGGATATTTTAGTGGTTAATCCTTAAAATAACTTTGCGGATGCTCTTTGAGCTATGAGGTACATTCTCGTCGTGGTGAGTGATGAGAGTTGTCGGGCTCTCTCAAAATCACCAGGATCTAAGTATATTTTTTGTAGTATAGGAAATTTGGATCGTTTCTCTTAAGGAATTCACAGCGGGTCTAAAATCAACAGTAGACGCAATTAAAATAGTAACCAGAATGAGGGAGTTTTTTTCAATGCAATTGAAATAAAGCCAAGCTAAAACGGCAAGATTAATCATATTAAAAACAATTAACCTAGAATTGGGATTCCATAATCTTCATCGGACAAAAAGATAATAACCAAACTCGTGATTAATTCTGGACAAACCAAAATCTCTGCATTTTTCCAGATATTCCCTCGACTAGATGATCGCCTAACATTTGATCGAACACGTGGTAAGCTCGTTGTGCGATCGCACAACGCTCTCTCGGAATCCGGTCCGACCTATGTCATTGGGATATCAATCTAGGTATTAAATCTAATACCTAATCCGCAATTATAATTGGATCCGATTAAAATAAATAGAAACGAATTACGTTACCGATTGAAGCGCGGGTCCCTGGATTCACGGAATCCTCAATCCATGGCTAAACCACAGAAGCTTAGCCAAGCATGGTTCGACAAGACGCAGAAGAAAAGATGAAGAAGAACGTCATAAACATGAACAAGTCGAGAAAATAATAAGCTTCTAATTTAATCCAAAAATCTCATACAACGTAATTGAGAATATGTTTTCTAGCCATCTAATTTAACCTATAAATAAGAAACACTAGGGCTACAAGATTAGCCCAAAAATAGGAAAACTCTAATAATAGGAAACCTCTAAAAATAGGAAACCTCTAATAAATAGGAAACCTCTAATAATAGGAATCCTCTAATAAATAGGAAACCTCTAATAATTGGTCTTTTATTACAAACTTCGGACAAAATAACAATCCAGAAAAATATGTTGTCTTTAGCTCCAATTTCGTTCATCTTCTTGTTTAAATCAGCCTTTCGAGTCTTCATAACAATTGTAGCTCTCTGAATCATCTAAAAAACGAAAGAAGAATGAGGCTAATTTGATATCTAGATAAAAAATTATGGTGAAAATAGTGAAGCAGTGTAAATCTGGAATTTTATTACAAAAATAAATAAATCTAATTAAAAGCCCAAAGCCCAGTAATGAAACCCATTATTTATCAGTTAAACATTCCTAAATTATTAATCAAGAGATACGAATAAGTGAAAACATATTCAATTATCAGTGAGCCTGCTCATATCTCAACTAAATTTTGTTTAATTGCAGTATATTTATTTGGAGGAACTTTATTTATTTATTTTTTTATACGTGAGGATCATTAATTTTGTGAAAACCTTTCTTGACAATGTGTGAAAACCTTAGTAAAACCTGTGAAGTTTTGTTTTTCATTTAAGTAATTTCGACAAATGGGTGAAACAAACGACGACGGTACAACAATGGTCCGATTATCTCGATATCCTATAAGGATAAAATTTATCAACTTCTAGCGATAACGGGCATTTTAGGTACAAATTACCATTTTGCCCCTGAACCCCTAATCGGCAGAATTTCGCCAGAGCTTCACTGTTTTCGCTCTATCTCTCCAGAATTTTGACAGATCTTTTCCCTCATCTTATTTTCGAAAATAATACCATATTTACCCTAAATATGATATCTAGACTATCTTGAAAAATTAAAGATAAATATAGCATTTCTACTATATCTACTGAAAGAACTATCGAAACTAAAGACTAGGGACCGAAGAACTTACCCAGAGCTCCGCTAGATTTTCTCCAGACTCCTCCTTCTCTCTAAAACTTCTCTATATTCTGAATTTTGGTGTGGGAAATGAGAGGAGAGTGAAGGTCTATTTATAGGGAGGAAAATGGGTCCTTAAGTGTAATTTTCACCTTTGGGTACTTTTATATAATTTTCCCCAAAATAAAATAAAATAATAAATCATGCTTCACTTGCATCCCTTGCTGCCCTTGCTTGATGCATGGAATGCATGGGAGATTAAAATAATGAATAGTAAATACGTATTTTTGAATAGTGAATACGTATTTTTGAATAGTAAATACTATTCATGACCCATAAAATACTGATTCCAATTTTGTCACTTTAAAAAATAGGGCCTAGTAGTCTCTCAAAAATAGGCAAATATTCAAATATAGGATTTCAGATAAACAAATATCCGGGTATTACAAGAATGAGCAAAATAGCTCATGATTACACACAGAGAGATTAAAATAGAATGAACAAGGTAACATATCATAGCAGCCAGCCAGAGAACTCCAGAAAATATTAGCATTGCAGTCTAATAACTCAGAAAAAGAGGCAAGGAGTTGCTCTTAAAGGACAGAAAGTTCAGTGGTCAAACACAGAAGAAATGGCAGAAACAGAAAGAACAAAAAAGCAAAGATAAAGATACTTTTGGGCTTTTGAGATGCTAGCTATTTCCAGCTAAAACCATTCTATCATTATCCATGCCTATTCCTGTCACAACCCCTCTTACTCATGCCTCCAAAAGCATCTAAACAAATTCCATTAGCATTCTCTATTTATCCCCTTGATATTCCATGCCTAGGTAATCATGTTTGTTACACAGCTGTCCTTATAGCCTACCTTGCCCTTAATTCCTTGCCTTTATCATCTAGAATAACAGGGGATTTTCACCATTTTGCATCAAAAGTAATGAGTTCAACAAACATTTAAGTAAAAACAATAAATGGCCAATCTTCACATGATTTATGGTCACAGTAATCTGCCTGCAGGCGTGTCTTTATAGTGTCAATAGGGTATAAAGCTGTTTTCTACAGGGCAGTCACAGATTGGTAGAAGGAGTGAAAGACAAGACAAGGAGATGGAATGAAGTTTTAAGAGAATAAAATATATAAGTACTTTTATTTGAGTTTTGAAACTGACGGTGACAAGTTCAGACCCATCGAAAAGATGAAAAGCAGGGGAAATGGGAGTATAGTGAGTGCTTCGGATTATGTATATCATTAAGTACCAAAGAGGAACTTACGCCAATTTGCTTTGGATAGCATGATACGTGGATATTATGCTCAAGTAATAAAGAGATTTTAAACTGAGGGTGGATACATATTTTTATATAATTATAAATTATAAATGCATCTTTGATTATTATTTTTAATTTTTTAATTATAAAATATTTGTCCAAGATTATAATTTTTAATTTTAAAAATTACTATTTTATCTCATTGATTTGCATTTTCTTATCTCGTCCTTATTAATTAATATTATTCTTATTTAATTATTGTGTCATTGGTTCGACCAACGACTGGACCATTCCAACCATTTAAATCATGACTCGCTGGGGTCCAGCTTTTAAAATATTGGTATAAAATAGATATGGAAAAATATTTTAAATAAATGTTAAAATGCTGAGAAATCCCAGAATTTTGGATCATATGCATGTAACTCCATGATATTTAATTTTTAAGTTCTCTTTTCCTGGCTTAGTGTTTTAAAGCTTAAATCTAACATTTTTCGAGGTTTAATTCTAACATTAACTTTGGGTGTTTTAATGTAAAAACATTAAAAGGTTAAAATTAAAACATCAAAAGGTTTGGGGGTTAAAGTGCAAAAATAGATATGTCTTTATCTCCGGAAATGCTTGATAAGAAATGTTTTTTTTAGGTGCAAAAGTGACTATGTGGTAACAAATTAGGTGCAAAAATAGCGTTTGACCGTTAAGTTTGACTTTTCTTGATGACCGGACGATGACGTGGAATTTCAAATATTTTTTTTAGTATCCTTTTAGACCGGTCAATACCGAAATATTTTTTCAAGATCCTAAAATAATTTTTCAAAATTATGAAATATTTTTTTTGTACCAATCAAGATCCTAAAAATACTTTTTAGTACCGATCACAGTCGAAGACTCGAAATATTTTTTTCAAGATCCTTTTAATCTTGGTCAATACCTAAATATTTTTTTAAGATCATAAAATTATTTTTACACCTTTGAAATGCCACGTCATCGTCTCGTCAGCAAAAAAAAGTCAAACTTAACGGTCAAAGTCAAACTTAACGGTCAAACGCTATTTTTGCACCTAATTTGTAACCACATAGTTACTTTTGCACCTAAAAAAAACATTTGCTACTGGGCGCTCCTAAGAGAAAATCACATATCTAGTTTGGGCATTGCCCCTGTTGTATTACCCAAAAAAACGTTAGAGGTTATATATAACTGACCTAAAGTTCATAAAAGTTTTGTATATTTAAGTTAATAAATATTGATATCTGTGTACATTCCTTAAAAAATCTATCAACCTTTTATAAAGCTGCTCTTTGCCCTTTTACAGGGTTATACAAAATATATGATAAAAACATAAGTAAAAAACTACGAAAAAACAAGGAAGAAACAACAGTAACACAAGTCTTTAAGAACACATAATAATAAGAAAATATCCCACCAAATCAAGAGTAGATGAAGCATGTAGATATAAAAAAGGTAAAAGTTTGATGAGATGCTTCTGAGTGCAAGTGATTGTCAATGTTGGCCTGAAAGAAGAATTGAGGGCCCAAACAAAATGTTTCCTCCAACAAAGAATTGCAGAAGAGAGGACAACTAAAAGATATGAACCGGGTGGGATACCAAAAAAAAAAATTGTATGATGCCAAGGAAAAAAATTAGTTCCTGAACTCTTTGCCCTTTGACAAATCAAGAGTATTGAATTCTTTCATTCACCCTTGAACAATTAAGAAATTACAAGTAAATTACCATGATTTTGAGGAGAAAACCCCACCAAAAAATTACTACTACTATAGCAGCTAAAAACTGAACTCAAATTCAGAAAAATGCTATAAATAATATCAGAGCACATCAGAAGAAGGTTCAGAAATATACATGCCATATCTTTTATTGAAAGCTAATTTCCTATCAAAGGCACAAAATCTGGTTCCTTTATTTGCAAATAATACCAATGCTATATGAATGGGACAAGAGAACCTTTTGTAAGAAAAACTAGCAAGCAACTTCTAACCCTAAAGTAGAAAAAAGAATAACAATAACTTCCTGCTGGCCAGCTCAGGAAAGAATTCCTTCACTAGAATACTTGGTTCAACAACCATGCTCAGCCAGCTCATAAATGAACCGTTGATTAATAACCCGACGGCATCACAGTTCCATTGGAATCTGAATTAACATGGAGTGGAGGTTGAAGCTTCCCAGAGTGAGAAGACCTTCTAGGACTGCCAGCAGAATCTGCTGACGAAGTTGGCATTCGACAAGTATTAGGACGACCATTTGGTTCACACAGACTGTAACCCCTTTCAACTGTTTCAGCTTCCAGAGGTAGTTCGTTCAACTCCTACCAAGAGGAAATACAGATATTTCATTACTCCAAATTTTGTTGTGTTGAAAGCTAGGGCACTTAAAAATATGCAAATAACAAAGACACAATGGAAATACGATTAAGACTACTCAATCAAGCAAACAAGAGGCACCATGTATCAATGATTATCAAAATAACATCAAAGAAACGATCTCAATTAGAGAACCTAGCTTGGCATATAACAGAATGGAAATACAATTAGATTCTGTTTTTGGTTAAAAATAGTAAGACTATTGATTACCCACATTAAAAGCCTGTTGATAAATTTGGAGCATTTCTCGACAGTGCCTTCTTTTCCTAGCTACCTCATGAGGTTCTTGCAACATCTCCTCAAATAGGCTCTCTCTGGATGGAAACATACAGAACATAGTCAGCAATACACAGCTTCAGATAATCCCTGAAAAATATCTATGAATAAGAGGGCCATGAGATCACCTGTAAAGCTTTTGAATAAAAACATTGTGCATGTTTCGTTTGGTATTGTTTACCTGCATATGGCTCAACGTTGTCAGATTTGAATAGCTCTGAAAATTCAGAAACACAAACGCTAAATAGTTTCAACAGAATGGACATACAGAATATAGTCAATATTTAAAAGGTTTAAAAAAAACAACATATCCAAACTCAATACGCCATGAACGAAAATATTGGTTGGAGTCACTTATATAAGCACACAGAGAATGCCACCTGGCAGATATGATAATAAGACAAAAGAAGCACCAAATGGTTTTCAAATGTGTTTACCATTCAGCCACCATTTTCCGTACTTCATGGATAAGATGATATCCATCAGATTAATTACATGTTATTACTAGCTACTTACTCTGATCCTTACCACCCTATCATATGAATCCAACCAACCAACCAATCTACATTATCATAACAGTATCTAAGTTTATAAACAAGAAATTTGCAAAGCTTAGCAGGAGGATATGAAATACCAAGAAGTGCATAATTGTTTTTGGTACGAAGTCCTCAACATTCCTTCTCACGATGTCATAATATGATCTCAAAAGCATCTTCGTGACTGCAATCTCAATAACTTCTGTCTCTGAATTGCTCTCAGATGACCTTAAGATAGGAGGGGGCTACATGGACCCAAGCACATTAGGCAAAATTACATGCAAGAAACATTTGATTCCATTAAAAATTAATAGATATACCTCTCTTAAATGAATCGTAGAGGATTGTTCCATATTGTGAACCGTTTCACTATGTCCTCTACTTGCTGTACCCTCTCTCGGAGATAGATGGCTATCACCAGCAAAAATGGATGAAATAACCCAACTTGATTTCCCAGAGGTTCCTGATAAAGAAAAAGAGCAACACAAAAATTAGTTTAAATGGTAAAAAATTATTAGTTTATCTTTTGAATAACCAAAAAATAACAAGTATGAAACACATATCACCAATCCACGGAATGCTTAAACTTCAAATGGTAAAAAAGGATTACCAGAGGATGCAGCCCTTCCAACATCCAATGCAGGATGACCATTAGGATGAACCCCCTGTCAAGAATTAGTTTTGTAAGAATTGAAGTAATTTAAGTAATAACTACGGGATGCTAATTAAGAGAGGGGGAAATTACAATTTAACCCATGATTTGATACAAAACAAACTGACCACCTGTTGTTTATAATGTATCATTCAATGTGTTATCACTGAGTTGCCTCAGTAATCCTCATAGAACTTGAGCCAAATATTAAGGAATTAGGTTTACTCGAGCCATAATCTGAAACTCTAAGTAATAGAAGGATAACTTTCTGCATAATACGTCTTCATCTCATAAAACACCTACAAACACCTATAGAGTCTTGACAATAAAAGCTGACAATAACTAAAGACACACAACTTCTGACTCACCGATAAGATAAAATAACTACTGCATAAAACCACCCACTTATAAAATAACTAATACATGAAACTACCCCTTATCAATGAAAATACCCCATTCCCATCTGTTGGATCCTAACATTACTCCCCTTTGGAAATAAGCCTTGCCCTCAAGGCGGCAAGAGACTGGTTGCGGCAAATCTGTTGCTAGAAAATCAGCACCTTCCACTTTCTCGGTAATATCCATAAGCTTGAAAGAGGATAGGTTACACCTATGTCCCGGGGTAAATTTGTCTAAAATAATTATGAAAGTTCTAAAATAATAAGTTTTCACCCTTCCTTTCTTTCTTCCTTTCCAGAAAAGAGGAAACTAAGAGAAAAAGCACATAGAAAGAAAGCATCTCCAGCCAACATAGTGGAAGGTAGATCAGAAAAAATGAACAATTTCATTGCTAAAAGTTTCTTTCACTTGTCGTGTTAAGCGTTTCATAGTGTTTGGAGACTGTTCTTGAGTTTAAGCTTATAGTGTTTGTTTACAAGTGTCCTCTGATATGATATCAGATATATCACCAGCAGAACCAAATCGCCCCTTGCTGGTGTATTCTCGGAAAAGGCAGTTTAAGGCTGTCTAAAGGGTAGTTAGGTAATTATGGCTTGTATAAGAATTGTTAGGAAGTTACTATTAGTTGTATCTGTTTGGATAAGGAAGTTATTAGAAGTTTAGTGGTATCTGTTTGAATATGGAAGTTACTAGGAATTTAGTCAGTTACTAGAGTTATCTGTTTTTATATATTTCATTGGGTTGTAAATAGAAAGGATTATGAAATATATTTACAGTTGATATTGTCTATTGGTCAAGAATTCTAGATTCTGGTTCTTGAAGGGTTTACTTATAGATCCTAATCTAAGGATCTATCAATTTGGTATCAGAGCATTTCTTTCTCTGGGCCAATTTCTGTGCGTTATAGGAAACTATCGGAAGAAGCAACAGTCTACTAATCCCCCAATCATGAGGAATGAGGCAGAGTCATCCAAGGAACAAGAACCTGCACCACCACCAGACGATTTGGTACAACAGATGGCGTTTCTCGTGAACAAAATGCAGAGTATGGATGCTGAGATGAAGGAGATGAGACAACAAAAGAACATTGTTGATGAACAAGAAAACAGAGAATTCAGGAGACATACCGAAGACTATGAAGAATATGAAGCAGATAATCTATGGGAATATAGACAGCCTTATCGAAGACCATTTACTAAAGTTGATTTTCCCAAATTCAAAGGAGGAGATCCCAGAGGGTGGATTATGAAAACTGAAAAATACTTTCGTTATTATCAAACTCTTGAAGATGTGAAAGTCGAAGTGGCCGCAATGTATTTGGAAGGCGATGCTTTGGTCGTTTTTACGTGGGTTCTTCAAGCCGCACCATACGCTTTTGGGAGGAATTAATTGAAATTTTTCAGGAAAATTTTGGTCCAAAAAGTTCCAAAATCCTGATATATTTTTATGTGATGTTAAGCAATCAGGGACAGTGGAAGAATACAGAAAAGAATTTATAAGACGCTCATCAAGGGTTCAAGGTTGCCCAGAACATTGTTTATTGGCTATTTTTATTCATGGATTAAAAGAAGAATTGAAGGCGGATGTTAAAATTCAAAAACCGTTTTTAAAGCCGCAAGTTTGGCTTTAGAGTTTGAATCAAAATTGCAAACTCAGCAGATTTCACGGCCTTCACAGCGATCTTCCTATTTCCGTGGCAGCAAATGGAATAATCATTTTAATGATTATAAATCTTCAGCGCCACGTCAGCATAATGATTCTGATCTTGCCGCTAAACAGAACCAACGTCAGACGCCTTATGCAATTGAATATCCACCAAATCTCATGCAGAATCAAGATCGCACTCGAGGCCAAATATCATCAGGATTTTCAGCGGTTAACACACTCCATCAAACAAACTCGCCATGTCAGACCATCACAGAAGCCGACCGACAATTCCGTAAGGGACTTTGTTATCGATGCGGCGACAAATTCTCACCGGGCCACCGCTGCAAGACGTTGACTTTCAGACTCATGGAGATTACCGATGATAATGATGAAGAACAGATTCCACCTGCAGAAGAGGACCATATCGATGATTCCCAGCCAGCCGAAATCACTCTTCATGCCATTCTTGGTCGACACACAGCATCGAAGTCAACAATGAAAGTAAAGGGAGTTTTAAAATCTCGAGCAGTTCTAATCCTCATTGATAGTGGTTCTTCACACAATTTTATCGACACTCCTCTTTTGACTGAATTAAATATCAAACCAGATATTTTACCTCCGTTTGGTGTTCAAATTGGAGATGCCTCTATGGTAACATGCAATTCTATCTGCAAGGATTTGGAAGTTACAATTCAGAGCTTGAAAATTACAGAAGATTTCTTTCCTTTTCATCTTGGCAATTTAGATATGGTTTTGGGAATCAAATGGCTCGCTTCCCTGAATACTGTAGCAGCAAACTGGAATAAGCTATTCATGATTTTCCAAGTGAATGGACAACGGTACAAACTTCAGGGAACTTCTCCTACCTCTAACAGCGATATAACATTTCGTCATTATGATGGTATGGCGCTTATTCGTGAATTTGAACTCCTGCAAGATATGCTTCAAGACTTTGCTGATGTTTTTTTGGAGCCTCCATGCTTACCACCAATCAGGGAAAAATGTCATGCAATTAATCTGCATCCGGGGTCCAATCCTCCTAATATCTGGCCTTATCGTTATCCACATGCTCAAAAAGATGAGATTGAAAGGCAGATTGCAGCTTTGATGCACAAAGGTTTTATTCAACCAAGTGTAAGTCCATTTGCCAACCTGGTATTGGTAGTGCCTAAGAACGACTCTTCTTGGCGGCTATGCGTCGATTACAGGGAATTGAATAAAATAACAATCCCAGATAAGTATCCAATCCCTACCATTGATGAACTTCATGGTACAGTTTATTTCTCTAAGATTGACTTACGTTCGGGCTATCATCAGATTCGAGTACATCCCCAAGATACAGTCAAGACTGCTTTCCGCACTCATTCCAGTCATTATGAGTTCATTGTTATGCCATTTGGGCTCACTAATGCCCCTTCTACATTTCAGGCTATCATAAATGATTTGTTTCGACTATATCTCTGGAAGTTTATTTTGGTATTCTTTGATGATATTTTGGTTTACAGCAAGTCTTTTGAAGACCACATGTCCCATTTGTATATTGTTTTCCAACTCTTGCAACTGAACGAGTTTTATGCAAATCCGGATAAATGCAATTTCCTACAGAAAGATATTTCATTCTTAGGCCATGTTATTTCAGCCAAGGGAGTGAAGATGGATCATGACAAAATTGTTTCAATTGATAAATGACCTCTTCCAAAAAATATCTTCGAATTAAGGGGATTTCTGGGTCTTTCAGGTTACTATCGCAGATTCATTCGGCATTATGGACAAATTGCAAAGCCTCTTACGGATATGACCAAGAAAAATGGCTTCATTTGGGATGAGAAATCACTCATAGCCTTTCAAGATCTTCAAAAAGCATTGGTCAATGCTCTTGTTTTACAGTTACCCAACTTTTCAAAGCCGTTTATTGTGGAATGTGATGCGTCTTCTACGGGTATTGGGGCTGTTTTACATTAGGAAGGTCATCTGATAGCCTTTTACAGCAAATGGTTATCCCCAACAAAAAGGAGTGCATCTGTTTATCACCGGGAGTTGTTGGCACTAGTCTTTTCATTGAAAAAATGGCGTCATTATCTTTTGGGAGGCAAATTTGAGGTTCATACAGATCATGTTAGCCTCAAATATCTTCTCCAACAGCGAGTTACTACACCAGTACAGCAAAGATTACTTCTAAAACTCCTCCCGTTTGATTTTCAAATTATTTATAAGACTGGTTCATCTAATCAAGCAGCAGATGCTTTATCTCGTATACCACATTCAGGTGAATTCTTCTCTTTGGTCATTCCTCACGCCTCTCTGTTTGATGATCTTCCGGCATTATTGGATAAAGATCCTTCTACTTCATCCATCAAAGTATCATTACAAGCTGATCCTCAGTCAGTACCTCATTTTTCACTTGCTACTGACCGCTTGTACTTCAAGGATCGCTTGGTATTGCCTACTAAGTCTCCTATCACAACTCAATTAATCACTGAATTCCAATCCACTCCAATTGGTGGTCATGGAGGAGTTTTGAAAACACTCAAGAGACTACAACAATTCTATTTTTGCCTACATATGAAGGACGATATTACTGATTTTATTAAAAAATGTGTGGCTTGCCAGCGTGGTAAATACATTCCCCAAGCTCCAGGTGGTCTATTGCAGCCTCTCCCAATTCCAGCTCATATTTGGGAAGATATCTCGCTTGATTTCATCACGGGACTGCCACCTTCTCATCATTTGGAATGTATCTTGGTCGTAGTTGATCGATTTAGCAAATCAGTCCATTTTATGGGAATGCCATGCTCTTTTTCAGCCAAATCTGTTGCTTCAATTTTCTGCAAAGAGGTGGTACGATTACACGGTTTTCCAAAGTCTATTGTTTCTGATCGTGATCCTATCTTTTTGAGTGCTTTCTGGAAGGAGATGTTTCGTTTGAGTGGTACAACCTTAAAGATGAGTACTTCTTACCATCCTCAAACTGATGGTCAAGCCGAAGTGGTTAATCGATGCCTAGAGACTTATTTGAGGTGCTTTTGTCAAGATTTTCCCAAACGTTGGTCTCAATTTCTGCATTGGGCTGAGTTATCCTATAATACCGGTTATCATTCTTCTTCCGGTTACTCTCTGTTAGCAAACATAAGATAGAAAGTGTGTACTAAATTGTGTGTATTCCACACTACTTGAATTACATTGGCAGATTACACATATATATACACACAGAATAGTTCCAGCCTCTATATGTCCCTAGCCTCTATACAACCCCAACCTCTATTAGTTCTAGCCTCTATATTTCCTAACACTCCCCCTCAAGTTGGAGCATAGATGTTAATCATGCCAAACTTGTTACAAAGATAATTAACACAAGTTCTTAGAAAACTTTTGATAAGAAATCACAAAACAAATTACAAAATTCTCACACACTCCCCCTCAAGCTGTAAGCAACTTGAATGTGAGCAGCAACAAATCACCAATAATTTGCTTCTTCATGAAATCTTGAAGCAAACAGCAAACAGTACACGAGTACCAAACCAAAGTAGAAGATGACCAATCAGACTTCAAACGGTAAATAATTGCCAAACTCCTCACCGGAGGTAAAGAATAAACCGGTCACACATGGACCACCAAATTGTCTCACTAAGACAAACACCTCACTGAACGGGCCATGAAATTACCCAATCACAAACACGGCATTCAAGACAAAAGAACACTTCACGAACGTGCGGGAAAACAGACAAAGAACCCAGCCACCAGAAACAAGTGAACGTGCACATTACGAAATGACGACTGTGCTGAAATGGTATAAACCTAGTCTCACAACGCAACCTTCGAAGCAAAGAACCGGCCTACACACACCGGGAATGAAGACTCGACGTCGGAGAATAAAGCACCACCAGAAAATCCAGCACCCAAACGAGGTATTAATAACCTCAACAGAAACCTCTTTAGTCACCACAGAACAATCTCATCCGAGATTACAACAACCAAACTGAGGCTTTTACGATTCTCAATAGCAAACGTCACATTAGTGACCAAATAACACACTCCTACAACCAGGAAGCAAATAACCACCAAAGCAGAAGATATTGATGAAACGACACTGGAAACGAAGACAAACTAGTAGGCAAAAATCACCAACGTGTACGTATGAATAGTGCCTTACGTATGAACAGTACCATACGTATGAATAGTACCAAAAACGTACAGATGAACAGTTGATCCTCATCAAAAAACTGCAGCTACACCTTTACAGCAACCATTTAGATCAGACAGGTCCAGCATGACTTCTTTTCTTGTCTTCATGCAATCACATACATTTTTTTTCAAACATGTGGGACCCACCACTACCAACTATTCTTCTTTTAAAAAATATGAGTGCGCTGCAACATGGTGAAATGAAAAAAAGAATTCCACTTTATCAAACTCTTATTTCGATTTTCACACCATTGCACATGGTGCCCCACCATTACCAAAGCCTACTTTTGATTCTCCCATTGCATAGGCTCACGGCACCATGAACGGCACCACGAACTGAACCATGGAAGAAGCGGCACCAAGTGCATAACCCGAACCACCGTCATCTTCTTCACCAACTCACCAAGCTCCATTACCGCGACATCCAACCGTGACGAACGGGAAGAGAGGCGGACGAGAACCAGCGAACACGAGAGGAAGACCTTCAAGAGACTTTCTTCGCTTTTACCTTCTTCTCCCCGTCGCCTTTCTTCCTCGAATTGGAAAACAATTGCTGGAAAATTCAGAAACTCCCGAAATCTGCCAACTTCGCCGGAGATGAGAACTCCAATCGTCCAAACAGCCAAATCAGATCGCTTAGCATCCAAACAGACAGAAAATTCAAGAATACTCGCCGGAATCGGAAACGTCGCCGAAAAATTCAAGAACATTCGCCGGAATATGAAAACTTCTCCGGAAATGCAGAAATCTAGCCGAAATCTCGAGATCACTTGCTGAAATTTGCAAACTCCACCGAAACTGCAGTACCATCGGATTAAAGGGTCGCGGAATCTGGAAAAGGGTCGCCGGAAATTGGAGATCTTCGCCGGAAACTGGAAAATTCAGAACCTCACTGAAAATCAAAGACTATCGCCGGAAATAACGAAGAAGACAGAAAATGGTGGTCTGGACAGAATCGGAAACTCGCCGGAATCTGGAATTTTCACCGAAAACTCGGAAAATCTCGCCGGAAATCAAAGAAACTCGAACAAGCTCGATAGCCAATCGAAATAGCACAATAAGGTACACACGACGACCTAACAACAAGGCACACACTTTCACTCTCCCCACAAACAATGGAGATTCACAAGTTAACCAAATATTCTAAAAATCTTGCCTAAAGTGAGAACCTCACCGACAAACACACTCGATTGGCCACATCCTCACCGTTCACATGACCATATACCGTTCACGTTACAGTGACAGCGGCCACCGGAAAATGGCCAAGAATTAACCAAGCTCTGATACCATGTTAGTAGATAAAAGAGAGAAAATGTATACTGAATTGCTTATATTCCACACAACTGAATTACATTGGCAGATTACACATATATACACACAAAATAGTTCCAGCCTCTATACGTCCCTAGCCTCTATATAACCCCAACCTCTATACGTCCCTAGCCTCTATACAACCCCAACCTCTATTAGTTCCAGCCTCTATATTTCCTAACATGTTAGCAGATAAAAGAGAGAAAATGTATACTGAATTGCTTATATTCCACACAACTGAATTACATTGGCAGATTACACATATATACACACAAAATAGTTCCAGCCTCTATACGTCCCTAGCCTCTATATAACCCCAACCTCTATATGTCCCTAGCCTCTATACAACCCCAACCTCTATTAGTTCCAGCCTCTATATTTCCTAACACTCTCCATACAAGGTTGTTTATGGCAAGCATCCACCTGTTATGCTGCCATTTACCTCTGGTTCCACGTGCCTCAATGATTTGGAGGAATTCTTTGAAGAACGTGATGCTGTTTTAGCCATTATCAACCAGAATTTGGCTGCTGCACAATCTGCTATAAAATCTCAAGCTGATACACACCGACGATCAGTTACTTTTGCTACAAATGACATGGTATTCTTAAAGATCCAGCCATATAGACAGCAATCTTTAACTCAACAGCGGTTCAACAAACTGTCACCTCGTTATTTTGGCCCACATCCTATTAAACGCCAAGTGGGTGCCGTGTCATATGAACTCGAATTACCTCCTGAATCAAGGGTGCATCCCATTTTCCTTGTTTCTCTACTTCAAGCTGCTCATGGTTATGACAGGTCTGCTCCCTTGCCTCCTTTACCCATATCTGAAGATTGGGAGTTACTGCTTGAACCAGAGAGAGTCCTTGATTCCACGATTGTTGCTGATAATACTTACTCAGATGTGCACTTGCTTGTTCAGTGGAAGAATCGTCCTCCTAAAGAAGCTAGCTGGGAGCCCTATGAACTGATTGTTGATCAATTTCCCCATTTTCGCCTTGATGACAAGGCTCCCTTTCAAGGGGAGAGTAATTATATGATATCAGATATGTCACCAGCAGAACCAAATCGCCCCTTGCTGGTGTATTCTCGGAAAAGGCAGTTTAAGGCTGTCTAAAGGGTAGTTAGGTAATTATGGCTTGTATAAGAATTATTAGGAAGTTACTATTAGTTGTATCTGTTTGGATAAGGAAGTTATTAGAAGTTTAGTGGTATCTGTTTGAATATGGAATTTACTAGGAATTTAGTCAATTACTAGAGTTATCTGTTTTTATATATTTCATTGGGTTGTAAATAGAAAGGATTATGAAATATATTTACAGTTGATATTGTTTATTGGTCAAGAATTCCAGATTCTGGTTCTTGAAGGGTTTACTTATAGATCCTAATCTAAGGATCTATCATCCTCATAATCCAAAGAATGGGCTCCAAAGGTTATGAAATTGTTTAGGGTGTAAGTAAAACGTACCTTTATCAATGAAATAGGTAATCAGCTTAGACAATTTTTATTAGGACCAGAAGTGGATAGGTGACAATTTAAAAAAAAAAAAAAAAAAAAAAAAAAAAATCATAAGGAATTAATGAAAGACTTGAGAGATTAAAATGTTATTCTCTTATTTACCCCAGGGGCGGTTATTTTTAGCCAATTCACAAGAGTGTAAAATGTAGTTTATGCTTTGCTAAATATCTTGAATCCTTCAAACTACTGATTAAAGAAATGAACTGTTTATGGACGGAAATTATCTACTCTAATTGATAACACACAAATAATCAGACAATTACATACCTGATCAGCCACAAATCCATTAGCTTGCCTTCGAAAAATACCTGGAGACGTATCAGAGGCTGATCCCCTATCAGCTTCAATGCCATCCTATCAGATATTAACAAGGGTGGAGAGACAAGTTAAGCTGTGAGAGTAAATTATAATCCTCTACAAAGACGTATATGGATGAAACTTGATGAGATATATATAATCATGGATACCCTTTGCCTTGAAACTGAGGGAGGAATCCTAGAAGACTGCATCTGTCGCATTGAAATCTCTAATGCCTTACTTCCATCAATAAAATTTGGGTGAGAAGTATTTATGTAGTCCATCTGCAAATTTGTGTAATTTAAAATTAAATTAGTAAAAGGAAGTTGAATGTTTTGCAAAGATAGACTGACCATAAAAATCGACACTAACAGCAGCATGTCAGTGGTTTCCTTTAGGGCACCATTTGTGGCATGAATCACTTTGTTGAAAGGGTTTGTATAGCAGAACCAAGCATGGTCACTGAAAATTTACCGCAGTTTGAATATCTATCATTGATTGGCCGCTAATGACATGATTATAGCAGTAGATAGAGAAGGTGGAACCAATGAAGCATATATAGATATTCCCTTCTATCTTTACAAGAATTTGGAATCCCACATACAACCTCCATTTCAATAATATGCTCCATCATATTCTCTGAGGGTTCAAGACCTTCTCGCAGAAAGTTCCCTATGACTTCATCGATGCGCTTTCTTAAGAAAGGAAACCGCTGCAGCTCATTCACCAAACAGCAATGGCAGATCTGAAGAAACAATACATATATACAAGTATGTTAATAGGATGGTGAAGTAGAGCACAGAAGAAATGGCAAGCCATTAATCCCTACCTTTATTAATTCATCGTATATAAACCTAGCACATTGAAGGCTTGGATCCAATAGCCGAGCTATTTGTCTTCTCACAAGAACTTCAAATGGCACCTAATTGCATGGAAACAGATTTTAAAAAAAATCCTCAAGAATGAACAGAAGTCATTTAATTGATATACGAATTGAGAATAATTTGAGCACAAAAGGTTTTATTAAAAAAGAATTACTGAGGAAATAGCAAAGAAGGAAAAACAAAAATCTAACAACACCTACTTCAGGAACAAACAATGCTGATCTAGGTCCAGTTGCGTTTTGTATGGCAGTTCGAATATCACCATCCTTCAAATCCTCACTTGGATCAACTTCCTGCAAAGCCCATTTAATCACATCCAATTTCCGTGCAATAACTAAGGGATGAGAGTGTTGACCTGTAACAGCCTCTCCCAAGTTTATTTAGCTCATGTGCTGACTTTTTCTATTGAATAGGAAATAGCCAATCTGGGATTTGTTCAAATTCGATGCAGTAAAAGATAGAGAAATTTTTCAAGAGTAACCTACGCGTCAAAATTGTGTCATAATTTAGAGTATAAATTAATTAAATCTGATGAGTAAAAGACATTTTAATTGTTAAGGGTTTATACAGTGCTATAAAAGAAAAGGGGTTATACAATAAAATATAACATATTCCTAAAGCTGAAAAAACAGAAAAATTTAAGGGAAAAATCCATTTAAATACCAAATGAATTTGTAAAGCCCCGTAAGTCGCCGAATTTGTAAAAAGACTCGAGAGATGACATGGACCTTTCGGGGTTATGCAAATTCATGGGAAAAGACCAGTTGCCCTTAGGTTATTTTGACAGATTATGCATTTCATCTTTCTCGGGAAAAAAAAGTTCATTTGCACTGCCCCTGTTGTTCCTCCGCTTGACCCACTCCGTCGCAGCCTGTCTCGCCACCTTGGACGACGCTACCGCCGCCGTGAACGCCGCTCCCTCCGCCGTGGACGCCACCGGCGACAGCTTTGTGGACATCGAGCAAGGTAGCTATTGAATCGCAAGGAAGGAGAAAAAGATTCCTTTGAGCTCGATCCATTTTTCTTCTTTGCTTTTTTGAGCTGTGATTCATTGTTCTCCAACAAGACCATGTGTAAATCAACAAGAGCACAAAGAAGAGAACTTTGCTTTTTAATTTTACTTCTTTGAGCTCTAATTCATTTTTCTTCTTGGCTTTTTTGAGCTCTGATTCATTTTTCTCCAACAAGAGCACAAAGAAGAGGACTTTGCTTTTTTATTTTACTTCAACTAGCCTTATATAGCAGTCAAAATTCTCAAAAGTTGTTGTTAATTTATGCATTTTCTGTTGTTAATTTATGCTTTATCTGTTGTTAATATCCTCTGAGATTGAAAGAAGAAAAAATCCAGGTTTTTCAAACGTTGTTGTTAATTTATGTTTTTTCTGTGATTAATATATGCTTTATCTGTTGTTAATATCCTCTGAGATTAAAAGATGAAAAAATCCAGGTTTTTCAAATGTTGTTGTTAATTTATGCTTTTTATGTTGTTAATTTATGCTTTTTCTGTTGTTAATAGCTTCTGGAAGTGAGAGATGACAAATTCCACGTTTTTGCAAGTTGTGGTTAATATATGCATTTTCTGTTGTTATTTTATGCCTTTTCTATTGTTAATAGCTTCTGGAAGTGAGAAATGACAAATTCCAGGTTTTGAAAAGTTGTGGTTAATATATGCATTTTATGTTTTTTCTGTAGTTAATAGCTTCTGGAAGTGAGAGATGACAAATTCCACGTTTTGAAAAGTTGTGGTTAATATAAGCATTTTCTGTTGTTATTTTATGCTTTTTCCGTTGTTAATAGCTTCGGAAGTGAGAGATGACAAATTCCACGTTTTTGCAAGTTGTGGTTAATATATGCATTTTCCGTTGTTATTTTATGTTTTTTACATTAATAACGTCTAGAAGTGAGAGACGACAAATTACGGCGGCGGTGGTGGTGGTGGTGGTGGTGGCCGACGCGGTGGTTGTGGTGGCGGTGGCGCGCGGTGGTGGTGGTGGCCGCGGTGGTGGGGGAGGGTTTTTTTTTATTATTTATTTAAAAGTAAGGGCAAAAAGGGTAATTTGACCCAAATTTGCATATCCCTTATAGGTCCTTGGTACCTCTTAGTTTTTTTACAAATTCAACAGACTTCTGAGGATTTTACAAATTCAGAAGGTATTTATTTGAAATTTTCCCAAAATTCAATGGTTATATATGACAGATTTTAAACAAAACAATTTATTAAAAAAGAAAGAATATGTCTTGAGAGAGAAGAATAGATATTTCGAGGACGAGCAATATTATGTTAAACATTCAACTGGCACGACATAAAATTCAGAAGAAGCATTTAATGCCTTTGCTGTATTACAGCATCTGCAATGTATTCTGCCTTTTATTGCCGTCCATGTTTACTCCTATTGATATATGCATTCTCTAATAGGGACTTTTTTAGTAAATAACTAGTGGGAATCAGAATTAGTTAGAAGAGAGGGAGTATCAGTGACGTGGTTGGGCAAAGGATATATATGTGTGCATTGTACCAATTGCATGGGTGTGAATGAATTAGTCCCTTTTTCCTCTTTTGGTATATCAAAGGTATTAGAGCCCCTCTGTTTGGCCATGGCGCCGCGGACACAAGATCCCAGGACCGACTGGGTGAGCAAGAACTACGCACCGATACGATCCACACCACAATGCAATCTCGATTTGAACAGAGTACACAGGATATCGCTGAGCTCAAGAAGACGGCCACTCGATTGGAAGAGCTTATGCAGAAGCTTGAAACCAGATTCTCTTCGCCACCCAACTTTGCTACTAGGAACCAGACTATCGGCGTTAATGGCACTGGAGATGGAGGTTCTAGCTCCACTATCCTTTCACCCATCCCAATGTTCAGGACCTTCCAGGAACAGCACACACAACCACGATCCACGACTCTTCGACTTACTTCATTCCCACCAAATAAAGGCGTGTGGAATTTCCACTGTTCGACGGGTTTGATTTCTGCGGTTGGGCTTACCGCTACCGGCAATTTTTCGAGGTCGATGGCACTCCGATGAAACATCGTATCCGACTTCTAAGCATTCATCTGGAAGGACATGCTCCGTGCTAGCATCAAACCTTCATGCGGCATCGACCTTTCACCGATATTCGCTAGGAGGATTATTTCACCCAAAGGGAGGAAAAATTCACTAATATACGCGAAGAACATCCACTGATTACTCAGGCTTAAAATTTTCTACAGTGCCCTGAGAAATACTCCTCTGGTCACCGATGTAAAGATTCTCATGTCTACATGCTCATCATTGATGATGACGAAGATCAATTTAAGGATGCGCTGGGTGTCACTGAAGGGGTGGCCGACGGCAGTGTTTACGCCATTGAGGGCTCTCTCAATACTTCCACCCTCAAACTCCTCACTAGAATCAAGAATCAGCAGATTATTCTTCTAGTCAATCAGGGTAGCACACACAATATCGTCGATGAAGTTTCTGCTCTTCGCGAGTTTGTTGTTGCTAATGAGTTATATCCCATCCATGCCCCTTCCCACTTGCCAATGAAGCTAGGGTGATTTTGTTCTTTCCCCGTGACCAACACCGAGCGTTACGGACTCTCCGGACTTTTTTACGATATTTTCCAAGAACCCACTACCTTACCTCCATCGCGAACCTTTGATCATTCCATTCCTCTCAAGGATCATTTCTTGAAGGCACAACACGAAATGATCCAAGAAGCTAATAAAAACAAGTCGGATAGTCCGTTTACTATTGGTGACGGGGTCTACGACATTACATCCCTTTATGAGGAATTCACTTGAACAATTCCTCTCTTCACAAACCGGTCGCACGTTATTTTTTTTCCATTTCGAGTGCTGAAAAAATTGGTGTTGTTGCTTAAGAGCTTGAACTTCCTGTAGCAACTAGAATACACCCAATTTTCCATGTTTCTCTTCTTCAGAAGCATGTTGGGCCCTCTGCTTCTATTACTCAGTCCTTACCACCTGTTGATGATCAGGGTCAGTTTACTCTCGAACCAGAGGCAATTTTGGTCGTAAGCTCGTTCGCCGCAACAATCTTCCCATCACTCAAGTCTTAGTATAGTGGCCATTTACTCAACCTGAGGATGCTACTTGGGAAGATCTTCCTACTATTCAGCCGCAATTTCCGAATTTTCTATCGTCGCGCCATCCTACCAATGCAATCCTTGTGGACAAGGATTCATTTTAGGGGTATTGATATATGCACGCATTCTCTAATAGGGACTTTTTGGTAAATAACTAGTGGGAATCAGAATTAGTTAGAAGAGAGAGAGAGAGAGTATCAGTGACGTGGTTGGGCACAGGATATATATGTGTGTACTGTACCAATTGCGTGGGTGTGAACGAATTAGTCCTTTTTTCCTCTTTTGGTATATCACCTATTGACCCTTGGGGAATGCAACCCTGGGTGTGACATCCATACTTAAATACAATTAAGAATGGCCACAAAGCTAGAACTAGAAAGTGCAAGCAACTCTAGATTTCAGAAAGTATCTTGGCATCAAGTAGTTAAACCAGATACAAAGGTATTCACTTGCACCCTAATTTGTATTTGCATTTCCCCTTTTTTTTAACTAGAATGATAGAAATGACAGAAACTAAGTTCCAAAGCCTAGCCACTAAAGAAGACTTGTTAAAGTAAGATTTTGAGATCAAGGAAACTCTTCGCAATTTTTACCACTTTTTTGTGGTGAAAGGAAATTACTAACCAATATCAAGGAAAAAAAATTTCATCCATATGTAAAGTTGAAGATCCTAACAGAGCAAGAAAGAAAGGAAGTCAGTGAATTGTTTCTTCTAAATGACTAAACACATGCTATGGTTGATCACAACAAGTGCCTACTACAATATAATTTGAGCTTTTGATGTCAAAGTCTCACCTTGTTTAACTTCTTTGCTAGCTGAGGAATACCACAACGATCTGCTATGCTATTGTACATCTATATATAACATATATGTTAAAAAAAAATTAAGCATATGAATTGGCTTCACTTGAATACAACTAAACAATGATACTTTCTTACAGGACGACTGCGGAAGAATTCCTCTTCAGCAACAGGAGCATCTCTTATACTCCTATTCATAAGAGTATCCTCGTTAAATGAAATAACATAAATCAGATTTCAGCATCCTAAGTTGACAAGTAGATAGTTGACCTTCGTGATAATCAGATAATCACAAGTATATATGTTTCCATCCGATATGTCCTTTCTTGTGTGTACTCAAACATATGAAATATAAAATTTACTCAAACACCATCTTTGTTATAGTAGGATAACATTATTACCCCTTAGATAACGAAGAATTCTCTTAAGAACAGTCCAATGATAATCCTTAGGGCAGTGCATATACTGAGACACTCGATTAACAGCAAATGCTAAATATGGCGAGTAAAGCTAAGATACTGCAAGCTTCCAACAGGATGAACTTCAACACCAAAAAACTAATGTAGTAATCCGAAATCCTTGACAGGAAAAGTTGAACTTCAACCATCAACTAATTCAGAAACAGCGGAGGTAGAGGAACCAGTAATTAGAATGTCGTCAACATAAACCAAGACATGGATTATGCATTTTGTAGCAACAAATTTCTTCTATAAATAACGAGTTACTCAATAAATCTTTTCCTCCCTTGCCACTATAAGTCTTGATATTTCACTGTCTTCCTTCATCCTTCTAAACTTGTGAACAGGGGAATAGTTTCACGGTTCTGACAGAAAAAAATTGAGGGAATTGGACTCCTTCTTATTGGTATTTTTAACATCTCTTTGCTTCATATCGCCATGGTTCATCGATGTTAATCCTTTATACTTCTCTTATGTTTTGATGGATTGGAAATTTAGGGGTTTCACATTCTCATGTATACTGTGGTATTGTTACTCTAAGTGATTGGTAAAATTTGAATGCATGCATGGATGTTGTTTGGGAAAGTATTTATAGGCTATGGAATTATTCTATGAATATGTTCTAAAATACTGATAAAGTGTTTATCGATAGCAATGCTTGAAGGAAAAGAGTTATAACTAAAGCTAACACCTTGCAGTAGTGTTACCTTGAGAGTTCACTCTATGATGTTATTAAATTAAAATAAGAGATATTATTTTAAAAGCTTTGTTGAAATTTCGGCTGAGTCAAATGTTATGATCTTACAAATTTAATTCCAGGAAATAGCTCAATGCAATAAAACTGAACAATACTTAATGATAACTCTGAATACAAACATGCTTGAATCTCTCAACATAAGATAAAAGCGAAGATACAGAGCTAAGGAAATAAGAACACGAAACATGACCATGACCATGGCGAGGAGCGACAGTTTGTTCCATCTCTATTTATTTTCGACAACTTCATTAACATAGTCCACTTCTTGTAGGCCCATGTTGTTTTAGAAAGGAAGTTATTTTATGATTGAGGAGTATTGTTAATGAATTGACGCAAATATATGTGAGTTTATATGATAAGTGAAATAATGGGCCTGTTTGGGTTGGCTTTTTATTAAGCATTACGGTGTAAAAAAACCCAAGTAGCTTTTAAGTCAATGAGCGAAACAAAAAAAAAAGCTCACCGACGAATCTTGTTTGGGTAGTCCGATGACTTATCTCATTAAAGCTAATCTAATGGACTTATTCAACTCTCCATTTTGGAGCTTTTTTTTTTTTTTAGGCGAGTTCTCTATTCATGTTATATATATATATATATATGCGCTACAACTATACAAATAATAAATACAACCCAATATGATAATAAATACATTTATTTTTTTATTTTTTTCAACCCACAGTTCTCTTTTTGCGTAAGCTGAGTTCTCTTTTAAATAATAAATACATTTATTTTTTATTTTTTCAATTTTAAATATAAATATAAATTTTTATCTTTATTTATTGCGATAAAGACTAATATGTATAGTAGTAACTCAATATGATTCATGCCTTTTTCGGTCATTTTAAATGCTTAACGACTTTTCAAATGACAATCCAAACACTCATCGGTTAAGAAAAATTTACTTACGCAAAAAGTCAAATGGACAATCCAAACACAAATCATTATCTATTACCCGACTTTTTTCCTACCGAACTTTTTTTAAGTCAGATGGCTTTTAAGCCACCATTCCTACCGCCAACCCAAACAGGCCCAATGAAGGTTGGCTTAGGTACTTAGGTAGCCACAAGGAGAAACTCTAATTCAAAAGTCTATTGTTATGGCAAACCATGCCACTATAGTAACTTGTTAAGTAATTGAATGCACTTTACTCTAAGGCCTCGTTTGGTACATGCATGCAATCGGTGGGAAGGGAAAGAAACATTAGCAAGTTTCTCCGTTTGGTACACATTTTGGACAAATCTTCCCGGGAACCCAAGTTCCTAGACCCACCATAGACCCACCAATCTTCCCTCATATGTGGGAAGATCAGATCCCACCAAAGTTGGTGGGATCTCAAGTTCCCACGTCACTATTCACATTTTTTAACAAATTTACCCTCAAATTTAAACTTGGTAGAAAATTTTTTTACACGAGTTTGAACTTGATAAGAGCATATTTTTTAAAAAATTTGTTAAAATATATTTTAGATAAAAAAATTATTTTTCTTTTTTATTTTGAATTAATTACTTTTGAAGGTAAAATAGACATTTCTTGATTCTTTACCAACTACTACCCCTTCATTTTCTTCCTACTAAACAACTCATCTCCCCTCAAGCTATCTTCCGTCATCTTTCAAAATCTTCCCTTTCCTCCCATTCCTTCCTTTAAGTTCCTTTCACTCCTCAAATTTTTCTCGTATCAAAGGGGGCCTAACTTCACATGTTAGACCTTTACGTTCTCCTCAAATTTGAAGCTCATATATGAATTTCCTTCCTAAGAGAGTCTTGTGATATTAATGGCTTAATGATAAGAGTTTCCTAAATTTAGAAAATTATTATTTATTTTATATAACTTTACTTGTTATTTATTTTACATAATGGTTTAGATGTATGGAGCCATATCAAGAAAATTTGAAAATGTTACTTCAAAGCCTTCATTTATTTGTAACACCTTACTCTAAGGTCATTTATCAATGTTGTTTAGCCATTCAATGAACACATGTGACCTAATAGATACCTGTGAAAAGCTAAATGCTTGAAACTCTTTCTCAAAGATTAGATACCATGAGATAAAGAATTTTCTTGAAACATATAAAATTCATAACTAAATCATTTTAGCTCCAAAGTAATGGTTCAAAGCTCAAAATTTAGCTCTTGAAAGCTCTTTGATAGAAAAATAACATCTGGATTCATTTCTGTTTTGTTTGGTCCAGAAAAAAAAAAAACCATTTTATCAAATTTGGACAAAGGGAGATATACACAGCATATATCAGATTTTTTAGTTATATATACACATAAAAAAAAAATTTATGAAATAAGACTCATATTAAAGGTCAGGATGTGTACTATTTCACTACAAAATTTCATAACCTGGGTAAAATGTTTTCCCTATCAAATTTATTTCCCAATATCATGGCTCATCAATAAAACAACAACTAACTTACCTACTTTATGTATTTTTAGCTATGATCTCATGCTTCTCCTTATGGGGGATAGATACACACCTCTGTGTGTATGTAGCTCTACTTTAATATACCACTTACCTTTACATTTACTTGGCTCTCATGCTTCTCTCTATTGGGGGATAGATACATACCTCTGTGTGAGTGCGTGTGCGTGTGTGTGCATGTGTGTGAGTGGATATTTGCTACCAAGACCCTCTATGTGTGTGTGTGTGGGTATTTCCTACCAAGACCAAAGAGGAGGCAAAGCAAAGGAAGGGCATGCAACCTATAGGGGTTTTTGTCATTAGTCTTGGGGTCTACAATCAACAATTACACCGTTCTTGAATTTTTGTAATTTTAGGAAGCAAGAAAATCAAAGGGAAATGTTGTCTAATCTTTTAGAAAATTTGGAAAGGATTATTTAAGTATAATTTAATGTTGAGAAAGTGATAATGGATAGGAATTAACTAGTTGATAGAATGAGAATTACAAAATCACTTTGCTTCCCTTGGATTAAAATCCACAGCCAGAGTAGGACAGCGAAAAAGAGTTGTATTGAGATTATCAATTGTTGTACTTTTGTTGTTGTATTGTAGTAATGGATTAGTTGGGTACACATGTGTAGTTACCTAATAGATTATGTTATTGGTTTAGAACAATACCATTGGGCCTTAAAGATATTAAGCCCATACGGTATATATATTGCCCAGGAAACATATGACATTGTATTGGATTCAGCCCATGACTTCAATATACCGAAAGAGAGTTTCCTCGGTATGTTTTTATTAAGTTGAGTTTTGTGTATTTTGATACTTTCAATGTATCCAAACTAAGAATTTGTTTAGGGTACAAGTGAGAAAGTAAATTTGAAAGCATTGAAAAATAAAGTTGAATAATTTAACATGAATGAAATTGGCTACTAAGCCCAATTGAACAAGAAACCTAAAATCCAGAATATGACAAAATGTCAAAGTACACTGTAAATAGAACTTTCATGCTATAGAGTTAGTCCCCGCTTTTACTGTCGGGAATCTAGGCTGGCCTTTTTAGGTCCTGGGTAAGAAATACGTTTATTTTTTAAGGCCGGCACGAGAAAGATGCGGGTCATGCGGGCCCCGAACAGTGGCTGAAAAACATTTTTATGAATTAAAAATTATTTTTCCTGCATTTGTTTTCAATGAAATATAGTTGGTAAAATACAACAATTAAAATTCTAATTATAATATATTTTTCTTGAATTAAAACCTACAAAAATAAATCTAGGGTTTGGCCCTGCTAGGTCACTTGCCCAACTAGTGGATCGCCCTTGAGGGGGAGGGTGCAAAGGAATGTTCCTACGTAGGAGTCTTACGTAAGGTTCATTCCTTATGGGATGGGGAGTTGGAGAATGAGAACGTACAGGAGACTTCAAGTTCGGATGCAGACATAACTAAGCAGCGAAATGAGAATGGTATAATGGTCTTCTCTCTTTCAAATGGTTTCAAATAGAGAGCTTGGAGTAGGTGGCGTCAAACTCTCGTGATTAAACCCTTGGGAAGAAAGTTTGCTTTTGATTTTATGCGACAACGACTGGAGGCTTTTTGGGCAAGGAACAGAAGAGTTGTTGTTACGGATGTGGCTAATGGTTATTATTTGGTTTGGTTTGAATCCATGGCCAATCTGAGTTTGGCCAAAATTGAAGGTCCATGGATGGTGCAAAATCATTACATTGCAGTTTAGGAGTAGCGGCCAACCTTTAACCCAAAGGTTGACGTAATTAGTAAGGTAAAGAGATGAATTTACCGGCATTTATGGACACAGGATCGGTAATTGCCCGAACACACGAGCTGATATGATTCCAACGGGTGAAAGACAAAAAACATGTACTGCAGACGTTAGGAAAGCAGTAGGCAAGAAAGGCACTTCAAAAATTCATGCTAATAAGGTCAAGATTGTTTTAAATAGTGAAAATCAAAATAGGTTTGTACCTTTGCAAGAGTCTTTTCAACAGGTGCTAGAGGAGGAATCTGGCCAGAGTTGTAATGAGCTTTCGGCAATTCCAGCAGCAGTGATAGAGCAATCGTCGGATGGTGAGTTGATAGAGGTGGTACCTAGTATGGGAGAAAGGGAGGAAGTAACTATTGTGAAAGGAGGGGAGTTGGCACAAGGTGTATCAAGTACCAACGATCTTCACGAGGGATCACAACAACTGTAGTAGGCAAGGAAATTGATGTCCCACGTAGCACAGTAAAGGGATTGGAATCAATTATGGTAGGTGGTGGAATATCGCTTACCAATAATTTGGCATTTACTAGTGCAGTCCAAGTAGGAGAGGTGATCCCATGTGTGGATGAGGTAGACATTATCTAGGTAGTAAATGAGCAAAATAAAAATGGTGATACTTGATAGGGCAAAACTTTAAGCTTAAAACTCCGCAAGTATACGGGTCGTACTAAGTAATAAAGTGATAAGAAAAGTATCGTTCCCACGAGGACTTTGTACCCACAACTTCAGTTAAACATTAATTTTACAATTTCGTTTAAGTTAAGCAAATCAGAATTGAATTTAATTAAAATCAAATCAAAACAAACAAACTACCACAATAAATAAATGAGCAACTCAGAGTCACTAATCCCTTATTAGTTTCATAAACCTTGTTTCCACTAATTTAATTAGCCTTAATATCAATTTTGTTAATCTCGAGTATAATTAGTTATAAGTGCATGTCGGTCCACTTACAACCCTCTCTTGAGTATAATTAGTTATGTCTAACATAATTACTCGAGAAGCGATAAATCTCGAACTCACTCCTCAACAATTATATGGGGCCATTAGGTATATTTCTATCCTAATCGCAAATTAAATTAAAATCTAATCACATAATACTTAATCTCGGAGCTTAATTAAAATTCCCTTCGAAGGTAAATCAAAAAAAAAAAGAAAAAGATAAAGATGATGACATTTTTGTAATTACGTAAAAAAAAAAATGATAAATTGAATGTCCCTTTAATAAAAATCTATACCAAAAGTTTATTTTTGGCTTCCTAATTAGAAAAGAGACTCCAAAAATAAAATTTTTAGCATCCCAAGTTATGAAATTGACGCCAAAAACACTATTTTTTGCGTCCTTTTTAGAATTAAGATGCTAAAAGTAGATTTTAGGGTCTCAAATTCAAAGTTGAAAATCCTAAAATCCAATTTAGACGATTCCAATTATAAATTAAAGAGTTCAATAATAAATTTGTTAGAAGTATACGTCCATAAACAATTTTACGAAAGTTTTTTGGTTGATATGTTCGCCTCGAAAATTTAAAAACGTAACAATCTTACCTTTTTTCGTTAAAAATCGAACATTGACAGTTTAAAAAATGAAATTTACTGTTAACTTTTTAACAAAAAAATGATAAGATTCCTGCTTTTTAAAATTTCAGGACAACAATTGAGCAAAAAAAAAAAAAAACTAAAACTAGTGTACTTCCGAATACTTAACTCTAAATTAAAACATGAAAAGTGCCTAATTTATATGCTCCGTCCGTCCTCCTCTCGTTTACACACAGTCGCTGCTCCGTCTGTCCTCCGTATTCCCTCCTCCCTCACTCCGTCGAACCTCCGTACTCCCGCCCTCTCCCACCGACCGACCTCCGTCCTCCTTACCTCTCCCACCGTCGCTGCTCCTTTGTTCCTCCCTCTCCACCGTAGCTCCTCCGTCCTCCATCCTCTCTCCCACCGTCCTCCTTCCCTCCTCTCTCACACCGTCGGACCTCAGTGCTCCCGCCCGTGCTCGCGAAGGTCTCCGAAACCTCAGAAGTTTTGCGCGCTCTGTCGCCGTGGATACCGCTGCCATCACCTTGGACGACGCTGCCATCACCGTGACGCCGTCGACGCTGCCTTCAGGTATCTTCCTCATCACATTTGTTCTGTTATGTTTTTTCATTTAGCCCTACTCTATTTCGATAGTCCGATTCTTTCCCTCACTCTCAGTCCTCGTCAGGTATCGATAGTCCGATTCTATTCTTTCCCTAAAATGGTTTTTTGAATTATTTTCCAGTCTGCGTGTTGCCAGTGGCGTAACGCCTTTATGGCCAAAATTTGACCGGCCCACGATCTTATAAAATTTGTTAGTATATATATGTATTTATTATATGATATTTTATTTGGCCACAAATTTGGCCCAATAATTTTTTATAGGATAATGTTTGTTTCATTACTCATTAAAAAAACTTGTGAGAGGAGAGTAAAATTAACTTGTTTGAGATATACTTAAAAAGATTAGTATCATCTTATATATTGTTTTAAATTATAATTATTTGTTATTATTTGTTTGTATTTTCCAGGTTATTTGATCTTATTTAGTAAATACTCTCTCTAGTTTTATTTAAGGAACCAACTAACAATTCTCACAAATCAATAAAAACAGTTAAAGTAATTAAATTTGTCCTAAAATTTAAGTAATTTTCAATATTATCCCTATTAATTACACTAAACTCTAATATCATATTAATTATTATTTCTTTTTTTCCTAAAAAAATAGTAATAATTAATTTTTATTAATTTTTACTCTCACTCACTACCTTTTTAATTATGGGTATACATGGAAAAAAATATATTTAATGCTTTTTTGGAAACAAGCAAGTGTTTTATAAAAAGAACCAAATATACTTGTTAGTTAGTACCTTATAATAAGAAATAAAGAGAAGTTGATATGTTTATTTTTTTTTACTTCTTAAAAAAAAATTTCTGTTCCGCCACTACGTGCTGCTTAATTCCACCACGTTGTTTTTTGTTGGTCTGCTCGTTATTCTCTTTCATGCCATTACTGTGACATACAATAACTTATGTTATCTTAATTAGTGAACAAGCAAATCATTTGTATGTAGTGATGTTTAGAGCAAGCATGATTAAGGTCCAATTGTTTCAAAGTTTCAAACAGTAAAAAGGATTGTGAAGTTAGGCTCAAACTATGATTTATGAGCACCGAAGTGTTGTATGTTCTGTTTATGATTTTATTTGAAGCAGTGAAGTTAAAGGAACCAAAAGGCACACCTGGGGGCAAAGGCAAGGTGCCACTAGGGGTCCTCTCCTCTTTGATTAATCTGTTGATGTTCCTTCAGTGCACAATTTTGGTGCCTTTTGGAGTGAAATGAAGTTTTTGCCTTCGCTGTTTAAGTGTAACCTTCATGTTCTTCATTCTTTATGTGAATTTCCTTAGTTCATTAGAAAGTGATTTCCTGGTAAGTTAGGTAATGCTACCTTGTAACCCATTTGGGGGCAATGAGGTAATGGGACGATAACTTTGGCCTTGCTCGGTTGATCCAAAGATTAGAAAGTGCTGTCCTGAACTCTGTCTTCCTAGTTCATTTTCTTGAAGTAAAACAATTTTCATTCCCATCCCTCGAAATATATGATTTCCTGGGAACAATGGCATTCCACGAACATGGAAGCTTTTCCTAAACTCCGACAACTCTGAATATCAAATTGCGAAAAGTTAATTGCTGTCCTGAAATCGGTCTTTCTAGTTCATTTTCTTGAATTAATACAGGTCTTATAGTTTAGTGGCATAATAGGGTGAGTTGGGCTTGAAAGAGAAAGGTTAGATTGGTCATTTGAAGTATGCAACAATAGATCAGTGCTGCAGAGTGCTTCTGAACCGCTGCATCTCTTGCATTCATTCTTTAAATGCATACGTAAAATATGGACCCTCTAACCAGAACAGGACTGAATCAATTACTCTTATTGTTTAGGCAATATTCAATTTAAGGATCTGCATCTTATATTTTCTTTAAAATGAAAAAGAGCACTTTTTCTGGAAAAATATTTGTAAAGTAACACGCTGGTACATTATATTGCTGCAATGTTGTGTTGTGTTGGATTTTATAATTGGTTACTTCCAGATGTAATCACAAATCTAAATCTCAAATCTGCTTCATTATTCTCTGTCTTCTTTCTTTCTTATAGATCCAAAGCTTTATCCGTTGGGATTTAATAATAAATGAATTACTGGTTCTGGTACTAAACATGTGAACTAGATAACTAATTTATACTCCCTCCGGTCCTAATTATAGGAGTAAATTACCAGAATTTGGAGGGATTAAGGAAGGAAGTTAAATTAGTTAATTATGTATATTTTCCTAAAATACCCTTACTAGCTTGTATTTTAGCCAAAACGGAGTCATATTCTTGCAAAGGACTGCAGTAGATATTAAATGCAAAGGATACAAACCAAATCCTAAATTTACTGAAGTGAACTCCTCAACAATAACATTTCCTCTCATAAAAAATATTATGGTTTTATAGTCCTTCAAAATGAATCTTTTTTTTTTTGTTACAACAAAATGTATCTTTTGTATACAACGACATGACAAATTGGTTGCTTTTAACATTATAACTCTTTATCCAATCATTTTACGCGGGGCTTGTATTACAAGGCATGTTTATATAAAAACACTAATTAGTTAAAAGAAGAAACAACGTTACTTAATAGAATAAAATTAGTTTAAAAAATATTCTTAAAGGAATATTAAAATTATTTTATTTAAAAATAAAAAATAAAGTAGAATATCTTACTTAATAGAATATAAACGTGTTGTTAAATTAATTATTGTGGAAGTATTAGTAGGGGTGATATGGAAAAAATATAGAAAAAAATTGCTCAAAATTAATTTATATAAAAAATTATAATTTTGGTGTATATTAATGAGTTGCAAACATTATTTACTTTATAAAATATATAGGTGTATTATTAAATTATTATTGTCTTTAATTATTATTAAGAAAGTATAAATAGGGGTATTATAGGAAAAAAATGATAAAAGTAAAAACTTGCTCTTATAATTAGAACCAAAACCAACTTCAAAATTTGCTCTTATAATTAGGATCGGAGGGAGTACATGTTAAGAAAATTGGTTAAGTTAGTTATTTGGAGATATGCAAAATGTTACTTCACTTGGTACATTACACAACTCAAATCTATAGGATATGAATGCATTTTCTTTTGGTACTTGGAAAGGTAATTTTGTGTCTATTTATATAAATAAATTTGGTGGGTGATGGGGTTCATGTGCTGTATGTTTTACTCTTATAGACGTGCAATCCAAAACATGAGTTTGGTTGGTGAGTTGCTGGGTAGTTATGTTAGAATTTAGGAGAAAATCTCATGGGTTATGAATAAGAAGAAGGATGGAAAAGAAGAGGAAGAAGGAAGAAGGAACACGTGTGAAATAAAATAAAAGAAGAAAGGAACGCGTGTGAAATAAAATATTAATTTTTAATTAAATTATTTTTTGTATTAAAAAATAATTTTTTATTAAATTAATTTTTTGAATTTCCGAACGTTTAAATAATTCTGGTGTACCTCTCCGAGTTTTCCAACCAGCAGCTGCGTTTTGTGATCCGTTCGGATCATTCGCTCCGTACTGGTGCGTCTGTTCGTACGACGCGCTGGCAAAAGACACAGGTCACCTCTGTTCGTTCCGTTCTGGTGTGTCTCTTTGCACAATGCACCAGTTCGCAGCAACAAACGAGTCCGTATGATCTTGTTTTTTCAGAGTCTATAAATAGGGCGCCCTAGTCAAAGATTAGTTTACGTTTTTTCTGCATACTCTCTCTCTGCATTCTGCATATACATTCTGTGCGTTCCAAAATCAAACTCGTTGGATTCGCTTGGGCTTCAGACAGACAGAGCCATCTTTCTGGAGATGAATAATCCGCTCTATCCTGGGAGGCAATTGCTCAGAAACCTTCGGCATCCGTATTGAGGGAGCAATATTGTCTTAAGGACACAACGAAAGTTGGGCCCGGATTTCTACATTATTCATATCATATTCGGCAGTCTTATGAGTTCGTTTAGAACTTTTTATAGCTTTTCCATATTATACAGACTTGTTGTATGCTCTCTATATGTGCTATTTATTTAATACAGATTCTTCTTATACTATTTTGTTTACTGTATATTCAATCTCTACCTACTCAATACATTGGAAACAACAATCTTAAGACAATATTGGCTTATTGAAATCAACTTAGATCATTGCTAATTTCATTGTTGATAGCAATATTGAATGGAATCAACTTAGATTAATTTATATTAAATAAAGTTAATTTCTGTGTTGGTAGAAATTTTGGTTTGAATCTATGTTAGTTTAAATTTTGGATTCCTGACTTTTACAAGTTTGAGTTTCTAATATTATTATTTCTGTGGGTATATATCTGTCTATTTGTTTCTAATATATATATGTATTAAAGTTTTGCTTTTACTAGTCGCTTTATGCCTCCGTTAGATATAGCGATTACTTGAAAATGGAAATTTTATTAATCAATGAGACTAGAAGTCATATGTGTATATAGAAAAGATCTCGAATTCAATGTATATCTATTTTGATCGATGCGTTAGATTTTTGGATATTACATCGTGAGATATATTTTCTTTCTAGAATGATAAAATAATATATTTAATGGATAAAGATTGGGCCACCAGTAAACCAATTTAAAAGGGGAAGAAATTGGCTTCATGGATAAAAATCTTGAAATAAAGTAGAGATTGATAACGGAACATGTGAAACCATTGTCGCTCCGCCGAATCGGTGTGATCAGGCTGGAAGTTAGGGATTGACACAAAAGATACGTCGTTTGTGTTAAGCGCTAAAAGGACAAGTCATTTTATTTAAACGATGAGTTTCACATAATCCTAGCCTTTTAATTCTTTATTGTGCCGACGTTTAGGTATGGATGTGCCATAGAAATCAATATGTTATTTAATTATTCTAATTATTTTTTGCTTGCACGGTGAATTTACATCCTTTGAAAAATTTGATTATCTTTAGTTAATAAATATATTAGATCCTATTGATAGGGTAGTTAATAAATCTCCTACTATCTCTCCTTAGTTTAATGAGGATTTGATGAATATTAAATTCATGAAGTGAAGATAATATTCCGTGATTTCATTAGGAGATTTTATTAGTTTTATTAGATATTGTACGGATATGATTTAATTTCATGCTTCTAGTTGTAGAAATTAAATATATTTAACATTAAATGATGAGATTTATTAAAAGTCCTAAATTTTAGGATGTTGTGTATTTTTTTAAAAAAATCTAATTTAATTAATTAGAATGGAAGGGAATTTAATCCCGTTTAAGGATTTATTATCAATTTAGATATTAATTTGTTTGATAATTTCTAATCTCCTAAAATCTCTCCCAAAATCTTGTGAAGTTTTTTGAATTAATAATGGCCGAATAAAAATGGTGATATCTCGTGAATATCTTAGCCATTATTCAATTTATTAAGAAGGATTTATTATTTTCTTTTGAAAGTAAATGTGGAGAAATTATTAAATATTTGTGGTGGTATGAAAATTTAATCATTTATCTAGTGTAGAGATAAATTGCTTTAATTTTCATAGTATTATTATTTCTCATGATACAAGCATGCATGATATCGTGAAATATTTGAATATAATAAGATTAACTTGCACGATATTGGTAGAAATGTTATTATAGCCTTAATTTATAATTATGGATGATTTTATGGCTATGATTTTATCTTTGCTTAAATATTGTGAATAGCATTTAAATAAATGCTAAATATTTAAGTTTTGGAATTAAATATGGTGGATTTATTAGTCACCAAAGTGGTCAATTCTTTATGAATTGTTTTAATTCCAAATATTATGATAAGTTAAATATTTAAGTTTTGGAATTAAGTAGTAGCCAAATTTATTATTATTATTATTTTAATTCCAAATATGACGATGATTTTTAAATTACCCATAACATTGATGCTATGATCTTATGTTTGTATTGTGGGTGAATTAAAGTTTGTTATTATAAGGTGTTTATGGATCAACTCAAAGGTTGATTATTTGTCTTTATAATTATTGAATATAAATGTTAGTAGTTTTATTTAGATACCTAAAGATGATAAATATTTCTAGTTGGGTATGCATCACTAACAAATTATGTGAAATTTTATAGCATCATTATGTTTGAATATTGCATATTAGAGGAAAAATCGGACATTAAAAAAAAAGATTAATGCATTGTTAATTCCATCCGGTTTACCGCAAAATTTGTGGGGGAGGAAGCCATTCTAACAGCTAACTTTCTAATCAACAGAGTGCCTCATAAAACGATAAAAAGCATACCATATAAAATATGGAAAGGAAAGGAACCTTTCTTGAAATATTTGAAAGTGTAGGGGTGCTTGGCAAAGGTTGAGATTCCTAAACCTAAAAGGTTAAGAATTGGACCTAAGACAGTAAACTGTGGGTTTATTGGCTATGCACATAATAGTAGTGCATATCATTTTCTGGTTTATAAGTCTGATGAATCAGATATCCATGTGAATACAGTTATTGAGTCAAGGAACGCTACGTTCTTTGAGAACATATTTTCGTACAATAAAGGTAATGATAATAACAACACTGTCATATCTCAGGATACTATGACTAATGATAATCTTGAACAGGAGGAACCTAGACGTAGTACTAGGCAAAGGACTTCAACATCCTTTGGTCCTGATTTTATGACTTATCTACTGGAAAATGAGCCTCGAACATTTGGAGAGGCGATGGGTTCCCCTGAAGCACCATTCTGGGAAGAGGCTATCAATAGTGAAGTTGAATCCATTATGTCAAACCATACTTGGGAGTTGGTTGACCTTCCTCCTGGAAATAAGCCTCTAAGAACTAAGTGGGTCTTCAAAAAGAAGATGAAAGCAGATGGCACTATTGATAAGTACAAAGCTAGACCGGTAGTTAAAGGCTACGACAACGTGAAGGCCTAGACTACTTTGATACCTATTCACCCGTTACAAGAATTACATCCATTCGGATGTTAATCGCGTTAACGATTGAATGGTTTGGAGTTACATCAAATGGATGTAAAGATAGCCTTCTTGAATGGTGAATTAGATGAAGAAATTTATCTAGAACAACCTAAGGGATTTGTTGTCTCGGACAAGAACGAGAAAGTTTGTCGATTAATTAAGTCTCTTTATGGACTTAAACAAGCCCCGAAACAATGGCATGCGACATTCGATGAAGTTATGTTATCAAATGACTTTAGTATTAAAGAATGTGACAAGTGTGTCTACATTCGAAATACTGAAAACGAGTTTGTCATAGTTTGTCTTTATGTTGATAACATGTTGATAACAAGTAGTAATAATCAAATGATTAAAGCTACTAAACGATTGCTTACCAGTAAGTTCGACATGAAAGATATGGGTCTAGCATATGTTATTTTAGGAATTAAAATCCATAGAACATCTGGAGGGTTAGCTTTATCGCAAACACACTATATTTCTAAAATTCTTCAGAAATTGAAGAGTTTAAACATAGCTCCCGTGTTGACCCCTATAGAAACTAGTCTTCGATCATAAGAAATACGGCGAAGCTATTAAACAAAAAGAATATGCTCAAGTGCTAGACAGTCTTATGTATGTTATGAACTGCACTAGACCTGATATTGCCTATGCAGTAAGCATGTTGAGTCGCTTTACAAGTAATCCAAATGAGCTTCATTGGAGAGCTATGATAAGAGTTTTGGGTTACTTAAAGCAAACTCAAAACTCTGCTTTGCATTATGAGAAGTACCCTGTAGTACTAGAAGGGTATTGTGATGCAAATTGGATAACCAGCTCTAATGACACAAGATCCACAAGTGGGTATGTATTCACCCTTGGTGGGGGTGTTGTGTCTTGGAAGTCGTCTAAGCAAACTTGCATTGCAAGATCTACTATGGAAGCAGAATTCATTGCGTTAGATAAAGCTGGTGAGGAAGTCAAGTGGCTTCGTAATTTTCTTGAAGACCTTCGTAATTGGCCAAAGCCAGTACCAGCAGTGTGTATACACTGTGATAGTCAAGCAGCTATTGGTAGAGCCAAGAATGTCATGTACAACGGCAAGTCTAGACATATAAGTCGTAGACATGATACCGTTAGACAACTACTTTCGAATGGAATCATCTCAATTGATTATGTGAAATCAAAAGAGAATATAGTGGATCCATTGACTAAAGGGATTCCTAGGAAGATAGTTAGGAAATTGTCCAAAAGAATGGGTTTAAGGCCGATCCATTGTTGATTATTGTGGTAACTCTACCTAGAAGAGTGGAGATCCCACGAACTAGGTTCAAAGAGACAACTAAGTGATGATCGACTGTTAAGACTGTGGAGTTTTAAACTCATACTCATTCCTAGACAAGACAAGACAGTGCATATATATAAGGGTAAGCTTCTAAGCTTTTAATGATTCCTTAATTTGATATGTTCAGATGATGTATGTTGACTTACATTATAAGGAATCGCCTATGTGAGTGTGAAGTGCGGGCCACTTCTATGAGAATTTAAAACGGCCGATTCTTTAGAACACTCACAGAACCAGGCGGTGTCCAGGGCCAAAAATGGACACAGCATGAGAACCAACGATGCTAGAGGAGCAACTGTGTGACTCCTATTGTCTTGGTATACACTAAAAGGTTGACAGTTCAAGACAACGCGTCCACTGATTGACCAGTATATCCGATAGGTTTTTACTAGAGAAGGTTCAAAGGTAACCCCTACCTTTCTCAATGCAGTTGTTTCTTGTAGAGGAACTGCACTTTGCATACATTATCATTTGCATTTGATCATGATGGACTTACTTCTTATCCATGTGGGGGATTGTTAGAATTTAGGAGAAAATCTCATGGGTTATGAATAAGAAGAAGGATGGAAAAGAAGAGGAAAAAGGAAGAAGGAACGCGTGTGAAATAAAATATTAATTTTTAATTAAATTATTTTTTGTATTAAAAAATAATTTTTTATTAAATTAATTTTTTGAATTTCCGAACGTTTAAATAATTCCGTTGTACCTCTCCGAGTTTTTCAACCAAAGAATCGCGTTTTGTGATCCGTTCGGATCATTCACTCCGTCTTGGTGCGTTTGTTCATACGACGCACCGGTTCGCTGGCAAAAGACACAGGTCACCTCTGTTCGTTCCGTTCGGTGTGTCTCTTTGCACAGTGCACCAGTTCGCAGCAACAGACGAGTCCATCTGATCTTGTTTTTTCAGAGTCTATAAATAGGGCGCCCTAGTCAAAGATTAGTTTACGTTTTTTCTGCATGTTCTCTCTACATTCTGCATATACATTCTGTGCGTTCCGAAAGCAGACTCGTTGGATTCGCTTGGGCTTCAGACAAACAAAGCCATCTTTCTGAAGACGAATAATCCGCTCTATCCTAGGAGGCAATTGATCAGAAACCTTCGGCAACCGTATTGAGGGAGCAATATTGTCTTAAGGACACAATGAAAGTTGGGCCCGAATTTCTACATTATTCATATCATATTCGGCAGTCTTGTGAGTTCGTTTATAACTTTTTATAGCTTTTCCATATTATACAGACTTGTTGTATGCTCTCTGTATGTGCTATTTATTTAATACAGATTCTTCTTATACTATTTTGTTTACTGTATATTCAATCTCTACCTACTCAATACATTGGAAACAACAAGTTATAGTGAGCTGGCAACCAATAGCATATCGTTTGATTTTATTTTTTAATTAATAACACAAAGAAGCAAATAACCATATTGGTTATAAATGATTGGTCATAGGTTGTCCATTCTTTGTGATTGCTGTTTGTCATGAATAAAGCAAATTACTTTTCGAGCAAATAAAGCAAATTACTAACATTTAACAACAATAAAAATTAACTTGAATGATTGGTCATGGAAGCATACAGAAACTTGATATTGTCATGAATTACCTTAGTCAACAAGTTTTGTTGGGTTGGAACTAAAGAGACGACCTATATATGTGGGCTACACAATGGGAGAGACTAAATCGTCTTTTTTATTGAGCACCAATTCTTGAAGGTACATATTTTAGGAATAAATTACTTTCTTATCTTAACTTTATTTTAATCTGTAAATTAAAAGCTAGCTTTTAATTTACTTTCTCTTTTTTAACAAATTTTTAATCTGTATTTTTGTATGTATATTTCAAAAGCCACAGTTCTGAATCTAATCATCCACTTTTTTCCCAGAGAATTGAAGGAATCATTATGTGCAACTTTTAAAAAGCATTTTGAAAAATAGTATTGAAAGATAACAACATCCTAATAAAATTGAGATTGGTTTATTATTTTATACAATATAGCTCATATCCTTTGGGAGTGAGTTTACATTTTACTGCTGATAATAAAATTAGTTCAAGGATATTATAGTGGTTAATCCTTAAAATAACTATGCGGATGCTCTTTGAGCTATGAGGTACATTCTGGTCGTGGTGAGTGATGAGAGTTGTCGGGCTCTCTCAAAATAACCAGAATCTAAGTATACTTTTTGTAGTATAGGAAACCCGGATCGTTTCTCTTAAGGAATTCACAAAGGTCTAAAATCAACAAGACGCAATAAAAACAAGAACTTAAATGAGGGAGTTTTTTTCAATGCTGTTATGGACCCATATATTGGGCCAGCCAGTCACTCGGCCCAATAAGAGGGCCTGCAGTAAAGCACTCATTTAACCAGGTAAACAGTTCACCACTACTCCACTTTGTCTGTCATGCAGAACCGTACAGGTAGTGGAGCAGGATACCTGTAGAACGTGGGAGGCGCATAGTGGCTGATGGTTGGAGTATCTGCGTGGGAGTGAAACACTAGGTAATCCCTATAAATAGGAGATTACCCACCAGGTGCACTCTGGACTCTCTCTATTTGAATTACTCGCCATTCAGTCACACTGCACACACACCACCCCTCTGGCGAAACGCCTCCCCTGTGTTGCATTGTGATCTGAGCTCTCTCGTTGATATCTTCCCTATAGATATCATCGAGTCAGTGCCTTCTCTTTGACACTCGATCATTGAAAGGCACATTGATCCAATATTAATCATCCCTAGCTCACTGAAGCTAGACATCTGTGTTCTTCTATAGAACATTGGCGCCGACCGTGGGGACCATAAACTTTGATTCCCAGACCATACAAAACCACTATCGACCACTGAAGATGGCCGCGAGCACTAGAAGCCGTAGTCAGGCACCTCGGCAAGGCCAACTACCGGAGGAACCTCATCAGCGCTCACAGCAGGAGCGCATAATCTAGTACTCAGACTCGGTCGCTCCTGATCCTAACCACGTAACCGTGGTGACTGAAGGTGAAACCGAAGATACAGCGCATTCTCCGCATCCAAGTTTAGTTGCTCAGCAAAGGCAGCACCGGGTTCAACATTTGAACCTTCCACCCCTGGCACATGAATCCCAAGAGGAACACCCCGACACTAGGATGTTGCATAAGACGATGGATTCATTGATCCAACGAATGGAGAATATGGAAACTCGTCAACGACTGCAGAGAGAGGAAGATATTCGACTTATCCAGGAAAACCTGGACCGCCGAAATGCCGTTTGGCGGCAGGAAGAGCAGAAGCGGATACGACAAGAATGGGAAGAGTGTGTCGTCCAAAAGGGGAAGCAGGCGGAGATTGCCAGGCGGGATGGTGCTGGTTCAAGCTGGGTCATGACCTCGACGTCGGTTCACACCGAAAGAGAGCGTAGCAAAGTCCGTGAGGAAGAAAACCTAGTCGGTTATAACCGAGATAAGATCACTGAGGAGGAGCGACGGGAGATTTGGTCCCTAAAGGAACGCATAAGGATACTAGAGAATCCTACCTAACCTCTTATCCGAGATACTGGAAAGCCTAGCCGGGCCAGCGATATGACGGCCACTTGAGTGAATGAGGACGTCCACAAACTCACTGGAGTCAACTTATCACGAGCAAATGGAACAACTCCCCCGTTGTTCAGCATTCCTAAGATGATTCAAGAGGGCATTGCGGAGATAGCATTCTACACCAGTTCTCAAAGGAAATTATGGCCGCCACCTATCCCAAAGGCTTGGATTCTCGGGAATTGCCAAAGTACAATGGAGCTCAGGACTTGTTGAATCATCTGAACAACTTCAAAATGGAGATCGGGGTGAAAGGGATCGTCGATCCCGTAGTCCCTCGATTGTTCGCGGGAATTCTCCAGGGAGCCGCTCAGACTTGGTTTCATTCTCTGCCGCTGGAATCTATCCATGATATGAAGACCATGGAACGTAAGTTCCTGCTCAATTTTGCGACTAGCAGGAAGCAGCCAAAGACTGAGTTCCAGCTGGACCAAGTCAAACAGCTGCCAACTGAAACCTTGCAAAAGTACTTGGATCGTTTCAATGCTACGGCCCTCCAGGTGTCCGGGCTGAAGGAGGACATACATCTACACTGTGTAATAGATGGCCTTAATAGCACATCCCGGCTCAAAAAGTCGGTGATGAAGAACCGTCCTCAAACTTTGGCCGACTTCCGTGACCGATCAAAAACATACCTAGAATTAGAGCAAATGGAAATGATGAGCCAAGTGCCAAGGGAGAGGGGAAAGAGCCTACCTCCCAAGGCCAAAGAGCAGCATAACGGCCGAAAGCCGGAGTCCCGAGGTCGTGGCGGAGAAAACAGAGCAAGAGGGAGCAAACCCGAAGGAAGATTCGACAAGTACACGCCGTTGAGGGTGTCATAGGCTGAAATTTGGAAGGAAGTATCAGCAACCGAAATGAAGAAGGTTGAGTGACCCCGGCCAATCCGAAGAGATGCCGCTCTGGATAAGTCCCGATACTGTGAATTTCATGATCAGCACGGTCACACGACGGACAGTTGCTGGGACTTACGAGACGCTATAGAAAAGTTTGTCCGCGAAGGAAAGCTCCGTCGGTTCGTCATCCAATCGCAAGGACGACAAAACAAAAAGCGCCAAGGGGACTGGAGCAAGAGCCCGCCCCCGGAGAAGAAAAGACGAGATCAAAGGAGGAAAGATCCAGACAGCGGTGATGAGATCCCTGACTCCAAGTATGATTGCAACGGGATTAGTGGAGGCTTCGGAGGCGGGGGGACTCAGTAAGCCAGCAGAGGAAATATCTGAGGGAGATCCTCTCAATCTAAAACCGCCCAAATTTCAAGAAGGACGCTGCCAAACCCGAGCCCCCGATCCTATGTTTTACCCAGGAGGACTTAGAAGATGTGCCCCCAGGTCACCACGACGGATTGGTCATCACGGGAACGGTAGTCAACTGTTCTGTAAAGAAGATTTTCGTTGATAATGGGAGTGCAATGGACATTATCCTGTGGTACGCGTTCAAGCAAATGCGGTTTGACCCCGAAGATTTGAAACCATGCAAGATGACATTGACCGGGTTCAATGGCCGAGATACTAGCCCCAAAGGTTATATCGATTTGAAGTTTACATTAGGGACAAAGGAAGCCTTTAAATCTGAGCGAGTCAGATTCATTGTAGCCGATTTTCCCTCCCAATATAACATAATCCTTGGACGCCCTACAATCCACGATTGGGACATGTTGGTGTCCTCGAAATACCAAAAGCTGAAATTGGTTAATAAAAGAAACCAGGTCGTCTCGGTCAAGGGTGACCAAAAGGATTCCCAGCAGTGTTACTACGACGCGGTCAAGGAACGTAAGGCCAATTCAGCACCCCAGAAGGGAAAAAGCAAGGCGTCCAATGGGGAGGATGCAGGAAAGTCGGTTAACCTTGTGGAGCTGGATTTGCAAAAGGAGGAAAAGTTGCAAAGAACAGAGCCGAACGGGGAGTTAAAGGATTTTGTCCTTGAAGCAAATCCAGAGCAAATTACCAAAATTGGTAGGGATTTATCTCCGGAGGTCCGCACGGAGCTCGAGGCCTGCTTGAGGAACAATAGAGATATCTTTGCCTGGCAACCATCTGAGATCCTGGGGGTAGATCCCAGCGTATGCTGCCATAGGCTGGCAATCGGCCCGGAGTCAACCCCGGTCGCCCAGAGAAAGCAGAAAATCGGGGCAGACAGAAAAAAGGCCCTGGAAGGGCATATTGACGAGTTACTAGAAGCCGGCTTCATACGAGAGGTTCAGTACACTACCTGGCTATCGAACGTAGTAATGGTGAAAAAGCCCAATGGCAAATGGCGTGTTTGCGTCGACTACAAAGACCTCAACAAGGTCTGTCCGAAAGACTCTTTCCCCATGCCAAGCATAGACCAACTGGTAGATAGCTCATCGAGGTTCAAGATGCTCTCCTTCATGGATGCGTACTCAGGATATAACCAGATTCCCATGCATAAGGAGGAGCAAGAGAAGACAACGTTCATTGCAGAAAAGCCCAACTACTGCTATAATGTCATGCCTTTTGGGCTGAAGAATGTGGGGGCCACATACCAGAGAATGATGAACCGAGTATTTGAAGACCAGTTGGGCAAAAACGTTGAGGTCTATATCGACGATATGATAGTCAAATCTTCCCAGGGGGGAAACCATGTTCAGGACTTACAACAAACGTTCGACAAACTGAGAGAACATCGGTTACGTCTCAACCCGGCGAAATGTGCCTTTGGGGTACCGACGGGGAAATTCTTGGGCTTCCTGCTCACCCATAGGGGAATCGAGACCAACCCAGATAAATGTCAGGCCGTCTTGGACATGCAACCGCCAAGGAATAAAAAGGAGGTTCAGCAGCTGACAGGAAGATTGACGGCTTTAACCAAGTTTTTGCCAAGATCGGCCGAAAACTCCCTCCCGTTCTTCAAGTTATTGAAGAAAGAGACGTCAGGAGAATGGAACACCGATTGTCAGAAAGCTTTTGCAAAGATCAAACAATGTTTGTCCGCTCCACCAGTTTTATCCTGTCCAGAGCCCGGAGCAAGCTTGATCTTATATTTAGCCATGGGAGAGGAAGCCATCAGTGCCGCGTTGGTTAACGAGGGAAAGGATGGTCAGACTCCGGTGTATTTTGTAAGCTGAGCTTTGCAGGGGCCCGAGTTAAGGTACCAGAAACTGGAGAAAATGGCTTTTGCTCTACTCATGGCTGCAAGAGGACTACGCCCATACTTCCATAGTCATACCGTGGTAGTGCGCACCAATCAGCCAATCCGGCAGATTCTCCAAAAGCCAGACTTGGCGAGTCGAATGGCCAGCTGGGCCATAGAGTTATCCGAGTTCGATATAATTTACGAAGCCCGACACGCCATAAAATCACAAGCTTTAGCCGACTTTGTAATGGAGCTAACCCCTGTGGAAAACTCGGGGGAGGACGGTGGTCACAAAGGCGACGTGGCTTGGAGATTGTTTGTCGATGGATCGTTGAATGAGAAAGGCAGCGGGGCAGGAATTATCATCGAGAGTCCAGAAGGAGTCTCCTCAGAACACTCCCTCCATTTTGATTTCCCAACCTCAAATAATCAGGCAGAATACGAGGCATTTATCGCTGGATTACTACAGGCCAGAGAGAGTGGGGCCAAGAGAGTACACTTATCCACCGATTCTCAATTGGTCGCATCTCAAATAGAGGGCAAATACCAGGCCAAAGGCCCGTTAATGGTCAAATACCTGGGAAAGGTCAAATAGTTGATGGCTGACTTCGACGATGTAGCAGTGACACACATCCCAAGGGGGGAAAATGTCAGGCAGATGTTCTGTCAAAATTGGCAAGTACCAAGAACCCCGGAAATCACCGTACGGTTGTTCAGCAAAACCTGTTACGTCCAAGCTGTGTTATGCTAATCTCAGAAGCGGACGACTGGCGGAAGCCAATCACCGATTACCTAGAAAAGGGGATTCTCCCGAAAGACACTGCGAGTGCAAGAAAGATAGTAAGAACGTCAGCTTCATATACCATGATGGACGATGAATTATATCGAAAGGGCTTTCATTCCCTACTGATGAAATGCCTCGATTCGGCCAAGGCTGACTATGTGTTATCCGAGATCCATGAGGGAATAAATGGGCACCACATGGGCACCAGAGCATTAGCATGGAAGGCTGTGAGGGCCGAATATTTCTGGCCCACTCTGGCGGAAGACGCCAAAGAACATATACGCAGATGCATTAGCTGTTAGAAGCATGCTAACGTCATATACACTCCCTCATCCGACCTGACCAGTATCTCGGCTCCATGGCCATTTTACAAATGGGGCATGGATCTGTTGGGCCCATTCAAAAGGGCCCCCGGATAGTTGCACTGGCTCATTGTGGCTGTGGATTACTTTACCAAATGGATAGAAGCAGAACCGCTGGCAACGATTACTTTGGCGCGGGTGCAAAAGTTTCTTAACCGAAATGTGATATCTCGATTCGGGATACCAGTCGAGATAGTAACGGACAACGGGACCCAGTTCGCCGATAAGGGTTTCTAGGAAATGGTAGCCGAGTTCCATATCGTGCAGCATTTCGCCTCTGTTGAGCACCCACAGTCCAATGGACAAGCCGAGGCGGCTAACAAGGTCATCTTGGACGGGTTGAAGAAGAGGATGGAGGATGTCGATTCAAGTTGGGTGGAGCAATTATATCCTGTTCTATGGGGACATCGGACCACCATCCAGTCGGCGACGCACGAAATCCCGTTTAGGTTAACTTATGGTTACGAGGCAATGATCCCTGTCGAGATCGGTGAACCATCATGGAGGAGAATTAAGGCTCTACATGAAGAGGATGAAAATAACTGATCAATCGTAGTGGAATTAGATCTGGTGGATGAAGTCAGAGTCAAGGCGCATTCCAGAGAGTTGGCCACCAAGCAACTCATTGCCAATCGATACAACCAGAAGGTAATACCCCGATCCTTTGCCAAATGAGATCTAGTCCTTTGCCGGGCCGACATAGGAAACAAGAACGCCAGCCAGGGTAAACTCGTTGCAAACTGGGAAGGACCATACCAAGTAACGGAAAATTTGGGCAAAGGGGCGTACAAGCTGGAAACACTGCAGAAGAAAGCTGTGAAGCGAACATGGAATGCGAACAAGCTTAGGACCTACTATAGTTGATAAAGTCTTTTGTAATGCTTGGTTAGATGTTTTTTCCTACGTGACGTGATGTAGTAATGGCTATAAAACAAATCTTTTAATGAATTTCGGGTCTAGAAACCCGTTTTCAGATATCACAAGACTGGATTGCCGAAAACATGTAGGAATCAGAGGCATCCTAGCCCGATTTCCGGAGACCATGTTCCAATTAAAATGTGTAGGAAACCGAGGTATATAAACACATTTCCAAAAATCATGTTCTAGTTAAAACATGCAGAAATCCGAGGTACCCTAACCCGGTTCCAAAAATCATGTTCCAGTTAAAACATGAAGGAATCTGAGGTACCATAACCCGGTTCCAAAGATCATGTTCCAAGTAAAACATGTAGGAATCCGAGGTATTCTAACCTGGTTCCAAAGACCATGTTCCAATTAAAACATGCAGGAATCCGAGGTACCCTAACCCGGTTCCAAAGACCATGTTCCAATTAAAACATGCGGGAACCCGAGGTACCCTAACCCGATTCCGAAGACCATGTTCCAATTAAAACATGTAGGATCTGAGGTACATAAACCCGTTTCCAAAAATCATGTCCAAAGCGAACGCAAGAATTCGAGGTATTTAAACCCGGTTCTCAAAGTCATAATTGACACCAAAGCATAAATGAATTCATGGTCAAAGAACCAGTTTTCTGACTACATGCATGCCTTAAGTCAATTTATGGTGCTCTCACGAATTTTGGAAAATCGTGTTCAAAATTACGTCGAGTGAATCATTACTGCAGACTGCATGAATCATATTTCAATACCAAGCAATGATAAAACAACGCAGGTGCAGACTCTGACGGTAAGCGAGAATTTAGTAAAGCTAGCAGAAATGCATTAAGGTAAAACGTTATCATCGACAAAGAGTACTACAAGCGTCAACCAAGGCGATTTACAAAAATTCAAAGCCAGGGTGTAACCGCGGCAACAAAAGGAAGTCCTCAAAAAATAGAACCCTCCGAAGCAACAAAGGGCTAGATTACAACTCAGGCTTGGGAAGAAGGGGGAGGACCTCGTCCTTCCTCCTCTTCATCTTCATCTTCGTCGGGAGGAACCAACTGTCCTTTCTTGCCAACATAAGATTGGAAATTCAGTTCGAACAAGTTGAGGTCCATACTGGGGTTCAGGGCACGAATCTACGCCATGGCATTGTTGAAGGAATGCACAGCCGCGTCTGCATATTTGGTAAGTTTTGACTTGGCCTGAGCAAGTTCACCTTCTTTGGCCTCAAGCAGTGCTTTATAACGATCGGCGTCAGACTGCACCTTCTCCACGGCACGACGCTGTTGGAATGAAGGTCCTCCATGCGTTTGATTTCCAACTCGGTTGTGGCCAATTTCTCCTCCGCCTTACCAAGGTCGATCCTGGAGGTCGTCAGCTCTTCTTTCATAGTCTCCCCCTTGGCCTTGAGGGATTGTACTTCCTCTTGCTGTTGTTCATTAATGACTTGTAGGGACTGGAAGTCCTTCTGCAGCTGGGAGTGTAAGGCGAATAGGGCGTTCAGATCAGCAGCAGCTCGAGCCCTTTCCTCGGCGACTTTGGTCACCTCAGCGTCTTGCTTCAAGGCTACATTCTCCTTCTTTAATGTAAGTATCTAAGCGTAAGCCAGGCCAAATTTCATCTTGAGGATAGCATAAGGTCGGATTAAAGAGACCGCTCTATGACCCTCTAATTCCGTCACGGTCAACTTCTTCTTGGCAGCTTCGGACAGTCCTGAGGCATCATGAAGATAGGCGGGAGGGCGTGTCATGTCTAATACCTCCTGTGTTAACCCTTGCTCCCATAGGATGCCTTCAGGAAAGGGGCAACTACGAGCTGGTCCAATGATCCAGCCTGAACCGAGGACGGAGGTGAGGTTGTTCGCGCTGGAGAAGACTCGAATGGAGTGGGCGAGCCCTCTATGGCCGGCGTAGCCTGGCGCACTATGCTTGGTGCAGCTGGCCCCATCACGACCTGCTTGCCTTTGACCTTTCTGTATGCTCTCATTTGGGTTTGAGAGCATACATAAAGGCTCGAGCCATTCTGGACACCTAGAACAGGAATAGAAGCTAAGAACCCACCCAATAGAGCCTAGAAGCATAGCAAATCCCAAACACGGGATAAAAACCCAGAAACGTAGCAAATACCAGGAACGCACCCAGAGAAACTAGAAGCATACTATAAACCACAAAATGAAGTGCGTGAGTAAGCAAATAAAAGAGTAGACGGTAGTACCTGTTAAAGAGAGAAAATGCGCAAGGTTTATCAAAGAAAGGTGATAGCTTGGGCACAAAGCAAGTTCCTCGGTATGGAATAGTCGAAAATGTCAAGTAAGACTGACAACTCTTTAAAAGAAATATATATAGACGTTGGGAATTTGAAAGGCCAGGGGTCGCGACGTCGTTACATTCATCTAACAGAGTTAGAAACCCTAGGATAAGTGGCGGTTCCAGAGAACGTTTTGGGGGAAACGGCGAGAGCATTGAATGCGCACGAAAACCAAAGGCTGCAGTAGCAGCCAATCCGCAAAGGCGACGGTTGGGCACTAGAGGTGTGTCAGGACACGTGGCTGGTGGGTTTGACCTTATCAAAAACCTTTTGCTCCAGTTAAACCCGGATTAGGGGGAAATTTTGCTTTAACTCAACCCGGATTGGGGTGTAGTTTGCTCCAGTTAAACCCGGATTCAAAAGCAGTTTGTGCAAACCCAACCCGAGTTGGAGGGCGGTCAACTTTAGTTCAACCCAGATTGGATGGCAACTCAGTTGGTAATAACTCGGATTAAAGATCACGCTTGTCAGAGTTTAAACTTATGGCGAGCCGAAGCCAAAGAAAACGTCGGGGTTCAGAATTGAAGAGTCAATATAAAAAAAGTCGAACAACAAGATGCCAACAGACAAATGATTTTCCATTAGTAAATGAATGGTTTACATAACGTTCTTACAGGAAAATAAACTAAGGAAAATACAAAGGCAAAATGAAACCAATTACGGTTTCACTACTTCCTAAAGGGATCTTCCCAAGTTGTCAGAGTCGGGGCATCCAAATTCATCAGCAGCAAGCGACAACTTCATATGAAATACTCTGCCGCGTGACAATCCCCGCACGCAGCCATGTGGCACGAGACCTCCATCACCGCGGTTAACCCGTCAATAGCAATCGATTTCACGTCGTGAATCACCGTGCGGTGAAGATCTCTCGAGTCGAGAGAGCTTCAAGGCAAGGACCTTCCCGTGCCAACGGAACTTGATTGAGATCCCAGTTGAAATATTTTGCCAGGCAGGTGAAGACTGGCAAATATATCTGGACTCCCAGATGCCCGTTGGAGGATGTGGATGAAGACTGGCAAATATATTTGAAGGTTGCTGCTAGCGGCGTTTTGATCAGTGTTTGCTTTCTCTTCTTTTCTTTTCGACCCCTCATCTGCAAACACTTTGAAGGGAAGGGCAAAAGGCCAGGGTTTGATTTTCCTGGCATCCACACTTCTACTTGTCTGGAACTACGCATCATTGGCAAAACTAATGAGGTAGACAGAAGAAGGATCAAAAGTCCGAAAAGTGGAGAATAGGGCAACTAAGATGAAGAAGCAGAAGTTTATATAGGCATTTTGACATTGGGAGCGTCAAGGGTAATTAATGCCCTTTTAATTCCAATGTTAAAAATGCCAAGGGCAATAAATACATTCCCAGTGAAAGAATGTAAACCGACGGGAGTCATCAATTCCCCTTTTATCGGAAAATGAAAGCGCCACCGGTATTAAATGCTTTCCAAGTGGGAAAGTGCAATAATGGCAAGATCAAGAAGAGGCGCGAGCATTGAATGCGCGCGGAAATCAAGAAGAGTGGTTGTGAAAAGGCGGTGATTCCATATTCTTAGCTGGATAGGATCACGCCTGAGTCGCGCCTACGGATATTCTCGATCCTTTATGACAACCAATATTGGGGGCAACACGTGGGTCAAGCTTGTAATCTGACTAAGTCCGACTTATAGAAATAGTAGAGTCAATCTCGGTTGTCATAAAAGCAAAGAGCCCGCCACGAAAAGTCGGCTCGTCGTTCAGGAAGCGAAGAGAGTTGGCCAGACGACAGGAGCTCATAGCTGATTATAACCGAGTTCTTAACAATGGTTTTGACCAAAGACCACTTGTCAGCACGAATTCCGGTCACAGTACAATCGAGTAAATGCCCCTTGAAAGTGGGCCCGTCATTTTCGACAGAGAACGGTAAAGCAAGGCAAGCAAGAAAAGTACGCCGGGGGATCCCATGATAACTTGAACTCGTTGAACAAAGACCGGGTTGCTTAGTACGCTAATCTCGGTACGACAGAAACCTGCCATACTGAGCTTGGAGGCAACTGTTATGGACCCATATATTGGGCCAGCCAGTCACTCGGCCCAATAAGAGGGCCTGCAGTAAAACACCCATTTAACCAGGTAAACAGTTCACCACTACTCCACTTTGTCTGTCACGCAGAACCGTACAGGTAGTGGAGCAGGTACTTGCAGAACGTGGGAGGCGCATAGTGGGCGATGGTTGAGTATCCGTGGGAGTAAAACCCTAGGTAATCCCTATAAATAGGAGATTACCCACCAGGTGCACTCTGGACTCTCTCTATTTGAATTACTTACCATTCAGTCACACTGCGCACACACCACCCCTCTGGCGAAACGCCTCCGTTGTGTTGCACTATGATCTGAGCTCTCTCGTTGATATCTTCCCTATAGATATCATCGAGTCAGTGCCTCCTCTTTGACACTCGATCATTGAAAGGCTCATTGATCCTATATTAATCATCCCTAGCTCACTGAAGCTAGACATCTGTGTTCTTCTACAGAACAAATGCAATTTAAATAAAGCCAAGCTAAAACGGCAAGATTAATCAGATTAAAAACGATTAACCCAGAATTGGGATTCCATAGTCTTCATCGGACAAAAAGATAACGAAACTCGTGATTAATTCTGGACAAACCGAAATCTCTGCAATTGTATAGATATTCCCTCGACTAGATGATTGCCTAACATTTGATCGAACACGTGGTAAGCTCGTTGTGCGATCGCACAACGCTCTCTCGGAATCCGGTCCGACCTATGTTATTGGGATATCAATCTAGGTATTAAATCTAATACCTAATCCGCAATTATAATTGGATCCGATTAAAATAAATAGAAACGAATTACGTTACCGATTGAAGCGCGGGTCCCTGGATTCACGGAATCCTCAATCCATGGGTAAACCACATAAGCTTAGTCAAGCATGGTTGGGCAAGACGAAGAAAAGATGAAGAAGAACGTCATAAGCATGAACAAGTCGAGAGAAAATAATAAGCTTTTAATTTAATCCAAAAATCTCATACAACGTAATTGAGAATATGTTTTCTAGCCATCTAATTTAACCTATAAATAAGAAACACAAGGGCTACAAGATTGACCCAAAAATAGGAAACCTCTAAGAATAGGAAACCTCTAATAAATAGGAAACCTCTAATAATAGGAATCCTCTAATAAATAGGAAACCTCTAATAATTGGAAACCTCTAATAATTGGTCTTTTATTACAAAATTCGGACAAAATAATAATCCAGAAAAATGTGTTTGTCTTTAGCTCCAATTTCGTCCATCTTCTTGTTTGAATAAGTCTTTCGAGTCTTCATAACAATTGTAGCTCTCTGAATCATCTAAAAAACGAAAGAAGAATGAGGCTAATTCGATATCTAGATAAAAAATTATGTCTAAAATAGTGAAGCACTGTAAATCTGGAATTTTATTACAAAAATGAATAAATCTAATTAAAAGCCCAAAGTCCAATTAAGTAATGAAACTCATTATTTATCAGTTAAACATTCTAAATTATTAATCAAAGATACAAATAAGTGAAAAATATTCAATTATCATGAGCCTGCTCATATCTCAACTAAATTTTGTTTAATTGCAGTATATTTATTTGGAGGAACTTTATTTATTTATTTTTTTTATACGTGAGGATCATTAATTTTGTGAAAACCTTTCTTGACAATGTGTGAAAACCTTTAGTAAAACCTGTGAAGTTTTGTTTTTCATTTAAGCAATATGTTTTTAAAATAAAATTTATAATAAATATATAATAATAATAAATAATAAATGAATATAATAATATATATAAATAATAAATACATTATATCCTACTTGTAATTAAATATAAAATTTGTTCAATGCTACTTGTAATTAATTTTAATTTGAAGGTAAAATGAATATTGTGTGTGTAAGAGCAATAAAGAAAAAATAGATATATAATAGGCACAAAATAAGATATGAACTTACAAAGTCATATCCATTTGAGTCATTCTCTTATCTAATATAAAAAAAACTCCATCTGTAAACTTCTAGCTTTTTATGTGGTGAAAGTGGATTTATTAAATTTAATTATTAATAATCATTAAATATAACGTGTTTGTTGTCTCGTGAGTTGACACTCAAAATTTACTGCTTTATGTTAAAAAAAATTTGCACTACTATAGATTTGGGCATTATAACTATTAATATATAACAGTTATTGCTAATAAATATTATATATGTCAAGGCGGCGGTCTTGTAAAGATATATAATGCTTAAATACAACGGTTAATTATGTCCACCGTCATGTATTGTGAGGCGGAATTCGAGAATAATCATCCCCTTTTTTATGATCTTAATTTTCCTCTAATCATCTTGAACAATTATGCAACTAATCTCAATTAGTGCAAGCTTAATTGCCAATTAGCATTTGCTAATTTGTTCTAATTTAGTTAAGTGTTTTTATAACATTTTCTTATTTCTTTTGGTTATAAATTAGCTATCTATGTGCTATTTATATCACATTAAATAGCCTTAAATGTAGTATCATAATTAACTATTGGTTAACTACTTCCAAAATGATAAGAATATAATCTATAGATTATAATCCTTTGAGACACATATTCACCTTTGTATTTTATTAATTATTTGTCAAAATGCAATGTTTATAAGAATTATGAAAATTAGGGTATTACATGCTAGATCCTTCGAAGGTGCATTGTCAATGATATACGAACGAGAGCCACCCAAGCGTACAGGATATCGCAAAGGAACTTGCAAGTAAGTGATACAGCGTGTGCAACGTATCCTAGGGCGGTTGCAGACTTTTGGATTTCCTTTTTATCGGTAAAAAAAGCTCATCTTCTTAAAAGACAACAAAGTCAAATGCAGACCCAAGGATCCTTGATTAACAGGTTTAAGTTCAGAAGGCTGGCGGCAGGATATGATTCAAGTTCTTGCTCTTGTGCAGGTTCAACTGAGTTCTTTACAGGATACAGCATTGATATTTGAGATGCCATATATTGTTGCCTCATTCTTAACATCTTTTGCAAATTTCTCAGTTGAACATACCCTTTTTCTTCAAACAGTAACCTATTTGATTCCTGAAGCCTTCTTCTAGATACAGAAAGAGTTGTCCCTGCCACCAATAGTGATTCAACTTCAACACCGAGCTGCTCTTTCTTCTTGGTGGAATTCTCCTTTGCAATCCTGGAACACAATGACTTATCCCCCACCATTTTTTTCCTTGATTCAATTTTCTGACGCATGTCCTCGAGTTCATTCAACCTACTCAATGACTCAGCACTAACCTGAATAAAGTGCTCGAGTTGCTGATGGAGACTTCGCTTCTTCTCCTTGGCTTCATTAAGTGCAGAAGAAAGACTCACCAATCTTGCAAGGTTATGCTCGAAGTCCTCCCATTCTATCACTTTTGCATTATCTCGATCGGGAATATCGGTTCCAGAGATAAGATTTTGATTTTGTTCCATCAATACGAGAGGAGAGAAAGACGTGGGAATCCAGGAAGAGGTCAGGGATCGATCTCATCATCCTGGAGTGAATAGCTAATCAACTCATCGACCCTCCTCCTCTAGGATCCTAATTTTCTTGGAGAATTTGTTTGATTTTTTGTTCTGTGCGGTTTACAGTGAGTGCTTGTAGGGAAGATTGAAAGAGGTTTAAAAATCAGAGGCAAAATCAGATACGAAGAGTGAAAAAAGAAGAAGAAGAAGAAGAAACTGTGTTATTTGGCTTGCTGCAGGGTTATTTTTCTGCTTCAAAAGCAAATATATTAATCCCTATGTATAATGACCTAAAGCTCATAAAGGTTTTGCATATTTAAGCTCATAAATATTGATTTCTGTGTACATTCCTTGAAAAATCTACCACCCTTTTATAAAATATATGATAAAATCATGAAGTAAAAATAATATTATATACATGTAAAACATAGAATCTCAACTCTGCTCTTTACCCTTTTACAGGGTTATACAAAATATATGATAAAAACATAAGTAAAAACTATGAAAAAATGAGGAAGAAACAATAGTAACACAGGCCTTTGAGAACACATAATAATGAGAAAATATCCCACCAAATCAGAGTAGTAGAAGCATGTAGATATAACATCGGTAAAAGTTTGATAGCTGCTTGTGAGTGCAAGTGATTGTCAATGTTGGCCTGAAAGAAGAATTGAGGGCGCAAACAAAATGTTTCCTCCAACAAAGAATTGCTCAAGGGAGGGCAACTAAAAGATATGATGCCAAGAAAACAATTTAGTTCCTCAACTCTTTGCCCTTTATCAAATCAAGAGTATTGAATTCTTTCATTCACCCCTGAACAATTAAGAAACTACAAGTATATCACCAAGATTTTGAGGAGAAAACCCCACCAAAAAATTACTACTACTATAATAATAACATTAATAACAATAATGTCTGTTGTTAAGGCAATGATAGCGGCTAAAAACTGAACTCAAATTCAGAAAAATGCTATGAATAATATCATAGCACATCAGAAGAAGGTTCAGAAATATACATGCCATATCATTTATTAAAAGCTAATTTCCTATCAATGGGACAAAATCTGTTACCTTTATTCTTTTTTGAGCCTTGCAAATAATACCAATGCTATATGAATGGGACAAGAGAACCTTTTGTAAGAAAAAGTAGCAAGCAACTTCTAACACTAAAGTAGAAAAAGGAATAACTACTTCTTCCTGCTGGCCAGCTCAGGAAAGAATTCCTTCAGTAGAATACTTGGTTCAACAACCATGCTCAGCCAGCTCATAAATCAACCGTGGATTAACAACCCGATGGCATCATAGTTCCATTGGAATCTGAATTAACATGGAGTGGTGGTTGAAGCTTCCCAGAGTGAGAAGACCTTCTAGGACTGCTAGCAGAATCTGCTGATGAAGTTGGCATTCGACAAGTATTAGTCCGACCATTTGGTTCACAGAGACTGTAACCCCTTTCAATTGTTTCAGCTTCCAGAGGTAGTTCGTTCAACTCCTAACAAGAGGAAATACAGACATTTCATTACTCCAAATTTTCTTGTGTTGGTGGACTTAAAAATATGCCAATAACAAAGACAGAATGGAAATACGATTAAGTACTGTTTTTGGTTAAAAATAATAAGACTACTGATTACCCACATTAAAAGCCTGTTGATAAATTTGGAGCATTTCTCGACAATGCCTTCTTTTCCTAGCTACCTCATGAGGTTCTTGCAACATCTCCTCAAACAGGCTCTCTCTGGATGGAAACATACAAAACACAGTCAGCAAGACACAGCTTCAGATAAATCCTTGAAAAAAATATATGAATTAGAGGGCCATGAGATCACCTGTAAAGCTTTTGAATAAAAACATTGTGCATGTTTCGTTTGGTATTGTTTACCTGCATATGGCTCAACGTTGTCAGATTTGAATAGCTTTGAAAATTCAGGAACACAAACGCTTAATAGTTTCAACAGAATGGACATAGAGAATATGTGAATATTTAAAAGGTTTAAAAAAACATATCCAAACTCAATACGTCATGGACGAAAATATTGGTTGGAGTAATTTATTTTTAAGCACAAAAAAAGAATGCCACCTGGAAGCTATGATAATAAGACAAAAGCACCAAAATGGTTTTCAAATGTGTTTACCATACAGCCACCATTTTCCACATTCATGGATAAGATGATATCCATCAGATTTATTACATGTTATTATTACTAGCTACTTACTCTGATCCTTACCACCCTATCATATGAATCCAACCAACCAACCAATCTACATTATCATAACAGTATCTAAGTATATAAACACGAAACTTGCAAAGCTTAGCAGAAGGATATGAAATACCAAGAAGTGCATAATCGTTTTTGGTACGAAGTCCTCAACATTTCTTCTAACGATGTCATAATATGATTTCAGAAGCAACTTCGTGACTGCAATCTCAATAACTTCTGTCTCTGAATTGCTCTCAGATGACCTCAAGATATCAGGGGGCTACATGGACCCAAGCACATTAGGCAAATGTACATGCAAGAAACATTTGATTCCATTAACAAATTAATAGATATACCTCTCTTAAATGAATCGTAGAGGATTGTTCCATATTGTGAACTGTTTCACTATGTCTTCTACTTGCTGTACTCTCTCTCGGAGATAGACGGCTATCACCACCAAAAATGGATGAAATAACCCAACTTGATTTCCCAGAGGTTCCTGGTAAAGAAAAAGAGCATCACAAAAATTAGTTTCAATGGTAAAAATTATTAGTTTATTTTTTGAATAACCAAAAAATAACAAGTATGAATGAACACATATCACCAATCCACAGAATACTTAAACTTCAAATGGTAAAAAAGGATTACCAGAGGATGCAGCCCTTCCGACATCCAATGCAGGATGACCACCAGGATGAACCCCCTGTCAAGAGTTAGTTTTGTAAGAATTGAAGTAATTTAAGTAATAATTACGGGGTGCTAATTAAATGAGGGGGAAATTACAATTTAACCCATGATTTGATACAAAACAAACTGACCACCTGTTGTTTATAATGTATCATTCAATGAGTTATCACTGAGTTGCCTCAGTAATCCTGATAGAACTTGAGCCAAATATTAGGGAATTGGGTTTACTTGAGCCAGAGAATCTGAAACTGTAAGTAATAGAAGGATAACTTTCTGCATAATGCTTCTTCATCTCATAAAACACCTACAAACACCTATTTATAGAGTCTTGACAATAAAAGCTGACAATAACTAAAGACAAACAACTTCCAACACACGGATAAGATAAAATAACAACTGCATAAAACCACCCATTTATAAAATAACTAATACATGAAACTACCCCTTATCAATGAAAATACCCCATATCCATCTGTTGGATCCTAACATTACTCCCCCTTGGAAATAAGCCTTGCCCTCAAGGCGGCAAGAGACTGGTTGTGGCAAATCTGTTGCTAGAAAATCAGCACCTTCCACTTTCTCAGTAATCTCCATAAGCTTGAAAGAGGGTAGGTTACACCTTTGTCCCGGGTAAATTTGTCTAAAATAATTATGAAAGTTCTAAAATAATAAGTTTACACCCTTCCTTTCTTTCTTCCTTTCCAGAAAAGAGGAAACTAAGAGAAAAAGCACATAGAAAGAAAGCATCTCCAGCCAACATAGTGGAAGGTAGATCAGAAAAAATGAACAATTTCATTGCTAAAAGTTTCTTTCAGTTGTCGCTTTAAGAGTTTCATAGTGTTTGGAGACTGTCCTTGAAATTAAGCCCATAGTGTTTGTTTCCAAGTGTCCTCATAATCCAAAGAATGGGCTCCAAAGATTATGAAATTGTTTAGGGTTTAAGTAAAACATTCCTTTATCAATGAAATAGGCAATCAGCTTAGACAATTTTTATTAGGACTAGAAGTGGATAGGTGGCAATTAAAAAAAATCATAAGGAATTAATGAAAGACTTGAGAGATTAAAATGTTTTTCCCTTATTTACCCCAGGGGCGGTTATTTTTAGCCAATTCACAAGAGTGTAAAATGTAGTTTATGCTCTGCTAAATATCTTGAATCCTTCAAACTACAGATTAAAGAAATAAACTGTTTATGGACGGAAATTATCAATTGATAACACACAAATAATCAGACAATTACATACCTGATCAGCCACAAATCCATTAGCTTGCCTTCGAAAAATACCTGGAGACCTATCAGAGGCTGATCCCTTATCAGATTCAATGCCATCCTATCAGATATTAACAAGGGTGGAGAGACAAGGTGTGAGAGTAAATTATAATCCTCTACATAGACGTATATGGGTGAAACTTGATGAGATATATAACCATGGATACCCTTTGCCTTGAAACTGAGGGAGGAAGCCTAGAAGACTGCATCTGTCGCATTGAAATCTCTAATGCCTTACTTCCACCAATAAAATTTGGGTGAGAAGTATTTATGTAGTCCATCTGCAAATTTGTGTAATTTAAAATTATAATGTTTTGCAAAGATAGACTGACCATAAAAATCCACACTAACTAGCTGCCTAGCAGCATGTCAGTGGTTTCCATTTAGGGCCCCATTTGTGGCATAAATCACTTTCTTGAAAGGGTTTGTATAGCAGAACCAAGCATGGTCACTGAAAATTTACCGCAGTTTGAATATCTATCATTGATTGGCCGCTAATGACATGATTATAGCAGTAGATAGAGAAGGTGGAACCAATGAAGCATATATATATATTCCCTTCTATCTTTAAAAGAATTTGAAATCCCACATACCTCCATTTCAATAATATGCTCAATCATATTCTCTGAGGGTTCAAGACCTTCTCGCAGAAAGTTCCCTATGACTTCATCGATGCGCTTTCTTAAGAAAGGAAACCGCTGCAGCTCATTCACCAAACAGCAATGGCTGATCTGAAGAAACAATACATATATACAAGTATGTTAATAGGATGGTGAAGTAAAGCACAGACAAAATGGCAAGCCATTAATCCCTACCTTTATTAATTCATCGAATATAAACCTAGCACATTGAAGGCTTGGATCCAATAGCCGAGCCATTTGTCTTCTCACAAGAACTTCAAATGGCACCTGATTGCATGGAAACAGATTTTTTTTAAAATAAAAAATAAAAATCCTCAAGAATGAACAGAAGTCATTTAATTGGTATACGAATTGAGAATAATTTGAGCACAAAAGGTTTTATTAAAAAAAAAAATATTACTGAGGAAATAGCAAAGGAGGAAAAACAAAAATCTAACAACACCTACTTCAGGAACAAACAATGCTGATCTAGGTCCAGTTGCATTTTGTATGGCAGTTCGAATATCACCATCCGTCAAATCCTCACATGGATCAACTTCCTGCAAGGTCCATTTAATTACATCAAGCTCAAAGAAACTAGCATTATATTTTTTTATCTAATAGTAAAAGCTTTAGTTCTGTTTTATCACATCCAATTTCCGTGCAATAACTAAGGGATGAGAGTGTTGACCCGTAACAGCCTCTCCCAAGTTTATTTAGCTCGTGTGCTGACTTTTTCTATTGAATAAGAAATAGCCAATCTGGGATTTTTTTTCAAATTCAATGCAGTAAAAGATAGAGAAATTTTTCAAGAGTATCCTACAGCCTACGCGTCAAAATAATTTAGAGTATAAATTAATTAAATCTGATAAGTAAAAACCATTTTAATTGTTAAGGGTTTATATAGTGCTATAAAAGAAAGGGATTATATAATAAAAATAAACATCTTCCTAAAGCTAAAAAAGAAGAAAAATTCAATGGTTTCTGGCATGTCCCACATGCATTTTTGGATGTTATATATGACAGAGAACAAAACAATTTATTAAAAAAGAAATAATATATCTTGAGCAAGAAGAATGGATATTTCGAGAACAGAGCAATATTATGTTAAACATCCAACAGGCACGGCATAAAATTCCAAAGAAGCATTTAATGCCTTTGCTGTATTACAGCATCTGCAATGTATTCTGCTTTTTCTTACCGTCAATTTTACTCTTATTGACCCTTGGGGAATGCAACCCTGTGTGTGACATCCATACATAATACAATTAAGAATGGCCACAGCACTAAAGCGAAAATATCCATATTGCTAAAATGCGGAGTTACCAAAAGACTCAACTGACCATCATTCCACATGAAATGAAGAAAAACATTCTTGAGATCAAAATAAGGCAAATACCATGGAATAAGAAAGGGAAAACTCCAATTGTTAACCTATCGAGCATGTCAAATCATCTAATGATGTCAGTAATATTTATTATGATTCTAAATAGATTAGGTCACCAGCGCTTAAATCACATTAATGAAATAAACAACTGCATTAGTTCATTTAACCATTTTCTTTTCTTTCTTCATTAAACATTTCGATCAGATTGCTCCCATTTTATTTGTTGATAAAATGGCTAAAGAATTCAGGATGAGTTTCAAAACATTCTTTAAACAAAAAAAATTATACTCTTTGGTGTCTATTTTCCAATCTGCAAATTCAACAAACACGTGAACACAGATTCAGACATTAGCAGCTTGGCTAGGAGAGGGGAGTGGATGCTGGTTTTGATATGTAAAATTCCATAGCAGGGAAGCCACAAACAAGAGATTCGAATATTTCAGAAACGTTTTAATGCACGATTAGATCTCTAAATTCAGTGTCTATGTGAAACACAGCAAAAAGAACTATAAGTTCCAATAACCTATACCCAGCTTTCAAATTTAGTGACCATCTATAGATTTAAAGCAGAAGATTTTCTTTACTATCATGTTGTCAACACATACAAAGTAAACCATAATCAAGAAACGATTAATTCAGTTGTATATACACAGATTTTGGCATAGCATCAATATAAATAAGATAACTTCTCATGTAATTACAAATGTATATACCTCTAGGCACTTCACAAATATTGATTGAAAAATATAGTGAATTCGTGCTCCTCCTGAAACCTCAGTTGTAGGCATGTCCTCGTTTTTTCCCTCTACCACGGAGGAGAATGCTGTTTCACCAGCGAAAAGTTTGAAATACTTTTACCAAAGTTGTAAATTCAATTATATGTGGAACATCAGTTAAAAACTATAAAGGAAGGGGAGTATTAGTGGGAATATAGGATATCAGAGACATAAAGATTGTTACGGAGCTAGGAATCCAGAAGGTAGGAATAGTTAGGTACCTTCACAGTATTTTGAAAGAATAGTCAGAAGGAGAGCACCCTGACCAGCCTATTGGAGGAAAAAACAAAGAAAACTATAAAACAGAATAAGGTGAAATAGCCAGCAAAAGTAGACAACATTATAGATGTCATCCACTGTAAGAAATATATTTATATAGTAAGAAAATACAAGCCAGAAAGACACGTCCAAATACTAATACATGCCTTGGATTCAGTGATCGCTCCATAGTTCACAAGCTCCTTTGCAAAAGAAACCAATCCATTGCTTATATGTGCTCTCAACCATGGAAGAACTGCCTTGATATGTTGTGCAAGAATCTGCAAATAAATGAGCAGGTGACAAAGCTGGAACTTGAAAGAGCAAGCAACTCTAGATTTCAGAAATTGACCATAATCTCTCCAAACATGCTGAACCCAATCCTGATGACCCAAAGTATCTTGTCATCAAGTAGTCAAACCAGATAAAAAGGTATTCACTTGCACCCTAATTTGTATTTACATTTCCCCTTTTTTCCCAAGAATAATAGAAATCACAGAAACTAAGTTCCAAAGCCTAGCCACTAAAGAAGACTTGTTAAAGTAAGATTTCAAGATCAAGGAAACTCTATGCAATTTTTTCCCACTCTTTTGTGGTGAAAGGGAATTACTAAACAATACCAAGGAAAAAAATTCATCCATATGTAAAGTTGAAGATCCTAACAGAGCAAGAAAGAAAGGAAGTAAGAGAACTGTTTCTTCTGAATGAGTAAGCACATGCTATCATTGGTCACAACATGTGCTTACTACATTATAATTTGAGCTTTTGATGTCAAAGACTCTACCTTGTTTAACTTCTTTGCTAGCTGAGGAATACCACAACGATCTGCTATGCTATTGTAGACCTATAAATAACATATATGTTAAAAACTTTAAGCATTTGAATTGGCTTCACTTGAAAACAACTAAGCAATGATACTTTCTTACAGGACGACTACGGAAGAATTCCTCTTCAGCAACAAGAGCATCTCTTATACTCCTATTCCTAAGAATATCCTAATAAAATGAAATATCATAAATCAGATTTCAGCATTTCAAGTTGACAAGAACTGTTTTGGCCAGATAGTTGACCTGCGTGATAATCAGATAATTACAGATATATATGTTTCCATGTGATATGTCCTTTCTTGTGTGTACTCAAACATATGAAATATAAAATTTACTCAAACAGCGTCTTTGTTATAGTAGGATAACATTATTACCGCCTGACTACGGTTAACAACACCCACATAACCCAGTTGGAGAGGAATAACTTTTCCAAGCAACAATTTCTGGGCATCCGTACCTCTGTCCATGATATCCAACTACATTCCACAGAATATGTTCCAAACTTTGTCAAAACACGACAAGAGTATAACAAAATTAGAAAAACATTTGCGACAAAGAATGTTGGAATAGTATGCTGCACCTTTGTGATTACACCTATTGTTCTACTACCTGCAACAGAAAGAATAATCAGTAAGGATATATCATGGGGTTGTGAAAAGAATAATCAGTAAGGATATATCAGGGGGTTGTGAAATTAAATTAGTTTAGTTTTAACCATATGGAAGCTAAAACCCACCATCAGGATCGGCAACTCTAGCCATCTGAAGAGCATCTGAATTAGCCAAATCTGAATTTGCTGGCGTGACAGCCAGAATGACACAGGTAGGAGCCTTGATACATGACATGATCATTGTTCTAATTCGAGCTTCAATATCTGAAGGCTGGTCACCAACAGGAACCTTTGTTATGCCGGGGAGATCTACAAGTGTTATATCAAGAACATTAGGTGAAAAGATCTTTAGACAAATCTTGTTGTCTGAAACACCTTTGTTCCCTCCTGCATCCCTCTCAGTTTCAGCCTACAGTCAAATCCCAAATATACAATTTAAAAACATAAAATATTAAGAAATTCTGCAGCTCAGCAGAATATTATCAAGGAAAAAAGACTAAGCCCATGTACTGTATACCTTGCAAGAAAACCAATTCAATTTTGAAACATCATCCAAAATGGTGATTAATTGACAAGACTTTAATAATATGAATGATGCAAATGGAAACCAATAAGGAAAATACCCCTTTCAGTTCATCAGATTACTTTTCTTTCTTTACATTCCATTTTTCAAAGCATGAATTGAGTTTAATATGTCAACAGTATCATATCCTTAAATTAGTTTGCTACACTACAGTTGCAAGTTGAAACTTTGGAAGTTGTAAAATCATAATATCAACAATAAGGATATACGAATTACCTTGAGATTATCAATATCAAAATAAGATAACCAAAGGGGGAAGCCACTCTCAAGGCAATAGCCACCGCCACCTATACTAGCGCTCAATATTTCACACTTATTTACCCTCACTAAAAACAGAACCAATTTCCACTCAAAAAATGAGACAAATCACAGATAACGACAAAAGCATCAAAGCACCTGAATTTCCATGCGAATCTCAGAGAAATCGTAGAACTTCTTCCCGTTCAAGTGCAGAAACTCGCCATATTCCTCTTCAGTGCCATCAGACTTCCCCTTAGTCTGCACGAGCTGCAGCAAGAGAGGCCTCCTGGTGCAAATATCACTTCCACGAGGCAAGAAGTCCCGACCGACAAGAGCCTCAAGGACGCTTGACTTGCCACTACTCTGACTGCCAACGACGGCCACCTGAGGGAGATTAATGGAGGACTGTTTTCCGACCCTGGCGAAGATATCCTGAAGCCGGTTGACCAATGAGATGACGGAGGAGCCAAGAGGAGCCGCCCCAGATAACGATGGAGGCGGAGCCACAACAACGGGGTCGTCCGCCATGGCTGGAACAGAGGAGCCCTAGAGTTTTGGGAAGAGGAAGAAGAAGAGAATGAAGGACGGAGTGAATGAAGATGTGTGATTGGAGGTGGAAGGAGAGGAACTCACTGTGTGTGAGAATGAGTAATGAGAGAAGCTTGAGTATATATACGTTCGTATGCTTGAGTGGTCCTGTGGTTTTAGAAAGTGTGTATATGTAGGTATGTGAATGCGTGCGTAACGCGTAAGGAGTAAGAACTAGAAGAAACCCCAACCAAATTGTTGATTCACCTGAATCAATTTTTTAACACACAATAAAATAAAAGTATCTACAAATTGTGCAAAACATGAAATTCATTTTTTAATTTTTCAATAAAGTGAAATGAACAATTATTTTGTATTTGCCGTAACACTTTATTTGGGAAAATCTCCCTCAGAACCCAAATAACTAAGATATTATCAAAAAAGACCTAAAAAAAGTCACATGTCAGAAAATGTCCTAGAGACTTTTTGGGTATTATTTCAGAAAATATTAACAACTATATCAGTATAACATTAACAACTAAATCAGTATACATTAACAACTATATCAGTACAAAAACATAATTTAATTTTTTTGAAATAATATCCAAAAGGGTCCTAGAGCCTTTTCTGATATATGGCTTTTTTTTGGTCTTTTTTAATAATATCTTGATTACTTGGGTCCTGGAGGAATTTTTCCAATTTTTTACTACAACATCAATTATTAATTATTTTTCTATTGAAAATCGTATTATTATTTTCATACTAAAAATTTATTTAAATGTTAATGTTATAATTTTATTTTATTTTTTTAAAAAAAAAAAAAACAACTTATGAGCATTGCAAGGGGGTAACATTGTAACAAACTGCCAATAATCTCGATCGTTTTGACTAGACTCCTTTTTTTATTTAATTTAGACTTTTCATATTACGTTTGAATAATTCCAATTGTTGGGCTCATTGTGATTTGTCTGGAACCAAACATGAAACATGTCATACGGGAACTGACTTTTCTCCACAGGTGAATAGGTGATAACCATGGCAACGCGACAAGAGCTATTGGACCTTTTTAGGTTAGTAGTCAAATCTATACCAGCTGATATATACTTATTTTCTTGATTTGAGAGAAAAAAAAGGTTTGCCATTTAACAGACTTTTAACCATTTAACAGCTAAAACAATTTGAGAAAAAAACATTCACAAAAAAGAAAAAAAAAAAAAAAAAAAAAGTCAAGTTACAAATAGGATTCTTGTTTGGATTAGTGGTGGTAGAAGTGACGGAGCCCACGTCAAAATGTTGAGAGTTTTTTTCCTAAAAGCTACCTCATTGAGCTTTTTCTTAAACTGATTTTTAGGAGTTTTTTTTTAAAAAAAAAAATCTAATGGACTTAAAGTTCTACCCAAACACTCCACTTAAGACTTTTTTTCTACTGCTACTTTTTTTGACTTAAAACTACCCTAACGCTCTCTGCAAACAGGGCCAGGGCCATTATCGCTTTCTAAAATACCCCTATTTGATGAATTTTTACACATCCCTTAATAAATTCTCTCTTTCAAAAATACCCTGTTTAACTAAGACCAAAGAAAAATTGTAGAAAGACAAGATATTTGGCCTACATTTTTTTTTCTTCCAATAACTACTTACTACCTCCGGTCCTAATTGTTAGAACCGGCTGTCACCTAAGAGGAGCGTGAATTTGGTGAAGATTAAAAACTTGGAACTTTGAAAATATTTTCGCGTCTTTTAAATCAATAGTTAGATATTCAAATAAACACATACTGAAAATATAAGAGATAAGGGAAGAGAATATGCAAACTGTGATTTATACTGGTTCGGCTCAATCCTTGACCTACGTTCAGTCCCCAAGCTCTACTTGAGATTTTCAATCTATTATCCTCTTGTTTGATACGGGCACAAGAGAAACCTTTACAATCCCACAAGTTCACCTAGACACTTGTGAAGCCGAATCTCTCTCCGAGATACTCCTCCTTACACACTGTAAGGATACAATCGGTTTCTCACTCAAGATCACTCAATCTTGAGTAACTCTCAAATAAAATGATTGCAATGAATCTCCCCTCTTAGAAGTGAATATGATTAACACTAAAGTACATAATCATTCATCTCACTCTCTACTGTAAACTATATAAGTATTGAGGAACAGAGAGTTTATGAGTTATTGACATATCGGCGGTGAAGAAGTAAGATTATTTCATTGGCTTCGTCGAATCATTCATCAATCGTCTCTTCTTCCGGTTTAAAGACTTCGAATTTATAGGTGAAAAGACCCTTTCTCACTAAACAATAATTAACCATAATATTTTCATAAAACAGGATTAATAGGTAATTATGAAAAATCCTTTTTCTTTTCAAGACAACACACCTTGGGGTTCAGGGTACAAATTCTGTCCACAAACCCATCGAACAGGAGATTTTATAGCCCACGAGTCTTATAATACTAACTTCACAATAAAGGGTCTACACAAAACAATTTTAGCAAAAGACATGATTGTGGATCCACTACAATATGATAGTGTATAAAATAAGGCCTTCGGAAAATAAACAGTCATCCAAAAATAGTTAATGTAGTATTTCAAAAATATGAGGGCTATATGATGTGGCAATATATAAATCAATACAACATTAATACCAAAAAGAGGCCTACAAGTTTCACGACGTCTATGCCTCCTACGCCGTCTTCCTTGTCCTCTAGTAGGGTTAGAAGTCTCACCTGAAAAATTTAATAATGACGGGGTGAGACATAAAGTCCCCGTAACCGAAATTAATTTATCAAATATGCAAGAGAGGATTGCAAGTCAAAGAAGCAGGTTTATTATCGTAATTAAAATATCAATATTAATTAAATAATACATAATAATTAACAATATTTAAAACCATCCTCACTCATCCATCATGCTCCTCCTTATATCTTCTGGACGTGGTACAGTCTATCAGTGCTAGTATACCCGGCCAAGGTTAACTAGTCACTTCAAGAATTTTGTCCCCTCCCATGTCATCACCAATATACCGTAACAGAGAGGTATCCGCCCAAAACACTCAACTCAAATTCCATGTCAGGATTGAAAGAGCCGATTGGCACAATTTCACCCTCAATCTCTTTCACACGACCCAACATATTCCATAACAGAAGAAATAATATAACACTAAAATTTTCAACAACATTTTATTTAATTATTAATCCACATACATCATCTCACCACAAACATTATAATCATCACAACAATAACAATCCCAATAATAATATTCATTTAAATACACAGATTAGAAAATACACTACTTCACTGAAATAATTTATTATTCAAACATACACATAATTTTCCAAAACACATACAAGTAGTATATATGAAAGTAAGACTTAGTAAAACACCTTACAAATCCAAAACAAAGATATAAAATAAATTAACCCCAGCTTACCTCAATTCCAAGCTTAACCTTAGCTCAAGGAACACAACCCGCCCAGTCGCCACTTACAAGAAGGCTCTACATTATTATAATTAAGCTTATGATTTCCTATAACTTAAAAAAAAAAACAAATAATCGCCGCTTACAAGAAGGCTCTACATTATTATAATTAAGCTTATGATTTCCTATAACTTAAAAAAAAAATACAAATTCTAATGATAAAATAATACTGTAACAAAAATTGAAAATGATCTTTTGGGATTTAAATTTTGAAAAGGACTATTTTGTCCTTCAATTCTCAAAAAATGACATTTATATTTCCACACAGGTCTTATTCCTTATTGTTGATTATTGTATTATACTTATTTATAATACAATAACATCAGCTTCCTTTTTTTTAAGTCTGTATAAAATTCATTTTCACGAAATTTAAATAGTAACACTCTAGGGGCAAAAATCCAAATAATGACTAACTAAACCATGAAACCCAACTTCCAAGTGTTGACGGGGGGAAAAAAAAAATTCAAGTCACAACAAGTCTCTACAATTATTGCTAGTAGTTTGTGTCTACTTCTCTAGATTCAATTAGGCTTTCACTCCACCTCCTTGTTCATCTAGATCATGCACCCATAAATTTGATTAAACGGTGGCCAATCATAAAATTAACATAAATTATTAAATAAAATTAAAATACAAAGGAGTAGGGAAAGCATACTCGTTTATTAAAAAAAAATATCTTTAGTGCCGTGTGGTTTTGGGAAATGATGAAAATGTTTCATTTGTCATCTAACAAAGTGTCTATGATATATATATATATATATATATATATATATATATATAAAAGTTAGTCTTCTTTTTGTGCAGTGACACATCAGTTAAGCTAGCAACATGGCTTATATATTTTCCTTACAGCGAGCATTGTTTTATTCTTCTAAACCATTTGTATGTATTCACACAACCACTTATATGTATCCACCCTTTTATTTTCCCTATGCAGCAGCATATATATTTATTCATCAGTAAACTTTTCAAGTTTGTTTCCTATTTGTCTTCCATATGGTTGTGTGAAGCGTTTTTTTTCTTTTTCATTCCCACATGAAATATGCTACCAGCTAATATATATATATCCACTTTTACGTTTACTTTTACCTTCCTGTACACGTTGAGTTTTATATATATATATATATATAAGGTAGCTGATGAACCCAAGGCAGCAACTCACACACATTTAACAACATGAAAGCTTGGTTTCATGAACAACTATATATATATATATCAACAGTAACATAGAGATTTGTTTAAACACTAACCCATAACCATAGATCTTATATATATGTCATTCATATGACGACAAGCTTTATGCAGTGGAAGAAAACAAAGCTCAAAGCACTAACGCAAACTGAACCCGATGGCTTACCTCTGCTTTCCTTGTTCTAAAGCAGAGCAAGATGAAGGTTCAAACTCTCCCCTTCTCCTTCGGTTCAATGTCGTTCACTCTCTCGTCCTTGTTCTCTCTCAACTCAACTCCTTTCTATCACTCTCTTCCTGTCCGAAGGGTTATATTAAGGGAGTATTTAACTGTTGAAACGATGGGGAGTGCAGGGCTCGAGAAACATGGGGGGTTCTGGTTTGTTGATGAGAGAAGCATGGGTGAGTATGGCGTTTTGTTGTTCGAGAAAGATAATGATCTCTGTTTCTCCTTTTCTTGTGCTGAGGAAGTATGCTCCAGATTACGTGTTGCTGTTCTCTCTCTTTTCTTTTCTTTTTCCCTTTTTTTTGCTGCTGCGTTTCTGGTTTTTGACGGAATGAAACAGAGAGCAAATAATGTACAAGTCAAATAGATTAAATGGATCTAATGAATTGGCTTTGGGTCTATTGTGGGCTGGCGTGTGATCATAAATTGAATAAATGAAGAATAGTATTGCATTGGTTTGGGTTGGGTTGGATGAGACTAATATGGTGGGCCAACGAATAAAGGGCTGGGAGAGTATTTGTTTTGCATGTCCAAATAGTAATCTTATATAAATAGGAGCACATGACTTGCGAAAATAAGGGAATAAATATTAGAAATTCATCCTTAATTCTCTATAAGGATTTTTCTTTCTCAATTAATTCCTCCAAGCCATAAAATATATTTTCTATAATTTTTAGGCCTAAATTATTGTTTACTTGAGTTTATTCTTTTTTTTTTCCAAAATAAATTAATTAAGGGAAAAATAAGCCTTAATTTTCAATAGTTATTCTCATAATTATTTTAAGCCAACATTTCGTAATAAACACATTTATCATAAATACTTATTTCATAATTATACTTAAATCATAAAATTAAAAATTAGGATGTTAAAATAGGCATTTGTGTTTCGACCGTTGTGAGCATTCGACCGTTGGAGATCAGTTAGAAGTAGCCGTTGAAGCTTTTGTTGCTTTTTGCCCGTTGAGCTCTAATTCAACTTTAATCAGAGAATGTTCATCATTGACTTCGTTAATGCTCCGGCTTGAGTGTTGTATTAATGGCCGTTGTGAAGATTCAAGTTTTTCGTTAGAATGTTCTAACTATCCGTTAGACTCAGAAGCTTTCCTCTGTTTTCTGACGAAGCATTTAATATTGTCTGACACACAAATTGCTTTATCTCAATTTGATGTTAATTCATAACATAATCATCTGAACCTCATTAGCAAACTGAATAGTAACGAGTGATGATAAGAAGAAATGAAATTACAATCAATTAATTTAGATTTCCGGAGACAGTGATTTGAAAAACAGAGAAGTTTGACTCTAGTTAAAAATGAAGTTTTCTTGAGGCAAACTAACTAGAGGTATGTCTCTTATTAACTTGAGGCAAAAACGCAAGTTGGAAATCATAATGAATGAAGTCTTGCCTTGAGTCATGGTGACTTGAGTCAAAAGAGCTTTTATCGCGTTAAAGTGTCTCTGGGAAAGTTTGCCTTGAGTCATCATGACTTGAGGCATTTGTTGTCTTGAGTCATCATGACTTGAGGCAATTGTTGCCTTGAGTTAAAATGATTTGAGTCATGGTGACTTGAGGCAATTAAAATGTGACTCGAGGTACACAGTCGCGCAGAGGTCAAAACATTGGAACAAGAAAACAATTACCTCGAGGTGATTAAATAAATGACTCGAGGTAACACTAAGCGCGAAAAGGATTCAAAATATTTGAACGAGATTAACTCGAGGCATAATTAATATGACTTGAGGCAAGTTTTCTTCAAACTTATTAACTTCCGGTCAAACACAATTTAACTCAAGGTAACCAACGGACTTATCTGGAAGTCAAGTATGTAGCGAGAATACTTGACTCGAGGTGATTCCATATGAACTCGAGGCAGTAAGTGTTTTCAAAAGAATTGCTTTCTACCTTCGTCTGACTCGAGGCACAACGCATATGAACTCGAGGCAGAAGCTTTTCTGATTTGTGCTCTACTTCTTCTTGACTCGAGGCTATAATTAATGAACTCGAGGCAATAACTCTTTTCAACATGAATTGCTCTCTGTCTTTCAGAACGCAAACATATTATCAACACTAGGGTCAATTTCCAGTAAGTGTGGCATCCTTGATATAACTCCAAATTTGGAAAACCACTTATCCCCATATAGCTCTTTGAGTCTTCTTTCCAACCCAAAAAGAATCAGCTCTAAACTCATTGTATTCTAACCGTTATAATCCGATGAATGTAGGCTATTCTTGACCATCGTTTTTGCCATATCCTAAACTGACTGTCAACTTCAAAACATCATATCTCCTTCAATTGATCTTCATTTTTTGTGATCATGATTTTTTTTGAAAAGGTATTTGAGTCTAGTTTCTAATGGCACCGGTTTCAGCTCAATTGGATGTTTAGTTTGTGAGATACACCTAAAATACCAAAGCTAGATCTGCTGTGTGACGTTGATTTCACTCTCATCTTCCAAAATTCATAGCTCATTCATCTGACCTCCTTTGGGCTTGAATTTTATATCAAAATGACGCATTGGAAGTCTAGTTTCCAACAAAATTGGTTTCACCTCAATCTAATATCTGGTTTAGGAGATATGATCGAATTACCAGATGTCGCCTGAGTGAAATATGAAACAGAGTTGAACAGAGTAGCTGAAAACATTACTAACTCGAGTCAATTAGTGGCCTAACTCGAGTCAACTTGTTTCAGAGGCGCAAATCACTATAGCATAGTCATTAACTCGAGGCAGTTTAGTCCTTAACTCGAGTTGGTTTATCCTAAAGCTCGTTTTGCCTTACTTTAACTCTGAATTGAGCCATTCCAACTTACATTTGATCGTGGAGACTTCTAGTATCAATCTAGGAACTTGAATAATGATATTCTCATTCCATTCAGCAAGTTATTCCTTCTTCAATCTCCCCACTTGATCATTCTGCATAATTCAACTCTTTCTTCTCTTCTTTTGATCATTCTCTATAATTCAACTTAGACTAATCTACATGGAATATAGCAGTTAGTCGATGTATATGATACAAAATTTTTGCTCTGGATATTGATAAGAATATTTGTCATCATCCAAACTAAGCATAACTAACACTAATTATAAAAACACTTTTATAGTACAATTTGCACTACAAAAGTGTTCCTATAAATAGAACCGGAGAGTACTGTTAGACCTTGATATAAGACTCAGTTAAATTTTTTAAAGAGATTAAAAAACGAAATAAAGTTGTGTATCAATTGGATTATATATAAATTTATAATTCATGCAAATTAGTTTAGAAGAAAAACAATAAATATAAATATTTTAAAATAATTTATGTAGCCTAATTAATCTCTCCAAAAATGTCATTAGTATCTTATACTCCCTCCGCTCTTTTATATAAGATTTAGTTGACTTTTTTTCCTCCTCCTATATTCTATTTCCCTCATAACAAACAGACCCTGAGTGGCAAGGACATTGGGATGGTCTTGAAAGGCATTCAAAGATTTTTGTCATAAAATGGCATTAGAGACCGTTTTGCCCCAACAGTGTCCGTGTCCTCCATTGGTTGGTGATGCATGTGAGACTCATGACCAACCAGCATGCAACACTTTGCAACCTTCCCAGTAACGAAGGCTGTCCCACATGCAACCATTTGTTAGCTCTTTTCTTTGTAGTGTTAGTGTTTTTTTTAAGACACAAGTATCATCTTATTGAAGACAATCCAATTAGAGACATTATTAGAGTGTTAGGTGCTAAATGTAAACACATCTTTCAATGAGTGAAACCTTAGTTCAACACGTTATGAGGAACTAGCTGCTTCCGCTAGATTTAACCCTTATTTCGTTGGTTTTGTGTTTGTTTTTTATGTTGTTGTTTTTCATGTTATTCATTGCTCTCTTGTTATTTTATCGGAATTTATTATGTAAATGGGCCCAATAATTTGTATATTGTTTTGCTTTTTTTTAAAAAAAAAAAAAAAAAAAAAAAAAAAGAAAAGAAGAGAGATGTAACCAGGTGTGAAATCAATCTTATAATTGTCGAGGGTTTTAGATCAAGAACTATGTGAATTAAGAATATAGGAATAGTGTAAAATGGGAATAAACTGTGTCTAAAACTTGTTTAAATTGATACCAAAAGATTATTATTATTATTTTTTAAAAAAAAAAGCCTTAAAAACCATGCGAACAAGTCATTATTCATATTCTTAAAAAATTAATATTTATACTCTATTTTAAGCAAAATTGCAGAAAATCCCTTCTTGGAAAAGTCATTACCCAAAGGTACCTATTAAGACCTTGTCGCTTTGAGCAGGTGCAATATAATCCATCTTCCGTGATGCAACTCTTTAGCAGTATGCCGATATAAGTTGGCATAGATGGTAAGAGATCCATGATTAGCCTTTGGGTCGTGGGTTGATCCTCTCTGTCGTCAGAGGACTCGCTTTGGTAAGCGATCTCGTAAGTCTTCATGGCCAAGGCTTCTTGCTTTGACTGAGGCGATGTCGAACCCCTCCAACTTTTTTTTTTTTCTTATAAAAAAAAAAAAAAAACTCTTTAGCAGTATACAATCGCACATAATTGAAGAAGAGTTACATGTTACATCCAAGTGCTTAAGCAAATTTCAAGTTACTTTCCATGATAAATTTTGTTATTTAATATTTTTCAGCAGTTTTCCCTTTTTTTTTTACATGAATTCAAATTCATAATTTTTTTTAATTCGATCTTTTGCTATGACAAGAATATTTTCATCAAAAACAAAATAACAAATAGAACATTTTTTTATAATATGAAGATTATAATTTTATGAAACACGAACGGTAGATTAAAAATCATGATCGCATGGCAACTCAATATTTTCGTCTGAGAAGAATCTGTTGGGGAAAGTTTAACTAGCATTTTTTTTTTAGCATGTAATTAGCATATTTAAAACCATACAAACTACAAAGTCAAACCATAACATTTTCAATTTCGTTAATCAATCGTCAATCATTATCAACCAGTCACTATAAATGGTAAAATCAATAACAAATTGTTTTGTTCACGCACCTTACAATTTTTTCATAAAAGAAATCATATAATGAACAAAAGTCATCTAACTGAATTTAAATATACCAAGTACAATATTTACTTAACGATACATCTTACTCCTTCATCTAGTAGACCTTGAAGAATTTTTGCCGTAAAGAAAACACCAAAGCATCATCAACTAGAATTGATCATGAACCAGGCCAGACTGAGCTTGTCCTCAACCCGAGGTCTGGTCCTAATAGGACTCAGCTTGAGGTCCGGTCTGGTACAACACCGGTCCAAGCTCAAGCTGGACCAGTCTAAGTAGTCCAGGACCGGTTTGAATTTTTGTTTTTTTGCCTTCTTTGGAAGGCAGTATTTCAGCTGAGGTTTCAATTGACTTTCGAAGGTTCAAATTGAAGCTAATAAAACACAAGGTAATTATTTACATTAAAAAACAAGGTTTAATAACTGAAGACTCCAAGTTGGAATAAATCCTCAAACGAGAGTTTCTCAAAGTAGGAGAAGAACTGAAACTTCATCCAAACAGATTTATGGTGCAGATACAATATTGCAGAAAAAGAGCGGTTAACAAAATGCATACACTCAATAATATATATACGGAGAACGAGATCTATAGCTTTCAATATGAAGAAGTGGAAAATGAGATTTGGATACAGGTGATTGCAGCGAAGAAGACAAAAATGCTCAAATGGAATTAATTTATTCCAATGTTTAGCTTAAATAGTGTTTCTAAACACATGCACATAAATACATTGAACAAAAGACAAATTGCAGAATCTAATCGTCCATGACGATCTTAGGCTACTAGATCTACGATAATTTACCAGACAACGGTCAACAAATCTTGCAAAGGAACAATTTCAAACATCATACACAAATCACGCAGAATAATACAGCCATTTGGTCTCACCCAAACAGGGGAAAAACCCAAATGAAACAGAAAGAGGAATGAACCAATCCAAGCAAAACCTAGATAAGCAAAATGGGAAATACCGAGCCCCAAAAACCTAAATCTTTCTAAAACCGATGAAATGAAGCGAATTTGAATAAACCTACAAACAGATCAATTACCTTCTGCTACTAAAAACCCTTGATTCTTTGTTTCTCGCTTGAGATCGTGAAATAGAGGAAGAGATCTGATCGAGAAGAAAATGAAAGAAAATTCACGGCTTCTTCTGCGAAAGAAAAATGAAGACCAGGCTTGGGGGTGTGTGTATATATGTATATAGATGTAGTTTACATAGACAGTCATGTAGATACCAGTTAGGAGAGGAGGAGAGACGCCTGGATTTGGAAGAGGTGAAGAGGACGGAGAACTAAGGATCTTAAGTGAGTCACTGAGGTCAATTGTCAAGAGCCTCTGTGATACTGTGACCGTGTGACTGAGTGTGCGGAAACAGTGGAGTGGAGGGGGTATACAGGCTATCCACTATACAATATAAAAAATAAAAATAGAAACATCATTAGGTCAGACTGGACAAGACCAAGGGGTCTGAGCCCTTGTCCTGATGTCCAATCCGGCCCAAGCAGACCAGTCTGGTTTGGTTTGCTCAATGTGTCTCGGGGCTTTTTTTTTTTGCTACCTAACCGTGTCGGGTCACTCCCCGAACCATTGGGTTTTTTGCTCATCCCTATCATCAACAGTAACAGAAGAGAAAGAAGTTTATAGGCAAAAACAGAACTATTCACATTATAATAATTAAATCCAATACAGATGGGAGGATATACAGAGACTCATGCAAGAAAACTGCAAGTATACAATCAGATTCGATGTCACTTCCAGAAATTGTCATATAAAACAGAAGCCATTTCTGGAAGAGCAAAGTTAGTCAGAACCAGCACCCCGTAATCGTCGTCATTGAGAAAAACCTGAGTCCATTGACAAGAAAAGGCCATCTTTCGACGGTGCATGGCGATATTTCTGCCTCATAACCAGTAGGTCTTCAAGTTGGAATCATCAATGTCAATCTGTAAGTACTGTATTCATGAACTTGAATAGGAAACTTATACATTAAGGTTTTAAACCCCAGCCAGACCATAAGACGCCTATTTTTTTATAACCCTTTGGGCCACCCGGCCCTGATGCTCTTTTTTTTAGATCCTATTACCAGGTATCTGGGCAACTGGCTAGTCTAGATTAAGTCTTTGTGACTAGGATGCCTCTTCCCAGGATCTTTTTTAACAAGGTGGGATTTGAACTCCATTCACCCACCTTGTGGTCTAACTAGTCCACCACTAGACAAGTACTCTTGGATAAGACCCCTAAATCTAATCACAAGCAAAAATGTCCAACGGAAAATAGACGATTTTTTTTGTCAGAACAGAAAAAAGACACTGCATTGGGACAAAATATAGGTGTTTGGGACATGTATCAAACATGACATGACTATGTTGATTATGTTTTTTTGCGTCTGCGCATTGTAGATCACAAGTTAATGAACAAAGTACCTGCTCATCAAAACCTGTAGGAATCTCAAAATCTGTTCCAGAAGCATTAGCAAGATCTTCAAGAGTATCCTGCAATTCTCAATCACATCATACATGAATTGTCAAACAATGTTCTATGAGATATTAGACTTGGCCGACTTTTCTTTAGTAGGCCAAGCTTACCATAATGAAGTATTTAAGTACTTCAGTGCCGGTTCTTGCTACAAAAGTATACTTGACATGTTACATGAATAGGGGCTGTTTGGTATGAGGGATTTAGAGGGGAGGGAGGGGAAATTTTTATGAGCAGGATTAAAAGAAATTGGAGAGGTGGAGTTATAAAATTTTAATAAAGAGAAGAAATAAGACAGATTAAGAAAAATTAATTAAAAACTCTTAACCCTACTTCTCTAATTTTTCAAATATTTGTAAGTCTGACTCAAAAATTTCCCCTCCCCTCCAAATCCTCACACCAAACAGCCCTTAAAATTGGCTATTGGCTGAGAATTGGCTTGGTCTGCCTAAAAATAATACCTGCTCATGCATATTAACATCAAGGTTCTCCACTTGGATGGATAAATTGTCAGTAACTGCTGCAGCAGTTTCAAGCGTATACTGAAATCAAAGAATTCAATTTAATGACAATGAAAAAAAGTTCAACATCAGATCATCATCTCATGCATTTAATCAAATAAAATAAAGTAATATTCTAACAAACACAAAAGTCTATGATAATAATCTAAGACTATTGATGAAATGAATATTCAACAGGATAAAACATGAAATGGACAATTCTTTTTTAAAAAAAAAATCAGTATTCGTAGATGCATGATTTGTACCTCCACTTGCATATTAAGATAATACATAACTGCCACAGGAATAACTGAATAAATTCATTCCCACTCTATATGCATCTGTATAAGTGAGTTGCACCCATGAGGTTATGAGTTCCTAATCTTTCATCATTCCTCTACATTGTTACAAGTTCCTAATTTATAGTAGGGGCAGTGAAAAGTTATAATTGACAGAAACTGATTTGTACATGTTTATCTCCAAAGAAGTTGAGCATAATGCTTGACAATTATGATTTTATGATGTGATCCAATTGTTAGCTTTAACATGCTAACATTATCTAGTCAAGGAACAATAGATTTTGGGCATCAAACATCAGAAAATAAGTCTGAATTTCTCACAATAGTCAGATCTAAAATCTACAATTTTAACATACATAACAATTTGGGGATAATAAAACAGTAAGAAAAATAACCTGCTCATTAACCCTCCTGGGTGACTGTCCAGATTCCAACAGCTCAGGCTTTGTCTCCTTGTGGCTTCCCTGTTACCAGGAAACAAAAGTTAAGGAACTCATGACACAGCGGAAAGATATTCAGATCCTGAATAAGAGATCTGTTATGCAATTATAAATAATTAAAACATAAAAAAAGAATCAGCACCATCCAGAATGAAAATCCATGTTATGACAACTATGTCCATATCGTCACAGTTCTTTGTGCAAATGCCCCTATCAAATGTGATGGAAAATTTTGAAATATATACTCCCTCCACTCCTAAATATAAGACAGAGTTGACTTTTTTAGGGAAATTAAGGAAGCTAATTAAATTACTTTAAAATATTTATATTTATTGTTTTTCCTCCAAACTGTGTTGCCTAACTTATAACCTGATATATAATTTAATGATACACAACATATGATGTGATTAAACAAACTATTTAACTTCCTTAATCTCTCCAAAAAATGTCAACTATGTCTTATATTAAAGACCAAGTACATTTTAGCAATTTATTTTGTCACTTTATTTTGTTTCATTTATTAGGCTTTCTGCTATCATAAGTTGCTTCCTTTATTATGCTTTGTTATTCTTCTTCCCTTTCTCCCTTTATCTCTCTATTTGACCCTCTTTCTTCTTCCCCCTTCCCCTTTAGCTTCCTTGTCCTACATCAACACATTCACATGATTTTATTGCGGACCATACATGTCCTAAGGAAATAAAAACTATAAGAAAAATTGAGTAAACATCATATTGAATTGTATAATATCAACAGCTTAATGGATTCACTACAAAAAAGCCCCGATAAACCATACTTCCTCATTCTGCCCATGACAAGAATTTTCTGGTTTAGTTGTGGAAGGCTTCCTCTCAGCTGAAGTATCCTAAAAATATAGAAAACACTATCAGACTAGGAATTCTCATATGCACTGCTTCACATTAAGAGTATAGATATACAATGCAGATGAGTAGCCGCAGCTATCTCCTCTTGAGAATAGATTATACAAAATAAAGCTGGTGCCTACAAAGTACTCCATCCATTCATTTTTATAAGTTACAAATAACCGAATGACGTAGATAAAAAAGTTAATGAAAATTGGTTAAAGACAATAAATATATGTAAAAAATGCAAATCATTTTCCAAAAACACTCTTATTTATAAGGGAGGTGGGTGGGAGAGAGAATGAATGGAAAAAGTGATGAGAAAGAATGAGCGAGAAAAAGTGAGAGAGACATATAATTAATTGAAGGTACAAATGAAAAAAAAAATGCATTAAATGTTTAAACATCTCCATATACAAAAGAACATCGCCATTCAAACAATTGTATCTTATAAAAAGGAATAGAGGGAGTACAAAATTAGAGATTGAACTCTAGTAAATCTTGTCCAACATCCAGAGCACATTGTTCTAAATTAATAAGCTACAAAAAGGGTGTAACCTAGGAAAAAAAAAAACCTACAAAAAGGGGGCTGGAGAGATGATTCAGTAACACAATTTGTGCGTAGCTGTGATTTATTACCAATAATGAGAATAAATCGAAAAGAAAAACAAATATCAAGAATGTCTACCAGTTCATTTTGTTCCAAAGAAGTGACCTTTCCTGTTCTGCTGAGATCTCTCAGAGTCCCCTTCAAAGCATAAAAGAGGAAAAAATGCATTACTTGCCATATATAGTGGATCCATTAAAAAGCACTTCAGAAAATCACTACACACTTCAACCATAGCACAACATACTATTCTTGTGGTTCACATGACCATGGAAATTCCTGGCTCCACCATTGGGTCAAATTATAGAGAACCAAACAGTACTTTATCCCCAAAAAAATAACCAAAGGTTGAGACATGATTATACTACATCTATTCTGGAGAGCAGTGCAAGCTGCAAACAATTATATGAAAAAAAAAAAAAAATCAACATTGAGCTAAGAAAGTGATAGTAATTAAACTACTGTAGTACCTTATTTGCCCACATTAGCCCACAAGCATTGCATAGAGATCTTGGACCAGTTGGTCCTCGCCGCATTGCTGGAGTAGACTTTTCACTAATTCCACAGTGCTGACATTTACGTTCACTTGATGACATAGGTCCAACAGAATAAAAACCATTAACACAAACATGTACCACTTTAAGAAAAATAAGTGGTGCATCATTAAGTCTAATGGAAAATCATAGGTTAAAACTTCCCAGTAGGGAAAAAAAAATCATAGCTTAAAACTCACTTAGATTCTGAACAAGCAGCACCATTGCTAGAGTCCCAGTTTTCAGCAACAGAACTGTCGCATTCCTTTGATGATGCAAACTGTCCATTCTTACGATGCATCCTATCAGATATCAAATGCTATAAGTTACCAATCAGTAGCCCCTATGAGCAGAGGACTATGAATGTTAATGTCAATAATGAATAATTTCGCAAACTTATTGTTAACGCGAGGATAGTCAAATGCTGTACAGCCAAAATACTCAGACACACAGCACTAATCATTAACATAACCCATCAACTTGGACCACATGAAACACTAGCTTACCACTCTGGTCCTATTTATAAGTCCAGTTTGACCAAAAAATTTGGTTCTATTTATAAGTCCAGTTTCAAGTAATAAATGAGATTGTGACAATTTTACCCATATTAATTGCACCTATGAAGATGGAGAGAGAAGAAACAGTTGAAAAGTGCTCAATCATACATGAGGGCAAAGTTGAAAATTTATCCTATAATCACTGTGTCAACTAACTTTCCTTGGTATGTGAGATTTGGTCAAACTAGACTTATAAATAGGACCAGAGTGGTAAATGTGTGAGAGAGATTACGTAGGACTGGGAGAGAGTTATTGAATATTGGAATCAGCCAAACTGCCCACAGACTCCTCTTTCTAGGCCTGACTGTGGTTCACACAAAGCATGGACACATAAAAAGGGATCTGTTCACAGTGTTCATGTCCATGTAGTGTCCATGCCTATTGAAACTCATTTTACCTCTTAAGACTTCAACGGCACCAAGTTTTGACAAATTCAATGCATAAGCTCAAGTGACGCATACACGTATTTCATATGTATTTATATGTCAAATTTTGTACAAGACTTGTTTGCAATCCATGAAAAGAAGTAGAAAATCTTAAATGCTAGTTGTTAGATATATTAAAAGGTGTACATTTTCAAGCCACCCATGTGTTACATTAAACTAACAAATACTTGACTCCAAAGCACTCCTTTTCCTCCATCCAACAAACTATCAAGCAGATTGAACAATAAACATTGTTAAAAGGTTAATACTATCCAAATAGCACGCAACATCACAATTTACAACTACCTGCACCCTACCTCTGTGCAACTTCTTTACGGCAGCTGTACCGAATTTTTTTCTCAAAACATCTCTCTTTTCGCTTTTCACGAAACCTAACAAGGGATGCAAATCTCCGTGAAATCTTTGAACCCCGGGAAGTATCATTAATTCCCTGGCACATTAGTAGCAGAACATATAACGATATGATAAAAAAATAGTGACAAACTTTGTTAAAAATAAAAAGAGTTGCTTTGACTGGAAATACCCTCATGTTCTGACAGTTCTGTTGCAGTAGGAGCTCAGTGCTGGGGGTACTACAGGGGCTGGGCATATCACACCCTCCCAACAATAGCAACACAGCCTGTACCTGTAATTTGGATAACAGGGGATCATCAACCCAATTATATCCAATAACTTCTTAACTGTCAAATCAAGACATAGGAAAAGAATTATAAATCAAAGTTTGTTTTATAAAATAAAACCTAAAGTTCCATTTCCACCTTTGTTTTGGTTACAAAAGGTCTATGGCTATGCATATGAGTAAATTCAAGATCAAACATCTGGAACCTAGACCCCATATTGATCTTAAAAAGATCAGGTTAATCCCAAACCAATAAGGGAATCATTCAGAAAAGACCAAGAGATGACAGAATGTGTTAATTCCAGCCACCCACCCCAACCCAACCCCTCCAACAAAGATTCCAGAGGATGGAGACCTGCAAATCTTATCACTTGCTAGCGAGAGCAGGTGTAACATCCTCTTCAGCCTCAAGAAGAAGAAGCTTGTTCCCATTTCTGAGTTTTAATATAAGGGCCCGTTTGGTTCAGGGAACATTTAAGGAGGGAAATGAACTTAAAGAAGGGAAATGAATGGAAGGGAAGATTGAGAGGGAACTTTAAAAAGTTGAGCTGTTTGGTAGACATGGGAATATAAGTAAGTTGAGGGAAGATAAATTGTTTGGTAAGAAGAATTGGGTGTTGGTTAAGTGGGAAAGTTAGGTAAAATTCCCTTAATGCCCCCCAAGAAAAAAAGCCTGAGAACGTTTTTTTTTGTTCGTCTTGCGATCTGTACAGAAACAGAGGCAAATCGAATCGCGTCTTCAAGGAGAAAGGGAATTGGTGGATTTCGGAAGGATTTCCAGGAGAAGGATAGAAAGGGAAAGGAACCCGTTGCATCAAGAAAACATATATGAATGTTCATAATCAAGCGCAAGAATCCGACAATACCAATTGAAAACATTACTGTGTTTCATAAAATGAAATTTTTAAGATACACATATGCTAAACAACTCGCAATGATCGATACATGAACATTAACTTCATTCTCAAATTCACTATTCACACTACTCTGTTTAGCTCTGTTTTACATTTTACATGGACAAGGTTCAATAATTTGATCATATCTCTCAAACCACAGATCCGATTGTGGTGAAACTTTTTTCATATGAAACTAGACTCCCAATGCGTCACATAGACACCAAAAGCAAGTTCAAAGGAGTTCGGATTTAAAGAGATATGGATTTCAGAAGTTGACCCTAGAATTCTCGCGTCATATCAGACATAAGTTCAATAACATGGTGACTTGGTTCGAACAAAGTTGACAAGTTCGAACGAAATTGACAAGTTCGAACGTAACATTCACCTAAAAGAGTCTGAGTTCGAACGCATAAACTGACAGTAGCTGAAATTGTGCTACAATTAATTTCAGCATATTGGAGGAGAAAGCTGAGGAATGAAAATAAGTAGTAGAAATTGAAAGTGGTGAAACTAAGAAAGATGGATTACTGCTTTTGCAACTTTCGCTAATACTTAAATCTTCTTTCATAGTTTCACTGTTCACGTCAATCATTCTCTGCTAACTCTTTCTCTGTGATTTCTTATTCTTCAAACCACCGTGAGAGAGTTTATTTGAACCAGACGACCGGCAACCTTCTTGCATCTCCGACGAGCCACCATTGTTGTCCTCCTTACTGTCATTGTTGGAAACAAGAAGGCTAGAGAGCTTGAGTCGTAACTACGTCTTTGGAGGGAGAGCGATTTGGGGACGAAGAACCGAGCTCGAAGAAGCTATGAGAGACCACCTTTAGAGGGGCTTTTCTGTCCCATTAATTCACTCTCCCGGGAAGATTTTGAAATCCCACCAGTTTTGGAGGGATTTCAATTTCCTACGTTTGTGGGAAGATGAAGCCAGGTAGGAACTTGGTTTGACGGGAAGCTGGGCATCAAACGTGTTTTATCCATGGGAACTCTATTATGTTCCCAGGAACTCCCGTGAGTTCCGTGTACCAAACGGGACCTAAAATTCCTGCTCTACATCACTTGCTCATTGTCCTCTTTTCCATCTGATACAGGTTTTCTAAGCTTAATAAAACAAAAACACTTGGCAGACAGACACTATAACCGGGGCATAAACTGATGAGGCTGTCTCTTTATAAAGATGCCTTTCAGAAGGAAGTTTTGGTTCAGCACTTGACAGTTCATAACAAAGAGGGGGGGGGTAAGGCAAGAAAATGGCATATCTCCACGAGTTACAATAAGTAGTTTTCTCATCAAAATTTAAAGATTCTACATTTAAGAGAGAGAGAGAGAGAGAGAGTAAAATACTTCAATGATTTCCTAACAATCAATCTGCGATAAGAGCGTAAAGAAATCATAGTAGAGGAAGTAAAGAAAGCAAACCTTTTCTGGCGTAACCGCTGGGAAAACATAGACCTCTCCTTCAAACGAAATGGTGAGTTCACTGGTTCGAGGCTTCAAAGCACACCCATTTGTCCCTGAAAACCCAGAACTCACTCGAGCTTCTTCTACCCTATCATTCACCTCGTCACGACGTCCATTGACACATTGAGCATTCAATCCATCTTCGACACCATCCACCTGCATGGAAACCTGCACCAGTTGTAGTTCTCCGTCCTCGAAAGGCCGAACTTGCAGTGGCTGTGGATTCATAGTACCCATTTTCCCAAGAATCAATCACCTATATGGTACACCCTCAGTGGAATTTTCTCGGGAAATAGGTTCAAGTTCTTCTTTTTCCAAAAAGTAATACGGAGATTGAACAGTAGAATCACCAGAAAATCACTAGAAATTGAAGCTTTTCCTATGGGTAACTAGCTAAACCCTAGGAAGAGTGTGAGTGAAGGGATACTATGAAGTGTATACAGTGAAAAACGAACTATAGGAATGCAATTTATGATGGCAGATGGAAAAATATTGGAAGTTTTGGATTTTGTGATTTCACTTTCCTGGGGAGGCCCCTTTGTTGCAGCGTTCAATATAAATAAACGAAAATAAGAAGAGTGAATTTGAAAATCCTGGAACAAATAGCCGGAAAAAAAAAAAAAAAAAAAAATCCAACCTAGTCTCTTGGACAGAAATCCAACCTATCTAAGTCTTTGTAGAATTCTTGAAGAACAAGTTTAATCTTTGACCAAAATTAATTATAATTTTAATATTAATTCTTTAATAAAAATAAGGGAAAATTCCACATAAATACCATATGTAAACTTCTTTATACCTAACCGGTTCATCTAAGTCTTTGTAGAATTTTCCCACGAAATCGAAACCTCGGATGAAGAACTAATAATGTTTAATCTTTGACCAAAATTAATTATAATTTTAATATTAATTCTTTAATAAAAATAATTTCGGAATTGAACAAATGAACCGTGCACCCGTAAACCTTGTGTGCATATTCCCGCATTCCTTGTGTGCATATTCCTTGAAACCGAATTGAAGAAATGAACCGTGCATATTCCCGTAGCAAGATAAGAATCCCATTCACATCGCTTTCTACTCCTTAGCACCGGCTAAGTTAAGCAAAAGTAAAATTTAGTCAAGGATTGCCTTCTAATGATAAAGTACAATGGCAAGACAACTAGAAAGAGCCTAGTCCGCTAGTCATCAACCCAATTTTGAAACCTGAACGTAAAAGTAAACCTAAACCATATATTTACCTGGTGAATATAAGGTTCCATTTGGCCTCGCAAGTCATAACCCCGTAGTAGCGTTTTGAATCCAACTGGTTAAGTACAAGACCACGAAAATGGAAATCTCCAAATAAAGAAGTTGGCAATTAATAAACACACCACTTGAAGTATCTAACATGAGCATCCATTATTGCACTAAAGGACTCCAAGAATTCATACTTTTTTCACTTCAATGTTCACGAGTGAGTTTACCCGCAGTCCTTATTGTATGACTTTGCTTCATTTTCAAGTGAATCTTTTATTTCATTATCCTTCTACACAACATTATCCATCAAACTTGTGACATCAGTTTCTCCATCATTCCCCAAGCCCATGTTATTAATTTTGTTATCTTCCTTCACATTATTATCTCAAAAATCGCTGCATCAATCTTGTTATATTTCTACATTTTGCATCAACATGTAACGTCCTTTTGTTTTGTTTTGTGGTGTGCATTTAATGCCGATAAAGAGGTTATCATGTGGCTTCACTTATGTTTTTAGTCCTATCCATGACTTTTTGGTGAATCTATGCTTATTAGTCCTTCTGAATTTTTCGGTCAAAATTTCAAAGACAATGTCCACTACTAAGAAGGGCAACTCCACCTCCGCTTTTCCCTCACGATGCTCGTTAAACAAATTTTCTAAGCTGGTAGCATTTGTGAATGCCGACAAAACATTAAAAAGAAAGGTCCAACGGTTAGGTTTTGGACAAACTTGCTTGATATTCAAAGTATGAGACTTCCAAGGGAAATGTTGGTCCCGATAATGAGTGTAAGATCCCCCAACCAATCAACTCGAATACGGGGAAGACAATTGAAATACAAGCAACAGATGTGGCTCGGCTACTTGGGGTGCCACATAGTGGGGATGAGATACCAATGAAAGTGGCGAACACGATCCGGGATTTCGCAACTCGAGAAGACTACGGAAAAATGAAGTACGACGACATACTTCGAGTCATAACTTCGGGAAGTCGGGTCAACAGCTTTGAGTTGTTGTTCATGATGCACATGTTGGGGACATTTCTCGCTCCAACTTCAAGCACAACTCCCGTCGCGCTTGCTTAAGGTATTAACGTCAACGAGGAAAGGGTTTGGCCGCTTCGATTGGGCCACATACATTGCCAATGACCTCCGAGGAGCGCTCTCGAATATGTCAACGTGATCGGACGAAACAACGATTGCAAGTCCTATGTCATGGGTGTATATATATGTTATTGGTAAGTGTTATGTTTGTGCTTTGTGATAACATTTTTTTGACATAACATTTACATGTTTAAGTTTTTCCTTGTCGTTGTAGATAATGCTCGGAGAGCGTTCCCATTGGGAAAGGTTGTTGATCACGAAGGGAAGAGTCCAATCCAATTCTCGACAAAAGAGAAGGTGAAGGAGATGCTTGAGAAAGAAAAGAAGAGCGACATGGGGATGTTGTATCCCGTGAAGGCCGGTAAAAAGATAAGGATACGAAGACACCGCCCAAAAGAATTTTTCGGCCTCTTTAGACCCCGTAAGTCCTTCCTCATGTGCCGTTTAATTGATGATTGGCTATTATGGTAATGACTTGCTATAAACTGTTTCTGATTTAGGTTTTAAAGGATTTGCATGGCTCTTTGATGGGTATAATAAATGATAACCACACAAGGCTTGTTGTCATTGCCCCAATATGAGCTGCGAAAGGCACAAGACAACATTGCAAGCGCGGGAACAAGAGGACGTTGACTGGGGATGAAGAGGGTGATGGTCCCGATGATGGTGAGCAAGAAGGTGATGGTCCCGGTGATGATGAGCAAGAGGGTGATGGTCCCATTGCGATGGTGAGCAAGAGGGTGCAAGTCCCGATGGTGGTGAGGATGGTGATGAGGATGACGCATCGACGGAACCCCAATCAACATTGACCATCACCTTGATGATGACAAAGTGGAACTATCAATTGTTCCCTTCCACAGTCAACAAGAGGATGCACCAAGGAGGTCACAGCGGCCGAAGAAGCCCAACAATATGTCGCCTTGTACCTTGACCAAGCCGCAAAGGCGGACTAGGAAGACAAAAGAACAGAGGCAATTATTCTTTGACCTTATCTCTCGGATCCCGCATTACAAGAAGAGGGTGATCGATAAGTAATCCAAAAGTTAATTTCATTGAGTAGTCATTATTAAATGTAGGTTATGTCGCTTAACGTTGTTTCTCCTTTACAGACTCTCATAAGAATAGACGATGAAGACATAACCCGGCTCATTGCAAACACTCGGCTACGGAGGCACAGATTAAGTAATGGGTATGTACTAGTTTTTCAACCGTATCAATAAACATGTTGAGCCCCCTTATAAAAATGTTCACATATGCAGGTTATGTCTGTCGTTTGTAAAACATTGATGCGAGATATGATAAGGCAGGGCGAAGTGAAGAGACATATTTTCAGTGCTGATCACATGGTAATTCTGCATATATGGACCTTCATAATTTATTTCCCATAGCCATACGAATATTTGAGACTATTATTTGTTGATGGTGCAGCATTTGTTGGCCACAAAGCCCTTCGGATGGAAAATGTCTCAGTGGGAAGACCAATTATTGCCAAATTATATAGGTTACAATATCGGTGACTGTGATTTGATCATGGGACCGATATTGGTTGACGGCACTGGTTTTGCACTTGCGCCATTGATCCAGGCACGATGAATTTTTATGTCCTGGGATTCAATGAAGACAATCGTCGCCATGAGCCACAATGAATCCAAAAAAAAGAAGAAAACCGCATGTGTTAATCCCCGTGCAACGACAATTAAACAAATTGTATGTTACATGTTATTTTGTTCTAGTTACCATTAGGGAGTTAACACCTATGTAATGCATGTGTGTTATTTACAGAGGATCGTTTTAAAGAGATAATTGCACTTGTGAAACCAAGAGACAAAGCCAAGATGCGAAGACCGAAATTAGTTGGCCATCCGTTCCACAACAACCTAATTTGTGAGATATATTTTGTGATGATTGTAAAAAAGTATTAGTTGATGTATATTTGTTAATTTGTTTGTTTCGTGTTATGTAGGCAAGATTGTGGTGTTCATGTGTTGATCTGGTTACAAAATTGGAAACCCAACGAAACTATTTAGTATGGTGAGGATGAGCTGAATGAGTATAGGTGCTCCCTCATGTGGTGGTTGGTCAACCATGATTTGAATGAGGTCGCAGATGTTGCATTGGGACTATTGACCCTCCAAAGAACCAAGAGGAAGAGAAGAAGGACATGATCATCATTATAATGTTGTGTTTCTAAGCAATCAAATGTTTGACCACTGTTGTTAGTTAGAATTGAATCCAATTTGGAGGTGCTGTATGATTGTAAAGCATTGTGATTTTGTCAAGTATTTGACCACTTTTGTTAGTTAGAATTGAATCCAATTTGGAGGTGTCAGATGAGTGTAAAGCATTGTGATTTTGTCAAGTATTTGAACACTCTTGTTAGTTAGAATTGAATCCAATTTGGAGGTGTTGTATGATTCTAAATCAGGTGACTTGATTGGCTAGAAAGATATGCAGGATAAAGTGTGAATTTAACCATTACACTCTTCTCCATTTACTATTCCACTCTTCTCCATTTACCATTATCCTCTTCGCAAATTACCATTCCCCTCTTCAAAAATTACCATTACTTTCACAAAAAAATTATGTTACTCTTTCTTGAATGTTGTGGATTGAAAAAAAAAAAGGTATTTAACCATTCACCTCTTCACAAATTACCATTCCCCTCTTCGAAAATTACCATTCCCCTTTTCACAAATTACCATTACTTTCGAGGGGTGCAATTATGTTACTCTTTCTTGAATGTTGTGGATTGAAAAAAAAAAAGGTATTTAACCATTCACCTCTTCACAAATTACCATTCCCTCTTCGCAAATTACCATTACTTTCACACGTAGGTGCAATTATGTTACTCTTTCTTGAATGTTGTGGTTTGAAAAAAAAAGGGTATTTAACAATTCACCTCTTCACAAATTACCATTCCCCTCTTCGCAAATTACCATTACTTTCACAGGGTGCAATTATGTTACTCTTTCTTGAATGTTGTGGATTGAAAAAAAAAAAGGTATTTAACCATTCACCTCTTCACAAATTACCATTCCCCTCTTCGAAAATTACCATTCCCCTCTTCGCAAATTACCATTACTTTCACAGGGTGCAATTATGTTACTCTTTCTTGAATGTTGTGGTTTGAAAAAAAAAAGTATTTAACCATTGACCTCTTCGCAAATTACCATTCCCCTCTTCGCAAATTACCATTACTTTCACAGGGTGCAATTATGTTACTCTTTCTTGAATGTTGTTGTTTGAAAAAAAAAGGTATTTAACCATTCACCTCTTCACAAATTACCATTCCCCTCTTCGAAAATTACCATTCCCCTTCGCAAATTACCATTACTTTCATAGGGTGCAATTATGTTACTCTTTCTTGAATGTTGTGGTTTGAAAAAAAAAGGTATTTAACCATTCACCTCTTCACAAATTACCATTCCCCTCTTCGAAAATTACCATTCCCCTCTTCGCAAATTACCATTACTTTCACAGGGTGCAATTATGTTACTCTTTCTTGAATGTTGTGGTTTGAAAAAAAAAAAAGAGTATTTAACCATTGACCTCTTCACAAATTACCATTCCCCTCTTCGAAAATTACCATTCCCCTCTTCGCAAATTACCATTCGTTATATGAGCATAACCATTCCCGATATGAGATTTAACATTCCTAATATGACAACATAACCATTTACAAATCCCGCCACAACATTCACATAACTACCATTACATAGTCTCCACCAATAGATAATCATGTTGGTGTTGATAAATACACAATTACAAAAAGCTATAATCGGATGACAACATGTACAAAATAAAGTTAAATGACATGTGAACATAACGATCCACTTTGACGTAATGTTTCCATGCCATTCCCACGCAAGAACATATTCTCAGGCCATTTACACCATTTACATAGTGAGTGATCCTATAAGTATAATAGCCCTTCTAGCCAAAAATATGTGAAGGGATCCAAGTCATTGTATATATACCAAAAGATGACTTGTCAAATATTTACCCCGACCATTCAGCAAGTTAAGTTGGGTTTGGATTTTTGCAGGTTCTTCTTGTGTGTCCTTCTTCGTGGCATGAGCTACAATGGTAAATCTTCTTATTGCGAAATTATGACTCTATCCTTTCAACTCTTGGCCTTCCAGGGGGACGAGTAGTCTTGGGGGGTGCCAAGAGCACTTGACTTCCTATGTCATATAGGCTGATGTCATTTGGATTTGGCATGTCTATTGTGACAACATGAGTCATGGTTCGACTATATATCTTTTTTTGGGTTGTTAACGTAAAGCATTCATTAACATAACTGTACACATTACCATGAACACCTTTGATGGCTGCACATGCATGAGGACAAGGAATACCTGACATTTGTCATGCTTTACACGTGCACTCGCGCAAGTTCAACTCAACATTTAGCGCACCACTTGCTGTACGGACCTGCACCCTTCCTCCCCCATATATCTAAACATCCATGTATTCAGCCCGTGCCACATTTTCTAGCACTTGTTGTTCGATGTGTGGGCCAACACCATTTTTCCACTTACTCATTGCCATGCTTGATGCATACATCTTCTTTGCAACTTTATCATGGTGCTCATGTATAAGTCAAGGGCAACATTATGCTTGTCTCTCCTTGACCATCCAAGCATTGAAGGACTCGGCCAAGTTTGTGGTAATTTTATCCCACGTTTAAATGGGAACTTGCTCATGGCCCATCTCAATAATATCACCATTATGTATCGCCCACTCAAATGCTTCCTTATTGAAAAGCCTCATTTGTTCCATCGCAAAATCGAAGTCACAATCAAGTCTCGCATATGCAATTGCATCAAGTAGTTGAAGTGCTGTTTGTCTTTGTTACCCACATATCTTCCTCTTTCCTTTATTCAATTTAATCATTTGGGCGCTAAAGTTCTCCTTAATGTGTCTATAGCAAAGCATGCATGTCTCTCGACCCAAAGATTCCGCGACGTAAGCGATAATTGAATTGTGTCGGTCGACACAATTGTAATCAGAACTCTCCAAGTATCCTCCTCACCATTTCGAGGAACCATGTCCAAATTCCCGAATTGTTTCTCCATGGACAATAGCAAGGGCAAACGGCAACAACTCATTGTCTGCATCAAAGGCAGAAGCTGACAGGAGAGTCCCCCTATATGGTCCACTTAAGTGGCTTCCATCAATGTACAAAACAGGTCTGGCACCAGAAATGAACCCCTCTATACAACAACCATACGCAATAAATACACGCTCAAAGGTGTTGCTCCCACTAGCCACCCATTCAGCCAAAGTCTTGTCATCAGTTTGCTTCAACCTATCACATATCCATGGTATCAACATGTATGTCTGTTCAGGTCTACCGTGAATTTCCTCCATGGCCTTCTCCTTTGCCCGATATGCTTTCTTATATGTCAAGTGCACACCGTACTCTCTTGCCAAACTATTCTTTATATCATTCGGACGCTTGTCTCGTGTGATTTCTAACCTCATCAATGATAATTGTACTTGTCAAGGTAGCACTTCGAGAATGTGTCACCTCAAGATTGTTTTGTGCTGTATGATCATGGTCTTCGGTGTATCTTGTCACACGTAAGAAATGATTGCTCTTCCCAATCGCCCTTGCAGTTATCCTCCATGGACAATCTTCAACTTTACATTTAACATACACACAGTCCCTTGAATTCTTCACATATATATACTCAAATTTGTGGGCAATACTGAACTTGTGCAACACCTTCTTGAACTCATCTGAATTTGCAAATGTTTGATTCACTCCTATGAACAAGTCCTTCCACTTCTTTGAGTTCATCTCTGGCATCGGCGTTGGTGCACTCTGACTTGCACACGGAAGGCTCAAAAGATGTATTCCACTGCACTCATTGTTTGCATAATCATCACTCCCTCTATATGACATCGGCTCCTCAATGTAAGTCATTTGCTCTGTAAGACCGCATAGATAATGATAACTTTTATCAAGATATTACCCTCAACCCTATATGAGATTATTATTGTTCTGAATAAACTAACTACGACATACCTTTCTTGATTGTCAATATCCCTTGTCATAAAGATCAATACCTTTACCTCCTACGTACACATGTGCACTTCTTTCATTATAACTAAACATATTCTCCATTTCATAATCTTCAACCAAGTCTACTAAAATCTTTTCATCAAAGCTTAAAGTGTATTTAATCCTAAACCCATTACCGCTTAAGCCAAACCACTGTCTTATCATGACCCTCAATTCTTCAACTTTCATACCCTCCATTATCGATTTTACCCTCACACTACCACCATTATATTTAACTTCACCTTCACCATTGGCTACAAACTCCCCCCCCCAACATGGAAAAAACATATTAGTGACTTTGGAGAAGGTGTTGCGGCCATATTTGTTGTCATCTTGCTTTCCAACCTGCAACAAACAACAAATATTAATGGTTATTATCATTGGACAATGATTATTATCAAATCCCAAGTTATGCAGCAACTAGGAGCCAAAGAAGTTATGCAACAATCATTAAAAGGGGATGAATAATGATTTATATATACAGCACTAATTATGAAAGTTAGCATGATGAAACATAAATCAAATGGAGTACAAGTTATGCAGCAATTATGCAGCAACTAGGAGACAAAGAAGTTATGCAACAATCATTAAAAGGGGATGAATAATGATTTATATATACAGCACTAATTATGAAAGTTAGCATGATGAAACAGAAATCAAATGGAGTACTAATTATGCAAAGAATTATGCGAACTAGGAGACAAAGAAAATTGCACCCTGTGAGCGTAATGGTAAATGGAGAAGAGGGAATGGTAAATGAAGAATGGTGGAATGGTAAATGTAGAAGAGGAGAATGGTTAAATTCTCATTTTTTTTTTTATAATCCACAACATTGGCCAAGAGTAATGCAGAAGCCCAAACATTAATGCATAAACCAACATTAAATGCACAAAGACAATTAATGCAGAAAATGAAGTTGTGGTTCTATGGCGTAATGAATGCAGAAAATTTTCCAACAATGAATGCGAGAAAAGGAGGTTATATAGCCAAAAACGAAACATTAACATCGAATGAGAAAGCATAAAGCATATGACTCGGGTTGTAAAATTTTAAAACCCGATTTCATCATTTGCCTAACTCTCGTATAACCCTCACAAGTTCACAAAGAAAGGGATCAAATATTGGGCGGTGAGCTAACCAAAACTCTTCTTTGTCCTTGAACTTCCACGGCGGATTCCTAACCGGCTCATCTAAGTCTTTGTAGAATTTTATGAAGAACTAAAATGTTTAATTTTTGAACCAAACCCAAATTCAATAGTTGAGATTAAAGCAAGGGCAATCTGTCTTTTCCCATTTTAACCCACAAAAGTCCTAATCACCTATCTTTTTACAAATTCGGAACCTTCAAATTCAATTTAAATTTTCCCTAAAAATAAATTTTTTTTTTTAACTCTGATTGATTTCAATTCTTAATTTTAATAAATAATAATTTTTTAATTCTTATTTTTCTCTATCATTAAAAAGCAAAGCATTATGATTAAAATGTCTTCCCAATTTTTTACCATCCCCATCTCATGACTACAGTCTACAGCATGGAAGACATTTTTTTTTTCAGAGATATAATTAAAAATAACTTTGGAAAATTTAAAATGATTATTCAAAATCAGTTCTCCTCAAATTAGATATGATAATATGGACTAACCCACCAATTACGAGTTACCCCATCTCATCGAATTGAAAAACCCACATCAAAATGTGTTGAAATTTAGTCAATCCAACCTATAACCAATATATTAAGTCTTGCTCGCCAACCTATTGTTTTTAATAAAAAAGAATTGTAAATTGATTTTTCATTTTTTTAAACTATAATAATATTTATCTTATTACCTATTAGACATTACCTAACTTAAAATGAAAATATATTTTTTTATAAATGTTATCTTACGTTGATGCTTTTTTAATTTTGGGAAAGTATGACACTACAAGATAAAAATGGAAGTCATTTTTGGCAAGAATAATCTCACTTTATGTCACATGATAAAGTTGAAATGCTTCTTTGCGTGAACGAGTTCAATATAATTGTAGCATTTTGATAATTTTGTTTACTATTTATAGTATAATGGTAAAACAGGCGTGAAAGGGCTCGTATGAGAGAGAGAAGGAAGCACAGATTTCGAAGCAAAATCCAGCTCCTTCAAGGTTGGAATGTGGATGATTTGTGTACAAATTCAAGCTCGTTCAACGATTTTAAATGTGGTACTATCTCCTATCCTAATCATAGGAATACTTTTGTAGTGTAATTAACGATTTTAAATATGGTACTACCTTTTGTACTATATATTGCACTACAAAAGTGTTACTATAATTAGAAAATTGCACTATAAAAGTGTTCCTATAATTAAGACGAAGGGAGTATCTTGATAAATAATTTCAAAAGTGTAGCATTTTAGTAAATTTGTTGTTGTTGTATATAGCATATTAGTAAAAAAAAGCGGTCTCCTCATTTTATTTTTCTTTAAAAAGAGGGTTAAGTACCAATTTTGCCCTAAGTTTTGAAGATGCTGTCGGCGGAGCAATTTTGCCCTTAAGTTTTGAGTTAGGGTTTCTAATGGAGAACATGCGCCGCTTTCGATAAGAATATCAAGATTAAAAAATACCACCTCACAAGCACCAATCACCGAACAAATTTAATCAAAGTTGATTATTGAATTTGTATACATGCATATATTAGGATTCTATTTCTATCAAAATAGATTTTTGGTTTCCAAAAGCTATTCTCCTTAATTATTAAGATACGATCTAATTAGAGAGTTAATATTGGTTTTAAATATAAACTTATTTGATATATTTATCATTTTTTTCTAAATTATCGCTATTATACTGCCTCAACAATAATCAAGTAGAGGAGAGGAAGAGAAAACTAAGAAAAATGAGTATCGGTGTTATAGGGGAAAAAATGTTATATTAATTAACTTCCTTAATTTAATTAAGTTGGTTAAATTAAGGATTAGAAGAGTATAATTACTGAGCCACTAAAACTTTTTAATAAAATAGTGTAAAATAATATTACTTAATTGCACTCCTTAATATAAGACTTAATTAAGGGTTGGATTTGGTCCTAAATATGAGACATCAATCTACTTTGTTTTTCAAATTTATAATTATTTCCCCAAAGTATCTATATTGATTACACATATTAAGGGGTACTCATGATTAAAAATGATACTTTGGGGAAATTAACTCATATTTGTTACAAATAACTAATTATATTAATTTTCATAATTTATCTAAATTACTTAAGTAGCTGTTATATTAAGGAATAGAGGTAGTATATAAAAGATAATTATCAAGCTCTACGTACGGCCATATCAACAACAGATTTAGCCTTTAACTATATTAATGTAATGACTATTGATCATAACACATTAGATGTATAACCACTATTTTCACCAAGTTTACATTTTGTTACAAGTTTAAGAAAGTTTTTAGGGGTAAATGGCTTATTATAACCCATTCACCATTAACTACAATGTAATAGTTATTAACCACAACAAATTAGTGATAATCCACTCTTTTCAAGTTTATAATTTTGTTACAAGTTTAAGAAGTTTTTGGTGTAATGAATTGACAACAATATATTAGTCATTAACTACATTCTAATAGCTACTCCATCCGGTTCTAAATATATGACAAAATTTATAGTGTAAACTACACTACAAACTTTGTTTTATATTTAGAATCAATGTAGTATATTGATTATATTTGATTAGCAACTACATATTCTTTCTTTTTACCGACAAGACTACAATTTCGTTATAGGCTTGACAAAATTTTGGTCCAAGGAACTGATATAACACAACAGCCATTTCACTAAAACAAATTTACAATTACCCACTCTTTTCACTAAGTTTACAATTATTCTATTGCAAGTTTATAAAAGTTATGATTGAAAGAGGGCTTATGCTTGATTCAAAATGGCGTGGGAAGAGGGCTTTAAAAGAGTAATAATAGAGTCTGATTCAAAAAATTTGAACCAGAAGGTGAACCATAACCGTGAAGAAGACACCTATAGCATGGTCTTCCTTCAAATAAGACTTATGCTTGATCGTGACTGGGAAGTGAAAACTGTTTTTGTCCCTCGCCTGAGAAACCGACTTTATGATGGATTAGCCAAGGAAGCTCTTTTTAACTCTATACTTTTTATCATTCTTTATGTCTAGATAATCTAAGGACTGTGATTAAACATAATTGTATGGAACTTGATCCCCTTTTAGTTTCTAATTAATATATAAGGCCTAGGCCTCTCTTTAATTAAAAAAAAAAAAAAAAAAAAGTTATGATTGAAGAACTTGCTACAATAACACATTAGCCTTTAACTACAATGTAAATGCCTATTAACCAAAACATAATAAATGGTTACTTTTTTCACCAACAGATTTACAATTTTGTCACAAGTTTAACAAAGCTCTAATGTAAGAGATTGGTTACATCATATTTAGCCATTAAAAGTAAGTAACTATTGATCATAATAGATTACTGATTACCCACGTACTCTTTTCATCAAGTTTACAACTCTTACAAATTTAAGGAAGTTTTGGTCTAAGAAATTGACTGTAATAAATTAGTTGTTAACTACAATCTGATCACTAACTGGCCATAACATATTAGTAATTGCCCACCATGACCTTATAATAAGAGTGCTTTTGTGATAGTATTATTTGTTTAAGGTCATTTCATCCTTGACCCCATTTGAGCTTAGGATTGCTAAGGATGGCTTAAGCCTTGAGAGGCCTGTCCAAGTAATTCCACTCGTTAACCTTTTTATGAGAAAAGGAAGAGGGGGGGGGGAATACGGTTGAAATGTCAAAATCTCAAATCATGATTTAAATTTCCATAATCCCAATTTAGTCTTTGCAACTTAAAAATGTTGTGGAAATTAAACACATCATTACCCCTAACTTTTTAAACACAATCACCTCTTACCAGTGGCCAGCCGCTGGAGCTCTAATGACCTTTTCGACGGTTGGCCATTAGAGCTCTAATGCTAACGGCCGATTGCTGAAGCTACAGTGACCTAATACATTTTTTGAATTCCAAAAACAAAAATATTGATGAATGAAACTAAAGTAGTAAACAATGAAATTAAAGTAGTAAATAAAGTTACTTTTGCCGGCTATTTTCTAATAACTATTTTTGTTTCACTATTTACTACTTTGGTTTCGTTATTGACTTCTTAGGGTGGTCGTCGGCAAAGTTTTTAATACATTTTTCGAATTCCCAAAATAAGCGTAAATTAATAGCGAAACAAGAGTGGTTATTAGGAAATATTGAGCAATAAAGACCTTGTTTACTATTTTAGCCTTATTATTAACTACTCTAGTTTATTTATTTACTACTTTTATTTCAAAATTTTAAAAAATATGTTAAGTTTTTGAGGCTCTGATGTCCTATCACTAAAGCTCTGACGGCCAACAAAGTCACCGAAGCTTCGGTGATTGGCTGTAAGTAAGGGGTATTTAGGGGTTTTTTCAAAAAAAAAAAAAAAGAGGTCAATAATGTCATTATTGACCTATCACTAAAGCTCGATCGTCACCGAAGCTTCGGTGATTGGTATTTAGGGGTTTTTTCAAAAAAAAAAAAAAAAAGAGGTCAATAATGTCATTCTGCAACATTTCAAAATTTCAAATCAAATTATTTAAATTCAAAACTAATTTGGGATCAGTACCTTGATTTATGCTTTTGGGAATGCTTATTTAGGCCCTATTTGAGTTAGTGTTTGAGAAACACATTCACGCTAGTTAAGAAAAAACTTCTCTTACATATATACCATGTACATCGCAAGGAACAAAAAACTGAACCAAACATTGAATTGGTTGAGCTAGTGGTTTAAGGGTTAATGGGTTAAGCCAAGGTTAACTAGGGGTTAGATCGGTCATATTAAAATAATATAATTTAATTCAAAATAATAAAATTTAGAGTAAAATATTCTAACCACCCTTATGTTTTACCTTAATTACACAGACTCCCCCTCTATTTTGAAAACATACATTTTAATCCAAATCATTAACACTATTAAAGAATATTCTAAAAAATTCTTCAAGTATATTTTTAAATTAAAAACCATATTAAAATAAATGTTGTTTACTAATTTACCCATCATTATACCAATTCCCTAATTTATCTTTTAATATTACAGTTCATTAATGATCTATTTAATTTTTTTTAATAAATTTAATTTAGAATAAGTTTTGGGAAAAAGACGAATAAATACCATCTGAATTTGCAAAACCCCGTAAGCCCACCGAATTTGGAAAAAACTAAGAGGTGACAAAGACTTTTGAGGGATATGCAAATTCATGCAAAATGACCACAATGCCCTTAAGGGTTTTCTCGATTCATTCGCCTTACGTCTTGTTCATCGTCGTGACCCATTGCGTCACCGCCACTCCCCCCCCGCCTTGGACGCCGCTCCTGCCGCCATAGACGTCGCCGCTACCAGCTTCGTGGAGATCGAGCACAAAGAAGAGGTACCTTTTTCGATTGTAATGTTTTAGTTTTGGCCATATAACCTCCTTTCGCTTTTCGATTGAAGATCCGGGAGAATCATAAGCAGCATAAAAATTCAACTTCAACTCAGTATTACTCAACTGGGCCTCCACGTTAGACTCGGACTTGGAGGAAGAAGTCGCGGTGGTGATGATGGCGGACCTAACCACCTCCTACATTTTCGGTTAAACCAGATCTTGAGACGCGAAGAACTGCTGTTCGATCATGGGGTAACCAAACGCTTTTGTTCTCCTTCACAAATTCAGCCACCCACGCTATCGCTCAAGACCAGTCGTTCCAATTCTCGAGAATTGGTAACCAATTCTCGAGAATTGGCGACCAATTCTTAGAATGCTCGCCAATTCTCAAGAATTGGCGGCGGCGCCGCGCCCGCGGTGGCCGCTGGAGGCCGGCGGCCCCGCTGGGGGCCACCGGCGGTGAGGGTATTTTATCTTTTTTATTTATTTATTTAAAACTAAGGAAAAAATGGTAATTTCACTCGAATTTGCATATCCCTCAAAAGTCTTTGTCACCTCTCAGTCCTTTTACATATTCGGTAGGTTTCTGAGGGTTTTGCAAATTCAGATGGTATTTTAATGGAATTTTCCCATAAGTTTTAGTAATCTGTTTATGTGGTAAATATTAATAGCTTGTTCAAAAATTGAGTAATTATTTTTAAGAATATATGTTTAATGAAATATTCTTAAAATTTTTAAATTATAAGATATTAATATGCGAATCTCATAATAATATCATTTTATAATTATATAACTTAATTGAATATATATATGTATGTATGTTTTTTTGCAAAAATCATCATGCCTATTTAAAAATTACATGATAAGTTTAATAAATAAAAGAGATTAAACATTTAAATTTATAATGATAAAATTAATTAAATTTAAAATTATGACAAAAATATAAAAACATACTAATTTTTTTTTTTAAACTTTGAATAAAGATATGTAATTAAATGATTTTTTTTTCCAAAGATTACATGATAAGTAGTAATATTTATTTTAAGGAGGGGCATTTCGGTCAAAATAATGAGTCAATGTTGTAATTCAACAGTCAACTAACGGTTAGATAGATGGAAGTTAAATCTCAAAACTAGAAGGGAAGTTTATGCAATATATATTTTGATTTTGAGGAGGTTCATATAGGTTTTTAAAATAGAATGGAGGTCTGTAATTAAAAGTAAACGTAGAGGGGTTGATGTATTTTACTCTAAAATTTAATATAGTATATTTTATTTCATTAGTCATTTTATATTTATGAAAATTAATTGGGTAAATCTTGAATATTTAAGATACTTTTAGAGTTTAATTAAATATTAATAATGAAAAATAATTGGGTTTAAATTAATTAACTTTATTTTATTTCCTCCTTAGTAAATTTGAGTAATTAAGAATTCCGGAATTAAATGTTTGTTATTATGTGTTTTAAAATTAATGAGGGCCCAAATCCATGAGACTCAATCAAGACCCTATTCATTGTTCAAAAAAAAAAAAGACCCTATTCACCTAGTCCTCTTATATCGCAGTACTATTTTATAGCCGCATGAGAGATCCGGTTTACATTAGGTCCTTACATCCTTAAGCTATTAAGAGGGATGAACACATTTTTTTAAATTTTTTATTTAGATTTAAATTATATGATCTTTAAAATATTTTTTGTACCTAATATCTTAAATTAATTAATTTTCAGCTCTACATTTAGAAATTTTTTCCCGTAATACTAGTATCCAAAACTAATTAATTTGAGATACTTGGTTAAAAAAACATTCCAAAAAAACAATATATAATTTAAATCTAAATAAATAAAATATATAAAAAATTAAAGAAAATACTAAGTGCAAAAGAAGGGCACCTTTTCTCGATCTCTAACCTCATTTCTGTATTCTTCCTCCTTAGATCCAACGCCCTAATCTCCATCTGTCAACGTTGATCTCAGTTTCCATCTCTCTTTATCTTCTTCTATCGTCATCTGCTTCTTCTTTTTCTTTCAGTGACCTAGATCTTCCATCTCTGGTTCTTTTTTTTTTGGCATACGAAAGTCTATTCTTTTTTTAGAAAAAATTGTGTAAACTGCACAACCTAATGATTTTTCTGGAACCAGCTTTGGCTCAAAAAGCTGAACATGTGGCCTTTTTTTTAAAAAAAAAAAAAAAAGAAAAGAAAATTTAAGCGATCGATCACATTAAAAAAATATACTTCGATATCTTGAACGATACTTAAAAAATACTTGATGATATTGACAAATTATTTTAGGATCGTGAAAAAATATCCTGAACCATATTTTTAGTACTAGTCAGTACCCTAAAATACCAGATATTACCAGTTAGTACCCTGAAAAAAAATATGTTGAAATATATTTTTAGCATCTTGAATATTCTTTAGTGCCATTTAGTACCATAAAATAATTTTTTAAGATCTTGAAGTATTTTTTCAAGATTTATCATAAAGATGTTTTTAAGTCTTAGTCGGACTGAAATATTTTTTCGATCCTAAAATAATTTTCAAGATCATGTTTTTTTAGGATCATTCAAGATCCTAAAGATATTTTTAGTACCATTCAAGATAAATATTTTTTTTCAGATCCTAAAATAATTTTCAAGATCATGAAGTATTTTTTTGTGACCGAATCCAAGATATTTTTAAGATTTAAAATATTTTTTTTTTCAGGATCCTAAAATAATTTTCAAGATCATGAAGTATTTTTTTTAGGACCATTCAATATCATGAGCACCTTTTTTTTTTTTTTTTTTTGAAAAGAGCCCCATGTTCAGCTTTTTGAAACAAAACGGCCACGTTTCAACCTAGCGGATGGCAGCTGCATAGGAGGAAAGCCGATTCCCATTTTTTGGTTGCTATTGGTTCACAATGGTTAAGGCTGTTTTTCCTGGCTCACACTTTTTCCGATTTGATGGGTGATCCGGACTAGACATGTGGCCGGTTCTCTAGTTTTTTGGTTGGATCGGCCAATCTAGTCCAATGTTTTTTAGAAAAGCATATTCAACCACTAATCTTGTAGCACCTGGAATTCGGTCTTTCCCAAGGGAGGACAAACAAGGGAGTGGCCACCAAATTTTTTAAAAGAAATGATAATTTTGGAAACCTTTTTAAAAATGAAAAATGGTCTATGAAAATAGATAGAGCTTGAGAGTTGATTGTGCGTAGGGAAGGTGTTAGACACCCACAACACCTGTTCATAAAAATAGTCACCCTAAGTCAATTATTCAAAAATAAATATGGCCTTTAAAAATATCATAATTACCCAAAAATAAAAATATTTACAAAAAGAAATAAAATGAAAACTAAAAGGAAAAGATGTTTATTTACATATACAAAAAAAAAAAGAAAAATAAGGGAAAATATATTTATTTATAAAAATGAACTTGACTTATGAATAAGGCTTAGGGTCTAGATACTTTTTAAAGGATCAAAGTTCACGTAGTTTGCGGGTAAACAAACATCTCACTTGGTTGTAATTTTTTTTTAAAAAAATTATTTAATTTATTTGAGAAAATATTTTTTATTAGTTTGTTTGTTTTTTAATTAAAGAAATTCTTCTATTTTTATTTGAAGAAAAGAAGATATCTTGAAAAAGATCTGGATTAAAGTTCCTGAGGAGGTGGACCTCACAAGGAAGAATAAACATTTTTTACCTGAGAAGGCTCTAAAAACCTCACACGGTAGAAAATCATTTTAAAATCTTATTATTTTTATTTCCATTAAAGGAGAGTTTTCTCATTTTATTTTCATCTATAAAAATGTGTTAAAACCATTTTTCCTCTTCCATTTTCCAAAGAAAACATAGGCAACCCCATTAATACAGCTGAGGAGATTCCCATAACCTCATCACACAGCTTTCCAATGAAACTGAGTGCGTTAAGAGGTTCTAAAAACCTCACACGGCATAGGTTAAAAGAACAAGATATAAAGAAAAGAAGAGGGAAAAACACCCATATATAAAATGGAAGGATGATGACATTCAAGATCAAACATAGTAGAGCTGTAGAGGGGAGAGGACTCCATACTTGATGCTCCATTGCAAATTATTTTTGTGTACAATGCCTATCTCTTGAATAGTTGAATACCAGTCAAGCTTTTCGAGAAGGCAAAGTTGAACAAGACTAAATAAGTAAAACAAAACGAAGCAAGACAAGACAAACCAACATACATATAATGTCACAGTGAGATCAAAATAGCATGGTCGTACGTGTACACTCTTCAAAATAAAAAAAATAAAAATAAAAAGGAAGGTGTGTTTAGAGCTTCATATAAATATGCCTCTGTCTGTACACTCTTCAAAATAAAAAACAAAAAAATAAAAAGGAAGGTGTGTTTAGAGCTTCATATAAATATGCCTCTGTCTGTACACTCTTCAACCGTTAATCTCTGACATGGTCATTGGCATGGAAAAGCATCCAGCACGTACACCCGGTGAAAGAGATCAAATGTGCCTCTATCACTTGTCTCCTTGTTTTCCTCCCAACAAGCTATATCTTCCTGTACGTTGCGCGAGGGAGTGTTAATATTGTACCCGAAACCCGAAAGAGTTAAATTTGACAGTAGTATATGCAAATACATAGTGCCTGTTTGGAGTGCAACGTTAAGAGTGTTAAGACCAACAATTTTGAAAAAAAGTCTAGTAACGTTGCCAACTGATTTTTAGTCTATTTGGGTTGAGCGTTAAGGAAAAAGTTTAAAAAGTCCGTTAAGGAAAAAACTTTACCATGAAGCTTTTTCCAAAAAGCTCTTAGCTTTTTGATATGGGCCCTGCCACTTCTACCACTATCAATTCAAATACAAATTAGATAGCTTTTAAGCCACCGCTCATACCGAGCATTTTTTAAAGTCGATAACCCAAATTTTTTTGGAGGATTAAGGAAGCCATTTCATATAATGTTATATATTAGTTTATGGTTAAAAAATAAAATAAAAACAAAATATGTTTTAATTAGGATAATAAACAAACAAAGCCCATATAATGTTAGGTAGTATGGTTATCAAAATATGTTGGTAGGATAATAAACATGTGGCATTGAGGATAAAAGTTAAATGGAATTATAATTTGATGATCATTGTAGAAATTATGTCTGAAATTGTTTTTGAAAATGAAGGGAAAAAATTAACATACAGTGAAATCAAAATATTAAAACTTGCCAGTGAAGGAAAAACTTAAAAAGCAACAACTATATTAAATTCAATGTCAAGAAATAAACTCATATTCATTGTCTTGTCACTTAATAGGGTACGGTCAAATTCAACCTCCGTTATACTTAATAAATGAAAGAAACAACTTGCACTTGCTCCAATTGTTTAATTCTATAATATACCATTATTATTATTAATCGGGAGATTAATATTATTTGTGATACTAATACTCCGATCCAACAATTACAATTGCCTTGTGCGCGTGATTTAAACAACCTATTCAATTGATATTAATAATATAGGGTTTAAACTTCTTACGTGCATACTTAATGCTTATGTTTTGTTCATATACACACATGAAATGATATATTGAGACCCACATATATATATAATGCTAATTATATATATATGTGGGTCCCACCATTTTATGTATGTGTGACATGAGAATACACTTCTCCTATAACATGAAAATTGTTTTTCCCTAATAATATACCGTAAACTTCCTTTTCCATAAGCCTTTATGATATTGTACACTGGTTTTTCTTAGATCCCAAATGCATAATTTCATTCGGTGGTTATCATTGTAAATGAATTTTGAAGCCTAATTTAGTATTAAAGCCTCCAAAGTTACTTTTGCTATAATTTTTAGAGTAAAATATTCTAATCACCATTCTGTTTTGTCTTAATTACACAGATCTTCCCTCTATTTTAAAAACATACACTTTAGTCCAAATCATTAACACTGTTAAATAATATTCTAAAAAGCTTCTTCAAGTATATTTTTAATTAAAAACCCTATTAAAATAAATGTTGTTTACTAATTTGCCCCTCATTATACCAAATCCCTAATTTATCTTTAAATATTAATGTTCATCAATGATCTATTTAATATTTTTTCTAAATGCAATTTAGAATAAGTTTTAGTAATATGTTTATGTGGTAAATATTAATAACTTGTTTAAAATTTGAGTAATTATTTTTAAGAATATATGTTTAATGAAATATTCCTAAAAATTTTAAATTATAAGATGTTAATATGCGAATCTCATATTAATATCATTTTATAATTATATAACTTAATTGAGTTGTGTGTGTATATATTATTGCAAACCATCATCATACGTATTTAAGAATTACATGATAAGATTTTTTAAAAAAGAAAAGAGAGTAAACATTTAAATTTATTTATAAATAAAAATTTATAATGATAAAATTAATTAACTTTATAATATGATCAATTTAAGAGTATGACAAAAATTTAAAAATATATACTAATATTTTTTTAACTTTGAATTTTATATGTGATTAAATATTTTTTTTTTGCCAAAGATTACATTATTATTAAGTAATATTTATTTTATGGAGGAGTATTTTTGTCAAAATAATGAGTCAATATTGTGATTTAATGGTCAATTAACGGTTGGATGGATGAAAGTTGAATCTAAAAACTAGAAGGGAGGTTTATGCAACATATATTTTGATTTTAAGGGAGGTTCTTATAAGTTTTTAAAACATAAAGGATGTCTCTATAATTTAAAGTAAATAGAGGGGAGGTTAATGTATTTTACTCTAATTTTTAATATCCCAATAACTAAAATTTCATGTAAATTATCAACTACATCTTTATATATATATATATATATATAAAAAATCTTACTATCATAAATATCCCGAGTAGAACAATTTTTTGTCCGAATGTTTCGTATAATTGTATAAGTGATCCATGGGGTTTAAATTTAAATGTAACGAAAAAATTCAAGGCGAAAATTTCTTATTTATTTATTTAGTTATTACAATCCATGCAATTTCATTTTCCGTTTAGATAAATGAAACAACACATGATTTTATGCGGTAAACAAATATTCCCCATTCGAATATGAAAAGAAGTAAATGGAATATTATTAGCTAGGATATTCAATCAGATATTGTTATATTATTAACCGCTAATCAAATATGAAATTAACTGTTAAGCCCAAATTTGCTCAAATTAATATAATTATTAATATAATATATTGCACTCATAACCTAATAAATGGACATACTGAAATTAATGAGCGGTAGAAAATGATTAGAGATCCCTCTAAAATCACTGAAGATTAAAGTTTTTAGACATTTATGACCATTCTCTAATGTGAATATATTGCGTAACTTTTATAGCCTCCAGGTATATATTTGGAAATTATGATTTATGATTCAGGATTTGCACTCATATTCAGGTCTATTTTCAGATTCAATCAAATTCAATTCATGATTTCATGTCTCTTTTCAAATTTAATTTACTTTATTACTTTATCTTCAAACCCCAATAATAAAAACTGTGAATTAAATAGAAATAATATCCCAATAAATTCGAATAATTTGAAACCGGAAGGCATAATTTTTGTTCGCAATTATTATTGAATATGTCAAACTTTTTGGAGTAAAGGAAAATTGTCTATATGAGGGAATAATTTGTAATGATTTTTAGTTAAACGAGTTTTAAGTGGATATTACGAGATTTCATGTATAAAGTTGATGATTTTTATGTCTTTTCTCTCATTTTTTTTTTTGTCTTGCTTCAACCCATATGCTCTCTTACTCATAGTCTCAAAGTAGGGTTTTTCTCATAAATGCACCTTCTTTTTTGAATTTTTGTTTTTTGTATTTTTTGTTAATAAAAATTTCCTAACTTGAAATCCAATCACCAAAGATGAGAGATATTTTTAAATTTTCATTTTTTGTTATCTTTTATATTTTTCCAACAAGCAATTTCCTAATTTAAATCTATCAACATGAATGAGAGATATTTTTTATTTTTTTATTTCTATTTTTTCCTCTCTACATTGACTTCAAGCTAAATTTCCTAATCCGAACATCAATCAATATAAAAGAGATGAATTATTTTAAAATTTGTTGTCATTTATTACAAATTTCAATTGCAAGACAATCACCATTAATGATGATAATTTTTCAAATTTCAAATACAATCAAATTTTCATCAATGTTATTTACTTGTTAATTTAGATGTGGATCGACAAATGAGGATTTTTTCTTTTTACTTGTTTTCCTTTTTTTTTTTTTTTGAGTGGGGCCCTAGAAAAATATGGTGTTGACAAATCCAAACAAGCACTTTTTTTTTTTTTTTTTGCATTGAATCCCTCCGTCTGATTAATGGGAGATGCAATTTTTTTTGGAGTGACGGTGCAATTTTTGTTGATTGCTTTGTCCTTAAATACTGAGCCGAACCCACTCTCGGCCACCAGCTGGGACCTTCGAATGTTTGTAATAGGGACGAAAATGGCATCATGCTCTGAAGACAAGGACGCCACTGGTTTTCTCTCCTGTTGGTATTCTCGTAAATATGATTCATTACATTCTGCAGTTGCATAATCAGATCATTTTTAACCTTGTTCTGAAGCAGCTTTAGCATCAATGAATCAACTGTCTGGAAAATCGAAACAAGTATGTCAGAGACGAGGACAGCAATTAACATCAGAATCAAGATCAGGTGTATTTGCCTTAAAACTTTATCCTTTCGATTTTTCAGACAGTTGACTCATTGATGCAGAAGCTGCTTCAGAAGAAGGTTAAAACGAATCGCGCCAATGATCTGATGATGCAACTGCAGAATGTAGTGAATCATTTTTCCGAGGATACCAAAATGAATAAAAACCAGCCAGCTGCGTCCTTATCTTCAGAGCATTATGTCATATTCGTCCCAAAGATCTGAGAGAACGTCTGCTTGGAGTTACTATGATGAGCTGGTTTTAGTCTTTTTTTTTTAATCTTTCTCATCCCTATTATTCTCCATTTAGTGTGAGATGAAGCCATAGGAGAAAGTTGTTTTGCACTTTTTGCTGTTTCTTGATTGATTAAAGAGCTTTCATGTTTACTGAACCCATGGCTACTTCGGTGTTCACGTATTCTCTCAATGCCTTTTGACCTTTTGTCTTATTGAAATGCATATGTTTCTTTATTTCCTTTAGCTTTGGTATTCATAAAACTTGATTATCTTTTTTTTTTTCCTCGCGTCTTTTTGGGACAATCAATTGTATGATTTATATCAACATACGTGTGGATAGTAGATAGACTGTTTCTGATTAGAGATTACAAGCTCTTTTTACCATCAAGTTTATAATTTTGTTATAGGTTTAACGAAAATTTGGTCCAAGGAACTGCTATAACACATTATCCATTAACTACAACATGATGGATATTCACTAAAACAAATTAACGATTACCCACTCTTTTCCCGTATTTTATATGTGTGTTTATATCTTTTTATCAGTGAATGCAGACATATTTGTTCATCACTTATTAGAGTAATTTTGTAATAGTATTTTTTGTTTCACGTCATTTCATCGACCCCTAGTGGGCTAAGGTTAGCTAAGGACGGTTTGAGAGGTCATTCCACGTAATTCCACTCCCTTCTTAAAAACATCTTCTAAACAGTGGCTCAACCTCTTAATCTTATCAGAAAAAGAAGGGTAACATCTAAAAAAGTACTATTAACTGAAAGAAATAGAGTGTGCCATCATTAGCTGAAAGCCTGAAACCCAAAATTGCATACCCGATTGCACTCACAATTATTATGTAAGGCCGCGATTCCAATTGCACTTGTTCCAATTGTTTAATTCTACAATATACCATTATTATTAATCGGGAGATTAATATTATTTGTGATACTAATACGCCAATAATTACAATTGCGCCTTGTGCGGGTGATTTCAACAACATATTCAATTAATATTAATAATATTCCATAAACTTCCTATTCCATAAGTTTTAAACTTTCGGTTGCTTATGATATTGCACACTGGTTTTTCTTAGATCCCGAATGCATAATTTCATTCGGTGGTTATTATTGTAAATAAATTTTGAAGCCTAATTTAGTATTAAAGCCTCCAAAATTATTTTGGTATAATTTTTAATATTCCGAATAGCAGTATCATAATTTTAATTGTTTTGGTATTGATATCCCAATAACTAAAATTTTATGCAAATTGTCAACTACATCTTTATATAGATAATCCTACCATCATAATATCCCGATTAGAACAATTTTTTGTCAGAATGTTTCGTATAAGTGTATAAGTGATGTATGGGGTTTAAATTTAAATGTAACGAAAAAATTCAAGGAGAAAATTTCTTGTTTATTTTTTTAGTTATTACAATTCCATGCAATTTCTTTTTCCGTTTAGATAATAGTATAGCTTGGTGGGCTAGTGTGTTGATATTGGATAAGATGGTTCAATCTAGATATCTATGAGGTAGATACCTAGAAGAACGTGGGGTCACTTGCGCCAAAGGGGTTATGTGTGTGCACAGTGATGATAATATTGTAAATAGTAAAGTGTAAGTGTGTACCTTAGGATTTTACCTCCTTATTTATAGAGTGTACCTTAGGTTGAGATTTATGGGCCCTATGCGTCTTGTAGCCCAAGTATCGTAACTGTCTGATATAGATTGAGATCTTCCTTGATTATAGGTGGGTTAGGATCTTCCTTCATTCCAAGCGGATCTTGTAATATATTGCCCCCTGTTGGGCCGCTTCGAGACTGGGCTTGATATAGGTTCGTAACAGTTGCCCCCAACCCGGTAGTTCAGGTCTCTATACTGCCGGGATGTATTGATTATGTAACCCAGCTCTTAGGTCCGAGTTTCTTCTTTAATTTGCCCCTAGATGTACAATCCGGGTTAACTTGCCTTTAACTTTCAGATATTGTCCGAGCTCATCTACGTTGATCTCGGCTACTGACGATGCACGTTTTAGGAGCCGGGACAAATTCATAGAGTTCGAGCAAATTCGAGATAACTTCCATTTCCTTTGCTTATGTCATAATGATCGACTGACAGCTGTCTGTCCTAGATTGCCCAAAAAACCCCAACCGCTACGCTTAGCCATCTGCGGTATTCGTGCGCATTTAATGCACCAATCATGTCTTCATACGTCACCCTCGCTTTTTGGGTGGATGGTCCTTTTTGCCCTTGACTCTTCGGCTTCGTAACAACTACATTCATATTTCCCTCCATTCTCCATTCTCCACACTTCACACATTCGCTGTTTCCTCTTTCTTCTCAGAAACTTCTCATTTTCTTGCGATTACTGTCTCTTTGCAATCCTCGGGTCTTGCCATTTCAGAATCCCCCGACCTTCGTTTAGTTAGGTATTTTCGCCATTTCTTTCCGTTCCTCTAGTTTTTATTTTGAATTTCGTCAATTTTGTGGTATATGATTCTTACTTTCTCATCTATACTTGCAAAGAAAATGGTTTCTGGGTCTTTTGGGTAGGTTTCGATAGGAGTTTCTGGGTGGCCTATGATTTCTGGCCTCCTCCGCATGAACGTAGACTTGTTCTTGGGTGTAACCGCCTCCACCATCTTTCCATAATTGTGTTTATTACTTTCAGTTTTAGCAATTGAACAATAGTGTCGTCGTCTAGTTACATTCTCTTTCTCCCCTTCTTTACCAAGCGTTTTGTGCTTCTTTAGGTTTTAATCCCTAGTGGCGATGGATAGGGTTAACCCTTTGCCATTTTCGAGTCAGACCACTATGACTCCAGAAGAGGAGGAGTCACTCTGTACAATTCCTCCTAAAACTCGTTTCTGGTTATAGGGCACTCCTGCAAAGACAAGCAGTCTTGTTTCGTGGAGGGCCTAGTAGGAGAAATGTGAAGAGATTTCAGCCTGCCATAGCTAGGTTTTGGGGTGAAGGCTCGACCAGTGTAGTACTTCCGTCTGAGGGCCGGGGTACAGTTACTCATCATAATTTTAATTGTTTTGGTATTGATATCCCAATAATTAAAATTTTATGCAAATTGTCAACTACATCTTTATATAGATAATCCTACCATCATAATATCCCGATTAGAACAAGTTTTTGTCAGAATGTTTCGTATAAGTGTATAAGTGATGTATGGGGTTTAAATTTAAATGTAACGAAAAAATTCAAGGCGAAAATTTCTTATTTATTTTTTTAGTTATTACAATCCATGCAATTTCATTTTCATTTTCCGTTTAGATAAATGAAACCACACATGATTTTATGCGGTAAACAAATATTCCCCATTTGAATATGAAAAGAAGTAAATGGAATATTATTAGCTAGGATATTCAATCGGATATTGTTATATTATTAACCGTGAATCAAATATGAAATTAATTGTTAAACCCAAATCTACTCAAATTAATATAATTAATTGCACACATAACCTAATAAAATTAGAAAATGATTAGAGATCCCTCTACAATCATGGAAGATTAAGTTTTTGGGCATTTTTGGCCATTTCATATGTAAATATATATGCGTAGCGTTTATAGCCTCTAGATATCTATTAGGTGGTTATGATTTATGATTCACGATTTAATGTCTATTTTTAAATTCAATTATGATTTCATGTCTCTTTTCAAATTTAATTTACTTTATTACCTTATCTTAAAACCCCAATAATAAACACTGTGAATTAAATGAAAATAATATCTCAATAAATTTGAATAACTTGGATCCGGAAGGCATAATTTTAATCTGTAGTTATTATTGAATAGGTCAAACTTTTTGGTGTAAAACGAAATTGTCTATATTAGGGAATGATTTGTAATCGTTTTTTTAAAATAAATAAATAAATAAATAATTTTAACTTGTATTAACTGAATGAGTGCTAATGTCGATACGTATGGATTAATTTAATGATGTGATTACACGACCCATTTTTAGTTAAATGGGTTTATGTATAAAGTTGATTCTTGTGTCTTTTTTGTCCAACCCCTGTGCTCTTTTGTTCCTAGTCTCATGTTAGGACTTTTCTCATAAATGCACTTTTTTAAGTTTTTCGTTTTTGAATTTTTTTTTGTTAATAAAAATATTCTAACTTGAAAACCAATCACCATAAATGAGAGATATTTTTTAATTTTAGTTTTTTCTTATTTTTTTTTTATATTTTTCCCACAAAACAATTTCCTAATTTAAACTTATCAACATGAATGAGATATATTTTTTAAATTTTTTAGTTTCTATTTTTTTCCCTCCACAATGACACATCACACTAAATTTCCTAATCTGAACATTAATGAAATAAATTATTTTGAAATTTGTTGCCATTTATTACAAACTTCAATTGCAAGACAATTAACATTAATGATGATAATTTTTCAAATTGTAAATACAGTCCAATTTCATCAATGCTACAGTATTTACTTGTTAATTCAGATGTGCGAGGATCAAGGAGGAATTTTTTTCCTTCTTACTTGTTTTCATTTTTTTGAGTGGGGCCCAAGAAAAATATGGTGTTGACAAATCCAAACAGGCACTCGTTTTTTTAGGAGTGAATCTGTCCGTCCCATTAATGGGATATGCAATTCTTTTTTGGAGTGACGGTGCAATTTTTGTTGATTGCTTTGCCCTTAAATACTGAGCCGAACCCACTCTCGCTCACCAGCTGGGACATTCGAATGTTTGTATGTAGGGGAAGAATACGGAAATATGATTCATTACATTCTGCAGTTGCATCATCAGATCATTTTAACCTTGTTCTGAAGCAGCTTCAGTATCAATGAGTCAACTGTCTGAAAAATCGAAACAAGTATGTCAGAGACTAAGACCGCCATTAACATCAGAATCAGGATCAGTACGACTCATTGATGCTGAATCTGCTTTAGAACAATGATCTGATGATGCAACTGCAAAATGTAGTGAATTATATTCCGAGGATACCAACATGATAAACTAGCCAGCTGCGTCCTTATCTTCAGAGCATGGTGTCATATTCGTCCCAATGATCTGAGAGCTCGTCTGCTTGGAGCAAGTATGATGAGCTGGTTTTAGTCTTTATTTTTTTTCAATCTTTCTCATCCTCCAATTCTACTCCATTTTGTGTGAGATGAAGCCATAGGAGAAAGTTGTTTTGCACTTTTTGCTGTTTCTTGATTGATTAAAGAGCTTTCATGTTTATTGAACCCATGGCTACTTCGGTGTTCAAATATTCTCTCAATGCCTTTTGACCTTTTGTCTAATTGAAATGCATATTTTTCTTTATTTCCTTTAGCTTTCGTATTCATAAATTCTCGATTATCTTCTGTTTTTTTTCCCTTTCTTTTTCGGACAATCTATTGTATGATCTATATCAACTTACGTGGGGATAGTAGATAGACTGTTTCTGATTCTTTTTATTGTTTGCCAGTCCTTTAACATGAATTTATATTTGGATATCAATGATTCTTATGGTTTTCTTGTAATCTCTTATTCCGGTGACGGGTACTGCCAAATGTAAGATCATATATTGGGCTTGGCTGAGAAATTCTTTGAACTGTTTGGCTGAAGACTTGTTTCTCGTTTACTTGCAGATGTTTTCAATTTTTTTTTTTTTAATATAAATTGAAAACAACAAATCTGAGAGAGCTGAATGGCAGTAAGTGAAAATCTTTGTAACGATTAATGATGTCCCACCTTACAGTTGATTTTGTATAAACTTTGTGGCCAATTAATTTGTTTTAATTGTTTCAGCTATTAGATTCCTTTGGAGAATCACCTTTCCTGCCAGTCCATATTGCTCTCTTAAGAATTTTGAATCAGAGGTTTAATAAATGGGATTATCATTTCTGCTTCAGCGGCAGAAAACTAACTCAGGAGCGGGATAAAACGACGCAGTTTCTGGCCCATTTTTTTTATAAAACATACACAGTAAAATCACCACCACTCTCTCTCCCTCTCTGACTCTCCTCCTCCTTCTGCAACCTTGACATCTTCAGCAGCAGGAGTCCTTGTCTCAACTGGGTCCACATGTGGTGCTTATAATTAGGTGCTTAGTTAGGTGCTTATACCTCTAATTAGAGGTATAAACAATTTTTTTATTTTTATTTTTATTTTTTTATATTGTATTTATTTAGTTTTAAATCATATGGTCTTTTTTGAGATGTTTTTTGCCTAAGATCTCAAATTAATTAATTTTCATAATACCTGGTATTACAAACAAATACAGAACTGGGAATTAATTAATTTGAGATCTTGGGTCTGCTTTGTCTCGAAAGACCATATGATTTAAATCTAAATAAATACAATATATAAAAAAATTAAAAAAATTGCTTATACCTCTAACTAACTAAGCACCTAACTATAAGCACCACATGTGGATTCGTCTCAACTCCCCCGTCTGCGCCGCCAATGTCACCTCCGACGGCATCGGTTCCCACCACGGATGGTACTGCAACTACGTGGAGGTCACCCCCACCGGCCCCCACAAGAGAAGGTGGTCACCTTTTGCTTTCCTCTTCTCAACCATGTGAAGAGAAGGTGCCACTTGAAATACCTCTGTGGCAACATTAAGGTTTCCTTTCCTTCCAGCCTTTACGTTTTCAAGCCTCATCTTGTAATTTTTCTTGTGCACATCGAAACCAAGTGGTTTTGCAGCTTCTTCAATCTTATTGATTATCTCGTTGGCAGGGAATTTCGAAGCAAATTTTGTTTCCCTTTTAAACCACCATATCCATCGGCCTCGTCCGCCACCGTGTGCGTGGCCGTGGAGCTTTTGAACCACCAAGTCCGACGCTGAGCATCACCAGTACATCCATATCTGTCGTTCATGTCGCTGGAGAAGTTGAACTACCTTCAATCTTTGAAGAACGAGAAGGGTGGAGAAGAAGAGTTAGGCTGAAAAAAAAAAAGATGAACCTGCATACCAAAGAAAAAGCTGTGTGGTTTTTTAATTAATTCTATTTTTATGGTGGGGCCCACTGTCCACTTCAGTTGTTTAGAAAAACGACACAGTTTCGCCTCGCTGCTGGATGAGTTATCTGCCTTAAAAGTAGAAATGTTTTCCCCATAATAAAATGGTAAAAAGCCAAGAGATAGAAATATGAAATGTGAATTCATTACTTGCACTAGTGCAAAAAAGCTTTAAGACCGCCTCATTTAGGCCGGAGTATTGATGCACCTATTTAAAAGTATAATAATTGGCAGTTTTGTAAATATCAAGAACTTTTTGACCGGATTAAAAAGGATCCGGTCTTAAAAGTATGACCGTGGCAGATTTGTAAATATAAAGAACACTTTTAAAACCGGATTAAAAAGGATCCTATCTTAAAAGTATGACCGTGTGACAATTTTGTAAATATAAAGAACACTTTTAAGACCGGATTAAAAAGGATCCGGTCTTAAAAGTATGACCGTGGCAATTTTGTAAATATAAAGAACACTTTTAAGACCGGATTAAAAAGGATCCTATTCTTAAAATATGACCGATGGCGTTTTGTAAATATAAAGAACACTTTTAAAACCGGATTAAAAAGGATCCGGTCTTAAAAGTATGACCGTGATAATTTTGTAAATATAAAGAACACTTTTAAGACCGGATTAAAAAGGATCCGGTCTTAAAAGTATGACCGTGGCAATTTTGTAAATATAAAGAGAACTATTTAGACCGAATGTTAAAAAGAACTAGTCTAATTTTTTTTTTTAAAAAATATATATTACTTTTAAGACCGGATGTTTTAAATATCCAGTCTAAAAAGTTAAAAATAAATAAAATAAATAAAATGTCTATTTTTTTTAAGACCGGATGTTACAAAGAACCGCCTCTAAAAGTTTAACTTTTAAGACTTCAATTTGATAACAACCGGAGGTCTTAAAGATGTTCATTAGGCGCGGCAAACGAAAATTGAATTTTCATTATTCTTTTTCTAGTTCCCTCCACTTCTCATTGATTTCTCCGCTCTCTTCTCATTTTCACTTCCCCACCCGCGCATTCACAAGTGGCTACCGTAGCCTCGCATTTCGAGATCTCGTGGCTCAACAACAATCCGAGAATGATTCGTGCGGTTGAGTTCGTGTTCGTTGCGTTTTGCGTTTTCGTAGCTCAACAACAAAATATATATATATATATATATATCTCAACAACTATATATATATATATATATATATATATATATATTTTATATTTATATTGTTGTTAAGCCACGGAAAACAAACGCAATGGTAGTAAATCATTGACGTAGATTTTGGCTTAAGTTTGAAATTAAATATCAATTTCTTATTTCTTTGTTTTATTGCTCATCTCCTCATTCTCGCCGACGACAAAGCTCCAAACTTGATTTCCATGGGAAACGAGTCTCAGTCTGCAATTGCTGCCTCTCTTGAGGTAAACCTATTATGTCTGTTTTGTTTATTTCTGCGTTCTCGATCGATTGTTTTTGTTTGTTGTTATTTTTTTTTGAATATATTGAGATGTGCACACACAAAATGACGGATAGATAAGCGAACGGAGGAGTAAAAGAAGATAGATGAATGACTTCCCATAACTTCTTCGAGAACGCAAAATGGTATTACTCTTCTCCCGACCTCCCTCTCATCCTTGTATCGTTTTTTGTTTTTGCTTCCACCCAAAATTTTCTTTGTTCCTTCTTCTTCGTCTACCTCTTCTCGAGTTCTCTCTAAGCGCAGCCTTAGGTACTTTCCTCTCTCGAATCTATTTGTTTTAGTTCCTCCGGAAAGATCCGGAAACGGGTTCTCTCGAGGTGGCGGCTCGAAGGCGTCTACAATCTCACCTTTTTTTTCGTAGAAAGGAATTTTTAAGACCGGACTTGAAAATATATACATCTTAAAAGTTCATTCTTTTTTTTTTTTTTTTTTTTAAAATGAACTTTTAAGACCGGTTGTTTAAAAAGTCCTATCTTAAAAAGTGTTTTTTTAAGACCGGACGCGCATCCGGTCTTAAAAGTAACAGACTTTTAAGACCGCCTGGAACAAGACCGGTCACAGATCCGGTCTTACGATACCTCTTTCGTCCGGTCTTAAAAGCATTTTTTCCACCCGTGTTGGAGAATACAGAATTAGTAATCAATGTATTTCTTTTACCTTCTATTTTTTATTTTCTGGATTGTCTCCTTTTACAGTACATACACGGAACCAGTTTTGGTGCCTATCCTTTGGATAGACACCATTTGCCCATCCTATCTGGACTGTCTAGATCTGATCTGGATGGTCCAGATTTTATTTTATTTTTAAATAGCTGCTTTTTGAATAAAAAAATCATTTTTTTTTGAAAAATGTTAGTTGAGAGATTATCTTTATTTTAGATTCTGTAGCCATTAAAATTTTTTTTTTTTGAAAAAATAGGAAGTAAAAAAAAAAGATTTGGACGGTCCAGGAGAGATGAGCTTGATAGGTAGGGAATCTCATATAGTACATACACTTATTATGATCCTAGATATCATAATAAGTTAGTGGTTGTTCCAGTTTCAAAATTACTACGTTTTTTTGAGCAATTTTGCCCCCGAAGTATAAAAACATAGCAATGTTGCTCCTTCGTTAACAACCGTAACGTTGACCGTTAGAGCAGTTAACGGAGGGGCAAAATTGCTACATTTTTATACTTTGGGGGCAACATTGCTACGCCGAATACTTCAGGGGCAAAATTGCTCCTGGGCGCGTACTTCAGAGGTAAAATTGATACTTAACCCTTTGTCCAAAAGAACATCCAACACCAAATGTTGTTTTTAGGTGAAAAATATCGTTTGACCGTCAAGTTTAACTTTTTGTGTGTGTGAAAATTGACTCTTTTTTTGTGTGTGTGTGGAAAAATAGTACCAGTCAGTACCCTAAAATATAGGATCTTGAAAAAATATTTCAAGATGTTGATTGATACTGAAAAATACTTCATGATCTTGAAAAAATATTTTAGGATTTTGAAAAAATATTTTAGGATATTAAGTAGTACTAAAAAAAAAAACTTCAAGATACGGATACTTTGCCTGGCTGAAAAAATACTTCATGATCTTGAAAAGATATTTTTAGGCTTGACTTGTACTAAAAAAATATTTCAAGATATTAACCAGTGCAAAAAAGATACTTCAGGGTACTAACTGGTACTAAATTTTTTTTCAGGATCTTGAAAAATTATTTTAGAAAAAGAATACATGAGAGTACTAAAAAAATACTTCATGATCTTGAAAAATTATTTTAGGATCTTGAAAAAATATTTTATGGTACTGATTGGTACTAAAAAATACTTTAAGATACTAAAAAGATAAAAAAAGTCAAACTAACGATCACACGATATTTTTGCACATAAAAAAAAATACTTGGTGTTGAGAGCTCTTTTGGTTAAACCACATATGTATTTTTGCACCTTGAAAGCCATGTCATCGTCCATTTTTGCACTTTGAAAACGTCATTGTCCAGTCAACAAAAAAAGTCAAACTTAACAGTTAAACGATATTTTTGAACCTAGAAAAAACACTTAGTGTTAGTTGCTCCTTAAAAAAAAAAAGCACATGTATATTTTTAACCGTTAAAAAAAAAAAACTAAGAAAGAAGAATCATTACTTTAAATGAAAAGAAAAAGAATCATTACTAGAAATATCGATATAGATACTGGGGATTCTCTTTCTTACTTCATCTCGTGATCCGGGCATTATTCGAAGGAATTCACACCCACCAGAGGAGGAATTTCGTTATGACTCTTCAGTTGCTGGTGATGGGGGACGACAAACGCCGGGCCTTCAGTTCCCTCGAACAAAGGATGTAATAGTCAATGGTCGTACTGTAAGAGTGAAGTATTGTGACACCTGTATGCTGTATCGTCCTCCTCGTTTCTCACATTGCTCCATCTGCAACAATTGTGTTGAGCGATTTGATCACCATTGCCCTTGGGAGGGTCAATGCATTGGACGGGTATGATAATTGACTTGGGTGACATTTTTTTTTATTTTTGACGTGTTTTGCTTCTCACTGATGCTCTTAAGTCTTAACCTGTTGCTTTTTTCTTTTGGCTGGTTATTCTATGTGCAGAGAAACTACCGTTACTTCTTTCTGTTTGTTTCATCATTAACCCTTCTTTGCATCTATGTGTTTTCCTTCTCAGCTTTCTACATTAAGGTTTTGATGGATAATCATCATGGGACAGTTTGGAAAGCAATGAAAGAATCTCCTGCGTCTGTGATACTAATGGCTTATTGTTTCTTCTCCTTGTGGTTTATTGGTGGACTTACAGGCTTTCATTTGTACCTCATAGTCACTAATCAGGTCAGTCAATTTCTTGCTACATTATATTCATGCTTGATATTGTCTATATTTATTGTTAAGTGTGCTTCTTTACTAGATTTCTTACATCTTACTCAGACCTTGTTTGGTTCAGAGAAAAGATTGTTAATGAATAATGGAGAGAGGAATTGAAATGGGATTAGAGTGGAAATAAGTATGGAAACTATGCGTGGTATATGTGTGAAAGGAAACACAATTTCTTACTGAGTTATGTTTGGTAAAATTTTAAAATAAAAAATTAAGAAGAAAGAATGGAGATAATTTAAGCATTAGACTAGACTTTCCTCTTTAATCAGAAAATAACATGTCAGAGGCATTTTGAATTCTTCATCTTGGTTCCATATTATACAGTGGATTTCCTTCTGTAATCTTTGGATATGTCGTATGCTTTCATCATGCTGGAATCCCATGTTCTCTCATATGTCATGGAAGCATAACCATGTCAATATCTTTCCTTTCCTTTGCCACATACCAAATGAGCCTGAAGTGAATGCAGAACCATTTGAATTCTTTATTGCCATGCCCTTTTCTGGAAGAAAGACGTTGCAAATGTATGTTTAGCAGGGCGCTGCCTAACTAGCAGAATATAATATATCGCTGACGCAAAAAGACTCTAGTGGTAAATTTATATGCCCTCATTGCACCTTAAACGCAGGAAAGCCAATAATTTAAGATTTTGTCTTATAAGCTATGTGCCGTTTGAGGGTAGATAAACAAGGACAGAATCATGAAAATATTGTTGAATCAAATAGCGTTTGTTTTTTGTTAAAAAAAAAATAGCGTTTGTTTATCAAATAGGGTTGGTCAACTTTTCAACTCACATATCCACCTTATGCTGTCCCAAAATGGCTAAACTGTAGTGTTTAGAAAGTGCTTCTTGTTCATGTCCATATAGTTTACGGTCACGCTGATTTACTTGGTGGGAACTCATTCTTAATATTCTTCTTCTACTTGAGTGTTTATATCACCTGTGTTAATGCCAATTGTTTTGCAGACTACCTATGAAAACTTCCGGTACAGATCTGACAGCAGAGTTAATTTTTATAATCAAGGCTGTTTAAATAATTTTCTTGAAGTATTCTGCACCAAGGTAAAGCCCTCAAGAAACAATTTGCGGGCATTTGTTTCCGAGGAGGTACATGGGCCACCCCCAGCAGTCACTCCCCGGGAACCTGAACCAGATGAGCTGGGTGGAGATCCACGTCGTAAGGTTGAAGATGATCTGGATATTGGTGAAGATTTATTGAAGATTTCACAACGGAGGAACATTGAAGAAATTGATGAGAATATTCGCAGCAGAGGAAGCAATGGAGTTCCCCACAATTCATCTGAAGTTGATTCAGCTTTTGGTTCGGATCATCGAGCCCCTTCAATCCGATCTAACATCCGGCACTCAAGTTGGTGAAGGAGAAGTGAGAGCAGGGAAATTGCACCAGAGATCCTTGCCCATTCAAATGTCACTGAAAGCAGAAGCTACGCTGCTGCGGAGGAGGTGAGATGATGACAAATGGTTCGCCTTAAGGAATCAACATAGAAAAGAAAATGTAAGATCAGTTGAATTTTTTAAGAGATTAAAAGGGAAATGGGGAGTTGAATTGATTGGTCCTTTTAGTAAAAAAACTTAGTTTCACCATTTTGTTGTTCTAGTCCTAGCCCCTAAGGAAAAGCATAGAAATGTGTGCTTGAAATTGTTTTGAGAGGCGAAGAGATATATCGTCTTGTTCAATTTATTTATCTTTTCTTCTTTTTTCCTCCACCATTCTGTCAAGTATGTGTATGGCATCTCAGTGACAGTACTGCAGGCTTATTCTTTTGTGTGTAAATACTTGATAGCTAGTAGTTGTGATTCTGAGAAATTTCCCAACTGTAAAAACCTATGATGCTTGGGAAAAGAACGAGTTCGACACGCTGTTTCTCTGGATACACGAATTGAATCAGGATACGCGAATTATGCCGGTCAACAATTCAAATGGCATTTTTGTAATTGTATCAAAAGTTGAAGGTGTGTTTTGTAGCTCCAAATTTTGGCCCTAATTGACGGTCGAGCACCATCTTTCACAAAGCCAAAATCATCTCTCATTCTCTAAATGATTTTTTTTAGATGAGCCATAGTTGGAGACAAATATTATTAATAGAGATGCAGTTTAATTGTGCAAATAATTTTTTTTTAATTATATTTTGTTAATGTGAAATACATTCTTTATATTAAAAATATTATTTAATACTAAGACGTGTCGGAACGTGTCGAAATATTAGTATTTTTGAAGTAACGTGTCGGCGTCACGTATCGATAACGTATCAAAAACGTCGTGTCATTGTGGTGTAACATAGGTAAAAACTAGGTCACATGTCCATGGAGATTAGTTTTGTGGGCATGATTTTTTCTTTTTTGGGTCCTTGCAATGATTGAGAGTAATTTTGTGGTTTGTGTTTTATTAATTAAATCAGTTAGTGGTATATTAAATAGCTTACCAAAGAAATATAGAGAGACCAAGAAAGCAAAAGTTGCTGACAAAGGATTGGTATTAAGTTTGATTCCTAAGTTAATTGAGGCTTGATTTGATTGAATACCATTTATTCATTATAAGGTGTCAATATTATTAGTGGATTTCAAATATATACCTTGACTACTTGATATGTTCATATTATGTGTTGGATTTATTACATATAAGGCTCTCAATCTTCTCAGATTTGATTTGATTGGAAAATTTGCAATAATTAATTTCAAGATTGACTGCTCACTGGTTAGAGTCATGGTTACACGGGTCTAACCAAATTTGAGACAACAACATAAATTCGGATGGTTAACTCAAATTGTACACTTAAAAGAGTTTACTTTACCTTTATTAATAAATAATTATTGAAAGTGTATAATTAATTAGTAGAAATAAGATAATCAAATTTCAAAAAGCTAATATGAGTTTAAAAGTGTGTTGACACGATTTTGTAAATAATAATATTTTAAAATCCTCATTGAAAGTTGGGCAGGATAGTGAATTTTTCACATGATTCTGGAATGTTATTACAAGTCCATGATTTTGACCCAATATGTGCTCAAAGATGCTCTCAAAGATATTAAACCAAAATTAAAATAGTAACAGTCTACCTCTTATAATTATATATTAAAGTATTATACGTCAACCTCTTCTAATCAGAATTGGAAGATAAAATTAAAATAAAGTGAGAGAGTTGGAAGCAAGGTTGTTAAACTCACGAGTTTAATCAAACTCGTGACAAATGATGTAAACTCAGATCGTAAACTCGAATCGTGAACTCGTAAGAGTTTATCTTTATTATTAAATAGGTATTATTAGTGTATAATTAAATAATTAAAATATAAAATGACAACAATTTGATTTAAATATATTTTAAATCCAAATACTTGAAATTAAATCCATCAACATTCCTCATTTATCATATTTAATAAAGAAATTTCTATAAAATTTTCATATGAAGCGGTGAGCATGATCAAATAAAAAAGTTAACATGAGTTTAAGAATAAATTAACATGGTTTTGTAAGTTAGAAATGTAAAAACGGTAAACTCGGTGTATAAACTCGTGAGTTTAATCGAGTTTACATCTAAGACGAGTTTACCACTGATCATCGTTTTTTGCAAGCTAGGAGCGTAAAAATGGTAAAACTCTGAGAGTCAACTCACGAGTTTGATGACAACAATGGTTGGAAGCTAAATTTTGCATGAAATAATTAAAAATAGAAACAGTCAGATGGATATTTAAATAATTAATAGTATTCATATTAAATAACATGTGATGGTCAAAGATTTATATTATCCAAATGAATGTATGTATGCATGCACCTGCAAACTGGAACCTCAATTATTGAAGTATAGATATTTTGGCAATTATACTACTATATTACAAAGTTTGATGAAAAGACTTTTTTTTTTTAAAAAAATATATTATATATTTTCCCATATCAATATTATTATTAGATTATATTATTTATATATGTTTCTCATACACAAAATATTATTAAATTATTTGTTTTCTTTAAAATATCTTAAACCTAAGGTACTAACTTGGGTCTTTTTATAAGAGCCTAAAATTTAAATTATCTTAGTTATTTTTATATATCCTATTTGAAGTTGTATGGACATTTAATGTATTTTTAACATTTTCCCCCTAATTAATTCTATTATATCTCCACTTATTTTTCCACATTACATTCTCTTTTATAATTTTCTCATTACTATTCTATTTTTCTCTCTTATATATTTCTTTATATTGGGAAAAAATTTCATTTCTTATATACTTATTATTTTTAAATAATTTTAATTGTTCTCTTGAACTGCATAATTTGATTATCAGGCTTATATAAAACCCACAAGAGGGAGTAAATGGTTATAGGGTTATGAATATTAATTTTTATTTTGATGACTGGATTATATATATTTTTTATTTAAAAGACATATTTTAACTCTCGAATTGAATTAAACTGATTCCGAAAGCAATCAAACTCAATTTTGATCTTAAATGAAATAGGTTTATTATTTTAAAAAAGGAAATAGGTTTTTTTGGCCAGAAAAAAAAAAAGGGAAATAGGTTGACTGTTGACACCTGACTTTTTAGCTCAATTTTTTTTTTTTTAAAAAAAAAAACGAAAAAGCCCTCCTCACCCTCATTTGGTTTCACACCCAAAAACTCTCTTTCAAAACAGGACTCATGTCATTGATTGCTTACTTAAATTAAATGTGAGTCCCTTCCAACGGCTATAATGTGATTCTGTGCACAAAAGTTAAATTCTCAACAATTCATAGAAGCTTATTTCAATTCCTGTGAAAGACGCTCCCAACGGCACAATCAGAGGCCTATAAATAAACTTAGTCTTCTCCGTTTTTCTGATTTTGTAAAATCAAATTCCGATAGCTTCAAATCGATGGCTCGGAGAGGAGGCTTTGGTTGGAGCAGTTCTGCATCTTCTTCTTCATCGTGACTGAACCTAACTACATATCGCCGTAATCTGATTCACTCAAGGAAGGCTATATCTTCCAGAGGTGAGTGAGATGTGGTAATTTACGAATCGTGATCCTATTTTTTTCCTCCTAAAATCTGATCCTCTTCGTAATTTTATGGTTTCATTTCTTTACCTCTCCATAAGATTTACAAGTTAGATTGTTAATTCAATGGCTTCTCATTCTGATTCCATCGAATGTGTTGAGTTTGCACCAAGGTATGTACTAAGATGGACATGTATATCTCTTGAATAGTCGTTGTGCTCATATTTGCTTTACACAAGTTCTGCGTACTTTAATGCCCGCTTGATGGAAGTCTTATTGGCTATGTTTTTGGAATATGTAGTGTGTTTAGAGGTTCATGCCCCTGTTTTTGTCATATCATATTGTGGGGCAAACTCATTTCTTTCTGAATAGATTTACTGTGTGATATTAGGAAGAGAGTTCATATTGAAGAAGATCAGTCCTTGTACTGTTACTAAGAACTTCTTATCTCATGTTTCTTTTACTCTCTTCCTCTTTTGCAGTTGCTTGTTATATTGGTCACAGAAGAAGGGCATTAGTAACACTTTTGTGCCTTGAAATTGTACACTGTAGTGACTCTTGGTTGGCAGTTGGGAGCTTGGATAATAGACTTGTGATATGGGATTTAGAGCATTCATTAATCTGAATCTTATATGTTGAAATATTGTTATGCACAAATCTTCCATTCCTCTGTATTTTAACTAGTTATAAACTATTGATTTTTGTTTAGCTACAATTATATGCTAACTTATAAGATTCCTTCGTATTTTCGTTTGACTTTAGCTTTTTGCTGATGCACAATTTTGGAGATGGTACAAGTACTAACGATTTAAAGATTATGATGGTTACACACAGGTATTTTGAATCTTTTGGATTGCCCACAGTTTGGAGTGAAAATGCTTTCATGACTCATTTCAGGCTCCTTACACACTCACATAGTCACATATGCACACACAGTCATATGATCAGACCTAGAGGACATCAATATAGAAATATGATCAACTGCAAATGATTTGGATTGAAAAAAAAATTGCCGTATGATGATGTCTGCTTTATTCTTCAACTAGTATGAAAAAACTTTGTAATATGTAAAATGCTTACTCTTATCATTATGATTCCACCTATATGATTATGTTTCAAACTTTGTAATGCATAAGAAAATCTACATCTAGTTTTAATTACAAGTTATGACTCTGACATGCAGAAAAATTTGGAGGTTAGTGTTGAGTTGAAGTTGAATAAACTGTTGAGTATTCATGTCTTCAACACCTCTACCTCAGATGGGGGTGGGGATAATTTGTACGAGGTAACATTTAAAAGTAATTTTGTTGTCTTTCCACGTTGCCCATTAAGTGACGAGACCATTCTGCAAATTATATGGTTTCTTGCCTCGTTTTTGGGGAAAATCCTTATGAGGGCCCAATTAAGCAAGATAATGTGTACTTGACCAACCCACTAAGTGATAGGTCATGGTCTTGAGTCTCGCCCCGAGAGATCATCTCCCATATTGCAATAGCCCGTTCATCTTTCCTCTGAGCTTCCTCGATCTCATCTCTCAGATCATATTCCCCTTGACTAATAGGCTTGCAAGATAGGCTTCACTAGGTGCATTAAGACTCCTGCAAACCTGATTTGACAGGTTTAAATCTCTGAAGTCCTCAAGCAATCTTTGCTCTTGAATCATCATGTATGCCACCTCCACCGACTTTCTACTTAGAGCATCTACAACGACGTACCCGGATGATACTTGATCTTCAGGTCGTAATCCTTTAGCAACTCCATCCAGCGACGCTGTCTCATATTGAGTTCCTTCTAATCAAACAGATATTTCAAACTTTTGTGGTCATAGTACAACTCTACAGTCGCACCATATAGGTAATGCCTCCATATCTTCAAAGCAAACACGATAGCCGCAAGCTCTAAATCATGCGTAGGAAAGTTCGACTCGTGAGGCTTCAACTGACGAGAGGCGTAAGCCACCGCTCTGCCCTGCTGCATAAGGACACATCCCAATCCATGCCCACTAGCATCACTATAGATTACATAAGTCTCACTCAGATCTGGGATAATCAACACTAGTGCTGTAGTCACCTCTCCCTTAGTTTCTGGAAGCTCCTCTCACAGTCCTCATCTCATACAAACCATTGATTTTTCCTCATGAGCTTTGTCAATGATAGGGCAAGACGCGAGAAATTCTGTATAAATATGCGGTAATATCCCACCAGACCCAGAAAGCTACGTATCTCCGTTACTGGGATCAATAGCAACTCCGTTGCGTGATATAACGTGGCCCAGAAATCTCACTTCTGATAGCCAAAACTCACATTTGCTTAACTTAGCAAAGAGTTACTTTTCCCTTAGTACACTTAGTACTAGTTGCAGATGTTCTTCGTGCTCTTCTCTACTCTTTGAATAGATCAAGATATCGTCAATAAATACCACTACAAACTTATCTAGGTGTTGACGAAAGATTCGGTTCATATAATCCATGATTATGACAGGTGCATTTATCAAACCAAAAGGCATCACCAAGAATTCGTAATGCTCATATCTGGTCCTGAAGGCCGTCTTTGGAACATCCATAGTTTTTGACTCGCAGCTGATGGTATCTTGAGCGCAAATCAAAATTTGAAAAGACACAAGAACCAGATAATTGGTCGAGTAGATTGTTCAACTCTCGGTAGTCGATACAAAGTCGTAAGCTTTCGTCCTTCTTCTTCACGAACAACACTGGAGCTCCCCGTGGTGATACACTGGGTCAAATAAACCCTTTCTCCAGCAGTTCTTCAATCTGCTTCTTTAGCTCTTGCATCTCGTTAGGTGCCATACGATACGTTGCTTTTGATATTGATCCCGTTCTAGGCATCAATTCAATGGCGAATTCGACTTCCCTTTCTGGAGGTAACTCGGTGAGATCCTCTGGAAACACATCAGAGAATTCATTCACGACTGAGATGTCTTCGAAATTTGAGAAGACACAAGAACCAGATAATTGGTCGAGTAGATCGTCAATCTTGGGGAGTGTTACCTTGTTCAACTCTCGGTAGTCGATACAAAGTCGTAAGCTTTCGTCCTTCTTCTTCACGAACAACACTGGAGCTCCCCGTGGTGATACACTGGGTCAAATAAAACCTTTCTCCAGCAGTTCTTCAATTGCATCTCGTTAGGTGCCATACGATACGTCGCTTTTGATATTGATCCTGTTCTAGGCATCAATTCAATGGCGAATTCGACTTCCCTTTCTGGAGGTAACTCGGTGAGATCCTCTGGAAACACATCAGAGAATTCATTCACGACTGAGATGTCTTCGAGTGAAGGTTCAACTTCTACCTTGATTGAGAAGAAAACCATACCTTTGGCATCCATGCTCTATGCATCTTTCAGCTTCCGCAGTAGTGAGAAAATTTAGACTCACATAGTTCTTGCCACTTCTTTGTGAGTGTGGAAACAATATCTCCTTATTACCGCAGTCGATCATTGCATTGTTCACCGTCAACCAATTAAGGCCGAGAATGACATCAATGTCATATAGCGATACAGTGGACTCTTGCCCATCGATACTCACAATACAATTTAAGCATGCATCAAAAGCTAAAGATTTCACGCCAAGTGGGGTAGCTACTATCAAGTCATAAGGTAATCTATAGGCATGCATTCCTAGACGTTTTGCACAATTATATGAAATAAACGAATGACTAGCACCCGAATCATACAACACCTGAAGTAGATTCCCATTGAGAAAGATAGTACCTTGGACCATTTTCAGAGATCTTCTGCCTCTTCATTGGTCAATGTGAAAAATTAGCCTGGGTTCTGTGGCCTTCTCCATAGCTTTTTGAGGACACTCACGGCCACGGCTATAGTTCCCTGGCTTCTGACAATGGGAAGCATACTTGTCTCCCCTCACAGTTAGCACCATAATGGTGTTTCCTGCATTTTGTACATGGTCGGGATTCCAACATTCTTGAATAGCTCTGCTGCCCAAACTGAGATGGCTTTTTGCTTCCGCCTCGAGAGTTATTCCAAGGTGCCTTCCTTTTTTTGTGAGGAATTCCCACGGCTAAATCCGCCACGATTTGAACTACTGTTGTTGTAATTTCTGTATGCGCAGAGTTCCCTCAATTTACTCCATTGCTCGATTTAACTCTTGAAACTGTTGAGACACAAGCCTTTCCCTGATCTCATACTTTAGCCCTTGTGTCATCCTATTAGCCTTCCAGCTCGCATCATTGTTACGTTTTAAGTAGGATGAATACCGTGACAGACTGGTAAATTGAGCAAAGTAGTCATCAAATGATTCCTCATGGCCTTGTTGAATGTGCAAGAATTTTGATTCCTTGATCACACTTGCATTGAGGGAGGAAAGTATTACTTGTTGAATTTCTCCAGAAACTTTTCCTAAGTAATGGGAACATAACGTGCACGTAATGTCACTGCAATGATTCTCCAACACCTGTCCGCATCTCCTTCCAGCTTGTAGATTGCAAGTTAAGCTTTTCGATTCTCTGGACACTCCATGACCTCGAAGATCTTGTTCAGTCTCATTAGCCAATCTTCAGCTGAATCGAGCTTACCACGGAAGGCCGCTGGTTTGCAAAATTGGGTGACCCAATACTGCGTAGTTTCAACTACTCTGTTGGGTTGAGGTAGCACTACTATTGCTCTATCAGGTCGAGGAGGTGACTCAGATCTATCTGACTCCTCAGCTTCATCTGTGCATTCATCTTCTCATTCAGAATTATCTTGCTCAGCATTACCTTGTCGGTCAGCTTCAACTTGTTGTATTGTTGTTCTTCTCTCCTGCATATCTACTCGGAGTTCATCAATGAAACCCTTATGCTCTTGCAGCATTCTCCTCACTTCCTGCAAAACATTCTGATTTGGTTGGTTCGGTTCTTGACCTTGTTGATCAGGTTCTTGTACTGGTATTTGTATCGTTCGAGGTGGTCTGCCTCTTCCTTGACCTCTACCTCTACCTCTACCTCTAGGAAATCTGTTAATATTTTCAATTTCTCAATTTCCTTATTTATTAAGAACAACAGATGCATATATCAGAGAGAAGTAGTTATTAGCACATACTGCAAACACACACACACACACACACACACACACACACACACACATATATTCATCGTATAGTTAATATGTTATAGTAATAGATACGTCCTAACACCTTCATCAACCTAGTTTATATGTTATAGACCCTTTCCTGGTATTATACATCTCCTCAGGGTTTTTAGAGAAGTGATAGTACACACTAGCATAACAAACTACATTTAGTCATTCTTCTATAATACAACTTCTACTACTATTTCTGCATCTTTTTTTCACTAATGCAAATCTCACTTCTTGTCTACATATGGTTGTTCACCAGCCTTTTGAGACATTGCAGAACGGGGTGGAAATGGGCTATTTGTAACACCCCGTTTTCGTAAACGTTTTCTCGTCGTATTTTGATCAGAGTAGAGCGTCAGAAATTTTTTTCGATTTAAAATGGAAACAGAGTCACTGAATAACATTCATAATGATATGTCTGGTAGTCATAAGTACATTCATCCGAAGTTTAAACAACATAAACAACAAATTTTATTTTCTTCATCGGCCTCCCTACGCGCTCCTTACCCTTCACCTCGTCCCGAACACCTCGAGATCCCGAAGCTATATTAACGGGCGAGATCCAATGCCCGTTGGATCTCGTGTAACTTAACCTCATGCTTACGTAAATGTATATGCATGGCGATATTCAACATTTCACAAGATAAAACACATTCCAACATATCGAGGCAATAACATTACACAGCCCCTGCAGCATGTATGTCACCCCAGTCTGCACACTCTCCGGTGCCACGATGTACAGTCGTGTCCATAGCGCTAGGAAAACTCTAAACGGTATTATCAAGACTTCACCATTTTCAAAACAAACAGAATCTCAGCATATGAACACAGCAATCACATATAGCATACAATAAGCATCAGATTAAGGTTACAATACGCGTCCGTACATTCGTCGGTGGTATAACGGAACTCTTACGGAAAAACGGAAATTTTCGACAATGGTGAAACAGCGGTACAACAACACGACAATGGTTCAATTAGCTCGATATCCTATAAAGATAGTATTTATCAATATCTAGCAGCATAACAGGCATTTTAGGTACAAATTACCATTTTGCCCCTGGATCCCCTAATTGGCGGAATTTCGCCAGAGCTTCGCTACTTTGACCCGATCTTTCCAAAATTTTGACATATCTCTTTTCTCAGTATATTTTCGAAATAAATACCATATCTACCCTTAAACATGATATCTAGGCTATCTGGGAAATTTAAAGATAATTCTAACATTCCTACTATATCTACCGAAAAAACTACCGAAACTAAAGACCAGAGACCGAAGAACTTACCCAGAGCTCCGCTAGATTTTCTCCGGACTCCTCCTTCTCTCTAACCTCTCTCTAGAACATGATTTTGGTGTGAAAAATGAGAAGAAGTGAAGCCTCTATTTATAGGGAGGAAAATGGGTCCTTAAGTGTAATTTTCACCTTTGGGTACTTTTATGTAATTTTTCCCAAAATAAAATAATACACCATGCTTCACTTGCATCCCTTGCTTGATGCATGGAATGCATGGGAGATTAAAATATGCGTGGGTCCCACGTGAATGGTAAATATGTATTTTTTGAATAGTGAATACGTATTTTTGAATAGTAAATACTATTCATGACCCATAAAATACTAATTCCAATTTTGTCACTTTCAAAAATAGGGCCTAGTAGTCTCCCAAAAATAGGCAAATATTCAAATATAGGGTTACTTTCAAAAATAGGGCCTAGTAGTCTCCCAAAAATAGGCAAATATTCAAATATAGGGTTCCAGATAAACAAATATCCGGGTATTACATTTCTCCCCCCGTTAATTAAAATTCCGTCCCCGAAATTTACCCTAATCAAACTATCAATCATGAATGCGGGGTATTTCTTTGACATATCTTCTTCCGTCTCCCATGTCGCCTCTTCAGGTGACAATCCTGTCCAGACCACTTTCACCATCGGAATACTCCGGTGCCTAAGCCGTCTCTCTTGACGCTCAATGATCTGCTCTGGTACGACTTCGAAAGTGTTATCATGTCGTAACTCAACGGTTTCATATTCAATGACATGGTCGTGGTCGGATTGGTATTTCTTTAGCTAGGAAGCATGGAAAACATCGTGAAGTTTACTAAGGTTCGGGGGTAAAGCTATCTGGTATGCAACTGGTCCATGCTTGGCCAGGATTTCAAATGGTCCTATGTAACGAGGACTCAACTTCCGTCGTTTCAGTGTTCTACCGACACCGGTTACCGGGGATACTTTCAGAAACACATGGTCTCCGACTTCAAATTCATGAGGTCTTCTCCTCTTGTCCGTGTAGCTCTTCTGTATGCTCTGAGCTGCTAAGAGTCTCTTCTTGATCAACGCAATTTGCTCGGAAGTCTTATCAACTATATCCGTCCCGAGGAACTCGCGTTCGATAGTTCCGTCCGGATATAGGTGACTTACACTTCCGTCTCGCAACGCTTCATATGGTGCCATCTGTATAATCGCATGATAGCTGTTGTTGTACGCAAACTCTGCTAATGGTAAATGTTGGTCCCAATGGCCTTTAAAATCCAACACACACGCTTGAAGCATATCTTCTAACGTCTGTATGGTTCTTTCAGATTGACCATCGGTTTGAGGATGATAGGCCATACTAAATCGCAGCTTAGTACCCAATGCTCGGTGCAATGCTTGCCAAAACTGAGACGTGAATCACGGATCGCGATCAGAGACAATGCTCTTTGGTACGCCATGGAGTCTCACGATCTCTTTGATGTAGATCTCTGATAAACGTTCTGGGGAATGATTGATACTGATGGGAATAAAATGGGATGATTTCGTAAGTCGGTTGACAATTACCCAGATCGCATCGTGATTTCTGATCTTGGGCAATCCCACTACCAAATCCATGGTTACACACTCCCATTTCCATTCTGGAATCTCAAATCCTTGAAGAGGACACTCAAGGGTCGTTGATGTTCAATCTTAACTTTCGACAAGTTAAGCATTTAGAAACGCACGTGCTCGATCACGTCCCTCTTCATTCCGCTGACCAGAGTTCAGATTTAAGGTTTTGGTACATTTTGACCATTCCTGAATGCAAAGTATATTTACTTTTGTGCGCTTCATCCAGAATTTTTCGTTGTAATTCGTCAATAGGGGGTATGTAGGTCCGCTTCTTGTATCTGACTAAACCACTGATCGATAGGTCATAGTCCTGCGTTTCGCCCTGCGCGATCAACTCTTGTATCGCAATAGCTCGTTCATCGTGTTTTTGGGCTTCCTCAACCTCGTCTCTCAAATCGTATTCTCCTTGACTAACAAGGAGGCTCGCAAGATAGGCCTCTTCAGGCGCATGGAAATCCATGAAAACTTGACTGGACAAATTTAAATCCCTGAAGTCTTCAAGCAACTTCAGTTTTTGAACTATCATATGTGCTACTTGCACCAATTTTCTACTAAGAGCATCTGCAACTACGTTGGCTTTGCCCGAATGATATTTAATCTCCAAGTCATAGTCCTTGAGTAACTCCATCCAGCGATGCTGCCTCATGTTGAATTTTGATCAAAAAGGTATTTTAGGCTTTTGTGGTCGCAGTACAATTCTATAGTTACACCGTACAGATAGTGCCTCCATATCTTCAAAGCAAACACGATTACCGCAAGCTCTAAGTCATGCGTAGGATAATTCAACTCGTGAGTTTTCAGCTGACGAGAGGCATAGGCCACCACTCTGCCCTGTTGCATCAGGACACATCCCAATCCATGCCCACTAGCATCACTATAGACCATATACGTCTCACTCGGATCTGGGATTATCAATACTGGTGTTGTGGTCAACCTCTCCCTCAGTCTATGAAAGCTATCCTCACAGTCCTCACCCCATACAAAGGGTTGGTTTTTCCTCGTGAGCTTCGTCAATGGTAAGGCAAGACATGAGAAATTTTGTATGAATCAGCGGTAATATCCCGCTAGACCCGAGAAAACTACGAATCTCCGTCACCGTTCCTCGGTCTTTTCCGGTCCCGTAACCGCTTCCACTTTGCTAGGATCAACAAAGAACTCCGCCTTGTGATATGACATGGCCCAGAAATCTAACTTCTGGTAGCCAAAACTCGCATTTGCTTAATTTAGCAAAGAGTCGCCTTTCCCTGAGTATACTCAAAACCAGTCGCAGATGTTCTTCATGCTCCTCTCTACTTTTTGAATAGATAAGGATGTCGTCAATAAACACCACTACGAACTTATCAAGGTGTTGACGGAAAATTCTGTTCATGTAGTCCATGAATACAAGGTGCATTTGTTAAGCCGAAAGGCATCACAAGGAATTCATAATGCCCATACCTGGTTCTGAAAGCTGTCTTGGGAACATCACTAGCTTTGACTCACAGCTGATGATATCCCGAACGCAAATCAATTTTTGAAAAGATGTTGGAACCAGATAGTTGATCTAAAAGATCATCAATCCTTGGGAGTAGATATTTATTTTTGATTGTTACTTTGTTCAACTCACTATAGTCGATACAAAGTCAAAGACTTCCATCTTTTTGCTTCACGAACAACACCGGGGCTCCCCACACCCTTTCTCCAGTAGTTCTTATAGTTGCTTCTTCAGTTCTTGCATTTCGTTTGGTGCCATATGATATGGAGCTTTAGATATTGAACCTGTGCCATGCATCAGTTCAATGGCGAACTCAACTTCCCTTGTCGGAGGTAGTTCAGTGAGATCATCTGGAAATACGTCGGGAAATTCGTTCACAACAGAGATGTCTTGGAGTGAAGGTTCGGCTTCCGCCTTAATTGAAAAGAATACCATATACGCTTGGCATCCACGCTTTAAACATCTCTGAGCCTCCGCAACGGATAGAAAGTTTAGATTTACGTCAATCTTGCCTCTGCTACGAGGAGGTGCAAAGGAAATCCTCTTGCTTCGACAATCAATGATCGCGTTGTTCGCAGATAGCCAGTCAAGATCAAGAATGACGTCGATGCCGTGGAGCGGCAGTCGGATAAGGTCAATGTTTGAATCTCGTCCATTTATACTCGCAACACAATTTAGACATGCATCAGAAGCTAATGTCTTAACATCGAGTGGTGTAGCTACTAACAAATCATAAGGGAGGCTAAAAGCATGCATCCCTAAACAGTTAGCACAATCGTAGGAAATGAATGAGTGGCTAGCACCCGAATCGTATGCTTGAAGTGAATTCCAGTTTAGAGTTATCGTAACTTGGATCATGTCCGGAGATTTTCTGGCTTCTTCATTGGTCAAGGCAAACACTCGACCAGGGTTCTGCGGCTTTTGTTCTGCTGCTCTTTAGGGACAATTCACGCTGATATGCCCAGGTTTATTACACTTGTAGCAAGTCAGCTGTCCCACGCAGTTACTACCCTAATGGTACCTTCCGCATTTAGGACACGGTCGGGATGTCTGGATTCTCAGGACATTTTGTTGCCCAGGTTGATAGGGCCTCTTGTTTCCTCCTCGAAAATTATCCCAAGGCAGCTTCCTCTTTTGGCCAAAGTTCCCGCGGTTGACACTGCTACGGCTTGGGCCAGTGTTGCTGAAGGGCCTGGTCCTTCGCAACTCTTTCATGTTCCGCTCAATGAGCCGACATGCTTCAACAACATGAATAAGATCTTGGAAGTGCAGGGAAACAAGTTTCTCCCTGATTTCATATTTGAGCCCGTAAACCAGTATGTTTGCCATACTGCTCCCTTCATCATCCCTTCTGACATGTGAAGAGTATCGGGACAAGTTAGTGAAACGGGCGAAGTAGTCATCTACTGACTCTTTCTGGCCTTGTCGGATGTGTAGGAACTCTGACTCCTTCATAATGCATGCATTTGAGGGGAAATACTTGCTCATTGAATTTCTCTAGAAATTTTTCCCATGTGATGGGACAATGATGGAAACGTAACGATGCTGCCATAGACCTCCACCAGCGGTCCGCGTCTCCTTCCAATTTATAAATTGCCAGCTGGGCTTTGCGATCTTCTGGGCATTCTATTACTTCAAAGATTTTCTCTAATCTCAGAAGCCAATCTTCCGCTAAGTCCAGCTTACCTCGGAAGGCTGGGGGTTTCAGCTTGTAAAACTGAGCTACCCAATACTGAGTAGTCTCAACTTCCCTACGGGGTGGTTGAAGATGTATCATTGCCCTTTCAAGTCTGGGCGGGGATAGTGATCGTTCGGGTTCATCTTCATCTTCTTCTAATTGAGTTTCTTCTTCTTCTTCTTCTTCTTCCTCTTCTGTTTCTTCTTCAGCTTGTCTTTCAGTTCGCCTATCAGCACGTAACTCTTCTATAATAGCTCGTTGCTCTTGCAACATTGCCACGACTTCCTGCCATGCATTTTGATTTGGCAGGTTCTGACCTTGAGCCTCTGGCTTCGGTTCATGTGTCGAAATGGGAACTACTCGAGGTTGTCGGCCTCGGCCCCTTCCTCTGCCTCGGCCTCTAGGAGCACCTGCTCCTCTCAGGTTTGCCATAATATTCTATGTTCCTTTATTTACGAGAGACGTTAGTTTCGTTAGCAAAACACAAACAAGATATACATAAATATTTCATTTATTTATCCACATTATTCAAACCATACAACAACAATAGAATAATATGAATCATCATATGACCCTCATATCAACGGGTCTTACACACATAATTTTATCAATCCATACAGCAATCCACACAAACACACAAGCAAAATGCATATGATACTACAACTACTATCTCTATTTCCATGGCTTTCATGTTTTGTTCCTCCAGAATCCAATCCATCCCTCTATCTACATACCCTGGTACACCAAGCGTTTGAGGTTAAAGAAGCATGATCCGATGTCCTCAAAGTTTCCCTCGTCCAGGATTTCATTTGTCTTCTCTACCCAAAAACGGGTACGAGGAAAGTGTTGGAGAGTGGATCGATCCGATCTCCGGAGGGTATGGAAATATATAGCAAGAGTTTGTTAGATAGGATTTCTTAACTTGGGACAGGTACTGTAGGTACTTACTTTGGTCATTATGGGAGGTTAGGCTGGCATGGCAAAGTTCCAATTTCAAGGCCTGGGTCAGGATGGCGTTGTCATCAAGAATATAGTTCAGGTCATCTGAGTTTGCGTCAGGGTTATCAAGATTTTGGATTTCTGGATAGTTAAAGTTGTCACCCACTGAGGAGTGATGGGAACTATCTGGGCTTATCAGCCATACCCTGACAATATGTACGACCCTGTACCAGTACAAGTTGAACCCCCAAACTACATGTTTGAAGTTACCCGATAAGCCCAGATAGTTCCCATCACTCCTCAGTGGGTGACAACTTTAACTATCCAGAAATCCAAAATCTTGATAACCTTGACGCAAACTCAGATGACCTGAACTATGTTCTTGATGACAACGTCATCCTGACCCAGGCCTTGAAATTGGAACTTTGCCATGCCAGCCTAACCTCCCATAATGACCAAAGTGAGTACCTACAGTACCTGTCCCAAGTTAAGAAATCCTATCTAACAAACTCTCGCTATATATTTCCATACCCTCCGGAGACGGATCGATCCACTCTCCAACACTTTCCTCGTACCCGCTTTTTGGGTAGAGAAGACAAATGAAATCCCGGACGAGGAAACTTTGAGGACATCGGATCATGCTTCTTTAACCTCAAACGCTTGGTGTACCAGGGTATGTAGATAGAGGGATGGATTGGATTCTGGAGGAACAAAACATGAAAACCATGGAAATAGAGATAGTAGTTGTAGTAAATTTGTAAGCTACATCATATGCATTTTGCTTGTGTGTTTGTGTGGATTGCTATATGGATTGATAAAATTATGTGTGTAAGACCCGTTGATATGAGGGTCATATGATGATTCATACTATTCTACTGTTGTTGTATGGTTTGAATAATGTGGATAAATAAATGAAATATTTATGTATATCTTGTTTGTGTTTTGCTAACGAAACTAACGTCTCTCGTAAATAAAGGAACATAGAATATTATGGCAAACCTGAGAGGAGCAGGTGCTCCTAGAGGCCGAGGCCGACAACCTCGAGTAGTTCCCATTTCGACACATGAACCGAAGCCAGAGGCTCGAGGTCAGAACCTGCCAAATCAAAATGCATGGCAGGAAGTCGTGGCAATGTTGCAAGAGCAACGAGCTATGATAGAAGAGTTACGTGCTGATAGGCGAACTGAAAGAAGAAACAGAAGAGGAGGAAGAAGAAGAAGAAGAAGAAACTCAATCAGAAGAAGAAGAAGAAGAACCCGAACGATCACTATCCCTGCCCAGACTTGAAAGGGCAATGATACATCTTCAACCACCCCGTAGGGAAGCTGAGACTACTCGCATTGGGTAGCTCGCTTTTGCAAGCCGAAACCCCCACCTTTCCGAGGTAAGCCGGACTCAAATGAAAATTGGCTTATGAGATTAGAGAAAATCTTTGAAGTAATAGAATGCCCAAGATCGCAAAGCCCAAATTCCGGCAATTTATAAATTGGAAGGAGACGCGGACCGCGGAGGTCTATGGCAAAGATCGTTACGTTTCCATCATTGTCCCATCAGATGGGAAAAATTTCTAGAGAAAATCAATGAGCAGTATTTCCCCGCATCTGTGCAGATTATGAAGGATTCAGAGTTCCTACACATCCGACAAGGCCAGGAAGAGTGAGTAGATGACTACTTCGCCCGTTTCACTAACTTGTCATGATACTCTTCACATGTCAGAAGGGATGATGAAGGGAGCAGTATGGCAAACATACTGGTTTATGGGCTCAAATATGAAATCAGGGAGAAACTTGTTTCCCTGCAGTTCCAAGATCTTATTCATGCTGTTGAAACATTTCGGCTCATTGAGCGGAACATGAAAGAGTTGCGAAGGACCAGGCCCTTCAGCAACACTGGCCTAAGCCGTAGCAGACCGCGGGAACTTCGGCCAAAAGAGGAAGCTGCCTTGGGATAATTTTCGAGGAGGAAACAAGAGGCCCTATCAACCTGGGCAACAAAATGTCCTGAGAATCCAGACATCCCGACCGTGTCCTAAATGCGGAAGGTACCATCGTGGTAGTAATCGCGTGGGACAAACCGACTTGCTACAAGTGTAATAAACCCGGGCATATCGCGTGAATTGTCCCCAAAGAGCAGAAAGACAAAAGCAAACCCGACCGAGTGTTTGCCTTGACCAATGAAGAAGCCTCCTGGACCCAAGAGTGTTTGCCTTGATTATACGGAAGCAAGAGGATTTCTTTTGCACCAAACATCCTTACCCGACGTCTTGATCGGCAGGCAAGATTGACGTAAATCTAAACTTTCTATCCGTTGTGGAAATTTAAAGCGTGGATATCAAGCGTATATGGTATTCTTTTCAATTAAGGCGGAAGCTGAACCTTCACTCTAAGACATCTCTGTTGTGAACGAATTTCCCGACGTATTTCCAGATGATCTCACTGAACTACCTCCGACAAGGGAAGTTGAGTTCGCCATTGAACTGATGCCTGGCACAGGTTCAATATCCAAAGCTCCATATCGTATGGCACCAAACGAAATGCAAGAACTGAAGAAGCAACTAGAAGAACTACTGGAGAAAGGGTTTATCCGACCCAAGAGTGTTTCACCCGGGAGCCCGTGTTGTTCGTGAAGCAAAAAGATGGAAGTCTTCGACTTTGTATCGACTATCGTGAGTTGAACAAAGTAACAATCAAAAATAAATATCCACTCCCAAGGATTGATGATCTTTTAGATCAACTATCTGGTTCCAACATCTTCTCAAAAATTGATTTGCGTTCGGGATATCATCAGCTGCGAGTCAAAGCTAGTGATATTCCTAAGACAGCTTTCAGAACCAGGTATGGGCATTATGAATTCCTTGTGATGCCTTTCGGCTTAACAAATGCACCTGTTGTATTCATGGACTACATGAACAGAATTTTCCGTCAACACCTTGATAAGTTCGTAGTGGTGTTTATTGACGACATCCTTGTCTATTCAAAAAGTAGAGAGGAGCATAAGAACATCTGCACTGGTTTTGAGTATACTCAGGGAAAGACGACTCTTTGCTAAATTAAGCAAATGCGAGTTTTGTGGGCCATGTCATATCACGAGGCTGAGTTGCTGTTGAGTGGAAGCAGTTCTAGACTGGAAAAGACCAGAGACAGTGATGGAGATTCGTAGTTTTCTGGGTCTAGCGGGATATTACCGTAGATTCATACAAAATTTCTCACGTCTTGCCTTAACATTGACGAAGCTCACGAGGAAAAACTAACCCTTTGTATGGGGTGAAGACTGTGAGGATAGCTTTCGTAGACTGAGGGAGAGGTTGACCACGGACCGCATTGATAATCCCAGATCCGAGTGAGACGTATATGGTCTATAGTGATGCTAGTGGGCATGGATTGGGATGTGTCCTGATGCAACAGGGCAGAGTGATGGCCTATGCCTCTCGTCAGCTGAAAACTCACAAGTTGAATTATCCTACGCATGACTTAGAGCTTGTGGCAATCGTGTTTCCTTTGAAGATATGGAGGCATTATCTGTACGGTGCAACCGTAGAATTGTACTGCGACCACAAAAGCCTAAAATACCTTTTTGATCAAAAGGAACTCAACATGAGGCGTCGGCTGGACGGAGTTACTCAAGAACTATGACTTGGAGATTAAATATCATCCGGGTAAAGCCAACGTAGTTGCAGATGCTCTTAGTAGAAAATCGGTGCAAGTAGCACACATGATGGTTCAAGAACTGAAGTTGCTTGAAGACTTCAGGGATTTAAATTTGTCAAGTCAAGTTTTCGTGGATTTCCATGCGCCTGAAGAGGCCTATCTTGCGAGCCTCCTTGTTAGTCAAGGAGAATACGATTTAAGAGACGAGGTTGAGGAAGCCCAAAAACACGATGAACGAGCTATTGCGATACAAGAGTTGATCGCGCAGGGCGAAACGCAGGACTATGACCTATCGATCAGTGGTTTAGTCAGATACAAGAAGCGGACCTACATACCCCCTATTGACGAATTACAACGAAATATTCTGGATGAAGCGCACAAAAGTAAATATACTTTGCATCCAGGAATGGTCAAAATGTACCAAAACCTTAAATCCGAACTCTGGTGGCCCAGAATGAAGAGGGACGTGACTGAGTACGTTTCTAAATGCTTAACTTGTCAGAAAGTTAAGATTGAACATCAACGACCCGCAGGTCCTCTTCAAGGATTTGAGATTCCGTAATGGAAATGGGAGTGTGTAACCATGGATTTGGTAGTGGGATTGCCCAAGATCAGATCACGATGCGATCTGGGTGATTGTCAACCGACTTACTAAATCATCCCATTTTATTCCCATCAGTATCAATCATTCTCCAGAACGTTTATCAGAGATCTACATCAAAGAGATCGTGAGACTCCATGGCGTACCAAAGAGCATTGTCTCTGATCGCGATCCGTGATTCACGTCTTAGTTTTGGCAGGCATTGCACCGAGCATTGGGTACTAAGCTGCGATTTAGTACGGCCTATCATCCTCAAACCGATGGTCAATCTGAAAGAACCATACGACGTTAGAAGATATGCTTCGAGCGTGTGTGTTGGATTTTAAAGGCCATTGGGACCAACATCTACCATTAGCGGAGTTTGCGTACAACAACAGCTATCATGCGAGCATACAGATGGCACCATATGAAACGTTGTACGGACGGAAGTGTAAGTCACCTATATGCTGGACGGAACTATCAGAACTCGAGTTCCTCGGGCCGGATATAGTTGATAAGATTTCTGAGCAAATTGCGTTGATCATGAAGAGACTCTTAGCAGCTCAGAGCAGACAGAAGAGCTACGCGGACAAGAGGAGAAGACCTCTTGAATTTGTGTTGTTTCTGAAAGTATCCTCGGTAACCGGTGTTGGTAGAACACTGAAACGACGGAAGTTGAGTCCTCGTTACATAGGACCATTTGAAATCCTGGCCAAGCATGGCAGATAGCTTTACCCCCGAACCTTAGTAAACTTCACAATGTTTTCCATGTTTCCCAGCTAAAGAAATACCAATCCGACCACGACCATTTCATTGACTACGAAACCGTTGAGTTACGACATGATAACACTTTCGAAGTCGTACCAGAGCAGATCATTGAGCGTCAAGAGAGACGGCTTAGGCACCGGAGTATTCTGATGGTGAAAGTGGTCTGGACAGGATTGTCACATGAAGCGGCGACCTCAGAAGAAGATATGTCAAAGAAATACCCCGCATTCATGATTGATAGTTTGATTAGGATAGAGTAAATTTCGGGGACGAAATTTTAATTAATGGGGGGAGAAATGTAATACCCGGATATTTGTTTATCTGGAACCCTATATTTGAATATTTGCCTATTTTTGGGAGACTATTAGGCCCTATTTTTGAAAGTGACAAAATTGGAATCAGTATTTTATGGGTCATGAATAGTATTTACTATTTAAAAATACGTTCACTATTCAAAAATACGTATTTACCATTCACGTGGGACCCACGCATATTTAAATCTCCCATGCATTCCATGCATCAAGCAAGGGATGCAAGTGAAGCATGGTGTATTATTTTATTTTGGGGAAAATTACATAAAAGTACCCAAAGGTGAAAATTACACTTAAGGACCCATTTTCCTCCCTATAAATAGAGGCTTCACTTCTTCTCATTTCTCACACCAAAACCGTGTTCTAGAGAGAGGTTAGAGAGAAGGAGGAGTCCGGAGAAAATCTAGCGGAGCTCTGGGTAAGTTCTTCGGTCCCTGGTCTTTAGTTTCGGTAGTTTTTCCGGTAGATATAGTAGGAATGTTAGAATTATCTTTAAATTTCCCAGATAGGCTAGATATCATGTTTAAGGGTAGATATGGTATTTATTTCGAAAATATACTGAGAAAAGAGATATGTCAAAATTTTGGAAAGATCGGGTCAAAGTAGCGAAGCTCTGGCGAAATTTCGCCAATTAGGGGAGCCAAGGGCAAAATGGTAATTTGTACCTAAAATGCCTATTATGCTGCTAGATATTGATAAATACTATCTTTATAGGATATCTAAGCTAATTGAACCGCTGTCGAGCCGCTGTTGTACCGCTGTTTCACCCGCTGTCGAAAATTTCTGTTTTTCCGTAAGAGTTCCGTTATACCACCGACGAAGGTACGGACGCGTATTGTAACCTTAATCTGATGCTTATTGTATGCTATATGGGATTGCTGTGTTCATATGCTGAGATTCTGTTTGTTTGAAAATGGTGAAATCATGAATACACGGGTTATAGTCTTGATAATACCGTTTAGAGTTTTCCTAGCGCTATGGACACGACTGTACATCGTGGCACCAGAGAGTGTGCAGACTGGGATGACATACATACTGCAGGGGCTGTGTAATGTTATTGCCTGATATGTTGGAATGTATTTTATACTGTGAAATGTTGAATAGCCATGCATATACTGTTTACGTAAGCATGAGATTAACCGTTACCTGAGATCCAATGGGCATTGGATCTCAGCTGTTAATATAGCTTCAGGATCTCGAGGTGTTCGGGATGAGGTGAAGGGTAAGGAGCCAGCGTAGGGAGGCTGATGAAGAAAATAAAATTTGTTGTTTATGTTGTTTAAACTTCGGATGAATGTACTACTTATGACTACCAGACATATCATTATGAATGTTATTCAGTGACTCTGTTTCCATTTTAAATCGAAAAAAATTTCTGACGCTCTACTCTGATCAAAATATGACGAGAAAACGTTTACGAAAACGGGGTGTTACAAAATCCCTTAACTTGGTTTAGATAAAGAAGGTACTTCTCCTAAATAGTCTTTGGGTCTAGTCCTGCCTGCATAAAGTCTAACTGCACCGCTTCTGTTAGCACTCTATTATCGTCTAAGACGTATTGTAGGTATACGGATTCAGCTTCATTATCAAGGTCTTGAATCTGGGGATAGTCGAAGTTATCTCCTACTGAGGAATGATTCAATCCATAAGGATGCTCTGGTTCTTGCGCTGGGGGTACTATATTCAGGGGTTCAGCATAAATAGGTTCTGGGTCACATATGTGCTCGTAGGGATACTCTGGTCTGAGATGATACTTGGGTTTATGATCATTTATAGGTGCAAAATGGTGTATCGGATTAGGAAAGTATATTGGCTCAAAGTTGAGTTCAGGAGCAGGGTATATCAGATCAGGTTGGTGTACGGGTTTGGGAGGGTAGATTGGCTCAGGGTTGAGCCTAAGTCCTACTAATTCAGGAATTACTGACCATCATGCAGTGCGCCTCATCCGTCCAAAATAGTTTATACGAGAGGGTCCTTCTCTGTCCATCTTTTACTGTATCATACAACCAAGGTTATATTAGTACTCGGATTCTGTAACTACTATAATCCAAACTTATGGCTTAAAGTCTAACTTAGTTAATTAAGCAAATTGGCCAGATCGGTGTTCTAGTAGAAGTCTCCCTGTCTTTCACGGCGACTTATTGACTGAACCACATAGAATAACGTGACCATGGTATATTTAAAAAGTCACCGTGAAAGACGGGGAGACTTCCAGTCAATAAGTCGCCGTGAAAGATGGGGAGACTTCCATTAAAACATCGATTTGGCCAATTTGTTTGATTAACTAAGTTCGAATTTAAGCCATAAGTTTGGATATAGTGGTTACGGAATCTGAGTACTAATATAATCTTGGTTGTATTAAGCCATAAGTTTGGATATAGTGGTTACGGAATCTGAGTACTAATATAATCTTGGTTGTATGATACAGTAAAAGATGGATAGAGAAAGACCCTCTCGAATAAACTATTTTGGACGGATGAGGCGCACTGCACGATGGTCAGTAATTCCTGAATTAGTAGGACTTAGGCTCCTGAACTCGTACACCAACCTGATCCGATATACCCTGCTCCTGAACTCAACTTTGAGCCAATATACTTTCCTGATCCTTTACACCATTTTGCACCTATAAATGATCCTGAACTCGAGTATCATCCCAGACCAGAGTATCCTTACGACCCAGAACCTATTTATGCTGAACCCCTGAATATAGTACCAAGAGGATCCTGATGGATCGAATCATCATCAGTAGGAGATAACTTCGACTATCCCCAGATTCAAGACTTTTGATAATGAAGCTGAATCTGTTTACCTACAAATATTAGAGTCAGAGACTATTCAGGAGAAGTATCTTCTTTATCTAAACCAAGTCAAGGGATTTTATGAGATGAATTCACATTTTCAACTTCCTTACCCTCCCAGAGACCACCTTATACCATTTCCCCAATAGCCCATTTCCACCCCATTCTGCAATGTCTCAAAAGGCTGGTGAACAACCATATGTAGACGAGAAGTGAGATTTGCATCAGTGAAAGAAAGATACGAAAATAGTAGTAGAAGAATGACTAAATATGTATTATAGAAGTTGTATAATACCAAGAAAGGGTCTATAACATATAAACTAGAATGAATATGTGTGTGTGTGTGTTTGCAGTATGTGCTAATAACTACTTCTCTATGATATCTGCATCTGTTGTTCTTAATAAATAAGGAAATTGAGAAATGGCAAATATAAGAGGAGCCGAATTTCCTAGAGGTAGAGGTCGAGGTAGAGACAGGGGAAGAGGCAGACGAGGCAGACCACCTCGAACGATACAAATACTAGTACAAGAACTGAACCAACCAAATCAGAATGTTTTGCAGGAAGTGAGGTGAATGCTGCAAGAGCGTAGGGGTTTCATTGATGAACTCCGAGTAGATATGCAGAGCAAGCTAATGAACGACAGGGTAATGCTGAGCAAGATAGATTTGAGTCACAAGATGAACGCACATATGAAGCTAAGGAGTCAGATAGATCTGAGTCACCTTCTCGACCTGATAGAGCAATGGCAGTGCTACCTCAACCCAACAGAGTGGTTGAAACTATGCAGTATTGGGTCACCCCAATTTTGCAAGCTAAAGCCACCAGCGATTCAGCTGAAGATTGGCTAATGAGACTGGACCAAGATCTTTGAGGTTTAGGTCATGGAGTGTCCAGAGAATCGAAAAGCTCAACTTGCAATCTACAAGCTGGAAGGAGATGTGGACATTGGTGGAGAAGCATTGCGGTGACGTTACGTGTACGTTATGTTCCCGTTACTTGGGAAAAGTTTCTGGAGAAATTCAACGAGCAATACTTTCCTCCCTCAAGGAATCAGAATTCTTGCACATTCAACAAGGCCATGAGGAGTCATTTGATGACTACCACCTGTCCCGATTTACTAGTCTGTCACGGTATTCATCCTACTTAAAACGTAACGATGATGAGAGCTGGAAGGCTAATAGGATGACACAAGGGCTAAAGTACGAGATAAGGGAAAGGCTTGTGGAGTTAAATCGAGCAGTGGAGTCATGCCCTTTGATAGAACGAAACTTGAAACTTGAGGGAACTCCGCACATCCAGAAATTATAACAACAGTAGTTCAAATCGTGGCGGATTTAGCCATGGGAATTCCTCACAAAAAGGAAGGCACGAGGAGCTCATTTTGATTTTTGTAGAATTAATTATGATTTTTCAAAGTTACCGAAAAATCTAGGCAGAAATGTCAATAATGGCTAAGATATGTCTTAGGATATCTGGTAAATAATGCGGTGATTCTATTATAGATATCCGGGAACCGTACTGAACAGACGAACGCACCACTAGCTACATGGACTAAGGTACGGATGCGTATCTCTAACTCTTATGTTGTCTTGTATATTTTCATGTTTTGTATTTCGATAATTATTTCAAATCCTTCCAATCTTATTGTATCTTAAGAATGACAAATATATAATACAAAACAACAAATATGGATAAGTTTTCACAATCGCGCACATTCTTATAATTTAGATAGGAAACTGTTTCATCAAGTTTTTTACATCTAAAAAAAATAGAGGATAAGTCTTTTCCTTAAATTTATTCCCAGCACTTCATAGTTAATATTGAAGAGGGAGTGTAGATTTCATTTGTTTCGCCAACCATCATTATCCATAAGGAAAAGATCCATGCTATGCCCAGATCTGCTGCAACCATATGTGCAGTTTGGGATTTCTTCTCTTAAGGATTGGAAGGCCACAAAGAAAGAAAGGGAAGCTAAAATCACAAATACAAAAATAGCATAATAAAATAAGGGATAATCTTTCAATATAAGAACTTGGTGCTTCAATGTACAGTTATAAATTGGTATAGGGTCCAGAGACTAAAACAAAATGTGAGAGTGGTACAAATAGAACATATATAAAAAGGTAAAAATACATACGCATAATCAAATGAAAAGTGGAGAATTAAGTGGATGAACGGACAAGCTCTAAGGCTTTGGCAGGGGAAGTCTCTTTTTGTTGAAGGGTAAAATAGCATATTTGTTGAAGTCTCTTTTTCTCTGGTCTCTGATAGTATTGTTGGTCTGTCTCCTATCTTTTCTTTCTCTTTTGAGATATTTCTCTCAAACTGCCAATGCCTTAGAGCTGGTCCATTCATCCACTTAATTCTCCACTTTTCATTTGATTATGCGTATGTTTTTTTACCTTTTTATATATGTTCTATTTGTTCACATTTTGTTTTAGTCTATGGACCCTATACCAGTTTATAACTGTACATTGAAGCACCAAGTTCTTATATTGAAAGATTATCCCTTATTTTATTATGCTATTTTTGTATTTGTGATTTTAGCTTCCCTTTCTTTGTGGCCTTCCAATCCTTAAGATAAGAAATCCCAAACTGCACATATGGTTGCAGGAGATTTGGGCATAGCATCGATCTTTTCCTTATGGATAATGATGGTTGGCGAAACAAATGATTTTCTACACTCCCTCTTCAATGTTAACTATGAAGTGCTGGGAATAAATTTAAGGAAAAGACTTATCCTCTATTTTTTTTAGATGTAAAAAACTTGATGAAACAGTTTCCTATCTAAATTATAAGAATGTGCGCGATTGTGAAAACTTATCCATATTTGTTGTTTTGTATTATATATTTGTATGCTTATATATGATAGATGATTCATAGGGTCATGGACAAGACTAGGTCTTAAGTCATGCACCGTGGCTAAGACTCGATCTTAGGTCACTATTTATATACATTCAGCTTTATTCGGGTTATATAGTCTTGATAACGTCGTAGGGTTGTTTTCCTAGCGCTGAGGACACAAGGAGCTGTCATGACACTGGTTAGTGCAAACATGGATAACATTACATGTGTTGTGTGCTATGTATGGTTAATGCTTAAATGTAATGAATATCTGTCATACATATATAGCATGAGGTTAATTGTTACCTGAGATTCAATGGGGTATTGTATTGAATCTCAGCATTTACCCTAGCTTCAGGATCTGGAGGATCGGGAACCGGTGACAGGGGTAAGCAGCACGCATAAGGACTCAGACGAAGTTTTTATTTTGGACAGTATTATGTATATTTTTGAATATTCGGATAATTGTACCACTAATGTGCCAACCAGATACACTGCTAAGAATTTAAGTTTATAACCACTTATCGGTGTTCAACCCAACTATTACGCTCAATCGCTTCACCCTGATGATATTCTTACATACTGCTTATTAGTATTCATAATGGATAGTACTGAATATGTGTTACACCAAACAAAATTCACATGTCAGAAAAGGTCTAAGATCAAAGAAGGCCCAAACAAAATTCACATGTTAAAGGTCTGGACCTTTTCTGACATGTAAAGTGAAATAACAAAAACACACACCACTAACGCTGAAAAGGAGGGGAGGGCAATTTCAAAATCAGGCTTTCTCTCTCTCTCTCTCTCTCTCTCTCTCTCTCTTGACTCTCGTCTCTCTGCTCGACTCTCACTCTCGTCTCTGACGCCGTTTGCGCTTGTGTGGGAAAGGTCAAACCGTCAGCCACTGTCGACCCACTGAAGCTGAAAGTGTCACTGTCGTCGGTAGCAATCATCCGTAAAGAAATGTAGGAAACATTTTAGGGATTAAGTTTATTTATGTTCTCATTTTTTGTTGATGAAAAGTATAATGTTATTTTTTGTTTTTATCAAATTCGTTTAACTTTTTGTGCATTCATACGTCTCCCACAGTCTTTCAGTCTATCAAAGCCAAACACCGATTCTGCCAGTTCAAGTTGCTGGGTGTTTTGAGTTTCAGTTGAAGAGCGAAAAGTTCGTTTTCTTCTTCTAGAGGTAAATTAGCATCTTTTCAAGCTTTTTATGGCTCATAATCATTCGTAAGAGTCATCATCTTTGAATTTTTTCCCTTTATGCTTATAAATGGTTAGGTGTCTTCTACCGATGCACTAAGTGGGATATTTTGGGTCAATAAGGTTGTAAATTTTCCAAATATGTATTCTAGGGGGGAGCATGTTGGGTCTGGAGCTACCTCTATATTCCTATTGCTTTTAGGTTTTTTGTTTGTTTTAAATTTAATATTTTAAAAGACATTTTGTACTCAATCTGCTTGCTTGCTCTGTATAGTTCCAATTTCAATTATAAGACCCTCTTGGTGAAGGTCATCTTAGGACTTGTCTGTGATTATGCTCAAACAATTCTGTTACTGTGAACTCTGTATTTAAGAGAAGAGAGTGACATTAGAAAGGAAGAGAGTGACATTCTTTAGGGAAGCAGAGAGAGAGAAGAATGGACATAGAGCTATTTGGTAAATTGAAGGATCTTTCATTGGTATTCATGGTTTAATATTTTTGCCAAGTGTTAGGGTGACATGTTTGAATGAGGTACATTTGCTTATTGGGTACCGTTTCTTTATAAGTGTTAGGGTGACAATCACAATTTAGCCCTCATTTGCTGACAATATCATCATGAATATTGGTGTGTGTAATGCTTTGCATCTTAATAGCACTTTTGGGTGAATGATTAGGGTTGTAGTACTTGTGATTGTGGAGTCTTCTCATTATTCTTATAATCAAGGGTAATTTTAATTTAATTTCATTTACAATTGTTGTAGGTACACAAGCAAGAAGGCTGTAACATAAGAAGAAGCAACAACAATGAAATCTTCACAAAGGGACGCAAGGTTCTCCAAATACAATTTGTTCACTGAAGAATTCTTCAAGCAACATGAGGAAAGGGAAGAAAGTTGATAGAGGTGAGGAAAAAAGCTATTATGAATTAAGTGTACAAATAAGAGAAGCCTGAAAAAGGTTGAGTTCAAAGGAGAAAGATGAATACACAAAGACGGCTGAACAACTAAGTGCCGGTTAAAGGGAACAAGTATCTTGTGCCCTTCCTAACGAGATGTGCGCCAAACACATTCATGCAAGTATGCAATATAGGTTGGTGAATATTAGTTGCCGACAAATCAACAGTTCATTATGTTCGCAGTATATGACATGTTTTGACCCTCCTAAAAAGCAAGTGTGCATTAGAAGGGAGACCCAAGTGATGGAGGTTGAACATGTCCATGAATTGATGGGTCTTCCTTTAGGGGGTAAGGGTATAAAAGTTCAAGTTGACGACCATGACCTAGTTTTCAAGGACTTTAGGACTGTGTACAAGAATGTAAAGCACAAAACAATTGGAGAGTGGTTGGTAGAAAAAATAGAGGAAAAGTTTGAGTTTCTATTTGTGTTATTCACCTTGGGTACCCTATTGGCACCAAATGCATCCATTTATGTGAGTAACCATGTGTTGAAGCTGATGACGGTCACTAAGGATGCACTTGGTGATTTTGATTGGTCCTTCTTCATTATTGAAGAACATCCAAGAGATATATAAGTTCAAGAAGGAATCCCACAAGTCCAATGGTAAAAAGAGCAAAACTGTTGGCGGCTGCGTATACTTCCTCATGGTAAGTTGTGTTTAACTATGTTTGTATGTAAACATGATACATCAATATATAAGTGTTGTTAATAATCGTCTGTTTACAAAATTTTCCATTGGGTGACATGATAGCCTGTCAACAAGAGTCAGCCATGGAATATTGCCTGACATGATTGAGAAAAAAAGCATAAAAGGCCTGCTTGTTCTCGTCAAGCATCCTCAGCCATCTGTCAGTTCATCAACATCATTTGGCCTTGACATGATGCTTAACCACCTAGAAGTGTGTGACAATAATTATTTTGTAACTATACATTTTGTCTCATTGTTTAAGTTGTTTAATAAAAAATGTTGCTATTGTGATAGATGATGTAAGATGTGAAATATGTTTTTCTAGGAAGTACGTAGGACATATGCATGACTGGTCTCAATGTTGGGACAAGAAATGCTGGCACTTCAACATAGATTGTCTTATGTCACCAACAAATGTGATGGGTCACAAGAAGGCCAGCATGAAGGTGAGGCACCCAACAACCAGCCATATACTTCCGGGGAGTCTGAGAACGACGATGGAGATGATAGAGAGGAGGGAGATGAATCTGACCACATTGAAAAAGTTGAAGATGACGAGACAACTATTAGGGACGTTGGTCTTGAAGTGGAACAAAGTAAAGACACTACTGTCTAAGAACAATTGAGGGAAAAGGAATTGTGGTCCAATTGAGAAGAGGCAAAAGGAACTGGGGTTCAATTGAGAAGATCCCAGAGGGTCATAACCCCTAGCAGCATATTAAAATCCCCTTGGATCGATCTAAAGCAGAAGTTCAAGGGAAAGAGGCCATACAAGTTGTAAATAAAGAAGAGGCTGAGGAGTAAGTTTATTCAACTGTTGCACATGGACTTACGCATATTGCACAAGATGCATATTTTGATTAAGTACCTCATATGTTTTCATTAAGGGAATTTGTGGATATGCAGGACTATTATCTCACAAGGGCAGAGCTCTAATGTCTTAAACCACGAGGCATGATACTATCATTTATCCTGCCTCGTGGTTTAAGACATTGGAGCTCTGCCCTTATGAGATAATAGTCCTGCATTTCCACAAAACATATGAGGCACTTAATCAAAATATGCATTTTGTGCAATATGTGTAAGTCCATGTGCAACAGTTGATTAAACTTACTCCTTAGCATCTTCTTTACTTGGCATCTTTATGCACAACTTATACAGATTGCCCTTCTTATCGTATGGCCTCTTTCCCTTGAACTTCTGCTTTGGATCGATCCAAATTTTAATACGCTGCTAGGGGTTATGACCCTATGGGATCTTCTCAATTGGACTCCAGTTCCTTTTTCCTCTTCTTCTAGAGGTTCCCTCAATTGTTCTTGGATAGCAGCGTCTTCACTTTGTTCCACGTCAAGACCAACGTCCCCAATAGTTGTCTCGTCATCTTGAACTTCTTCTATGTGGTAGATGGCTGGTTGTTGGGTGCCTCACCTTCATACTGGCCTTCTTGTGACCCATCACATTTGTTGGTGTAATGAGACAATTTATGTTGAAAAGCCAGCATTTCTTGTCCCAACATTGAAACTAGCCTTGCATATGGCCTACGTACTTCCTAGAAAAACATATTTCACATCTTACATCATCTATCACAACATCAACATTTTTAATTAAATAACTTAAACAATGGGAAAAAATGTATAGTTACAGAATAACTATTGTCGCACACATTACCGGGTGGGTAAGCATTCATGTCAGGGTCAAGCGATGTTGACGAACCGACGACAGATGGTTGAGGATGCTTGACGCAAACTAGCAGGCCTTTTATGCTTTTTTCCTCAATCAACACCTTTTCATCAGTTCAAGATAGGCTATCACGTCACCCAATGAAAAATTTTGTAAACAAAACAACTAAAAAAACAATTTGAAACGATTATTAACAACATTATACATTGATGTATCATGTTTACATACAAACATAGTTAAACACAATTTACCATGAGGAAGTATACACAGCTGCCAACAATTTTACTCTTTTTACCATTGGACTTGTGGGATTCCTTCTTGAACTCATATATCTCTTGGTTGAGTTCTTTAATAATGAAGGAGGACCAATCAAAATCACCAAGTGCATCCTTAGTGATCGTCATCAGCTTCAACACACAGTCACTCACATAAATAGATGCACTTGGTGCCAATAGGGTACCCAAGGTGAATAACACAAATAGGAACTCGAGTTTTCATCTATTTTTTTTCCTACCAACCACTCTCTAATTGTTTTGTACTTTACATTCTTATACACAGTTTTGAAGTTCTTGAAAACTAGGTCGCGGTCATCAACCTAAACTTTTATGCCCTTACCCCCATCAATTCATGGGTGTGTTCAGGCCCCATCACTCGGGTTTCCCCTCTAATGCACACTTGCTTTGTGCACATTTGCTTTGTAGGAGGATCAAAACATATCATATACTATGAACATAACGAACGGTTGATTTGTCGGCAACTAATATTCACCAACCTATCAAACCCTATGGCCTTGCCATAACCATAACCTTAGGTCTTTCCTTAAGGTTATTGCATACTTGCATGAATGTGTTTGGCGTGCGTCTCGTTAGTGTAGAACCGGCTGAACCCAAGAGGGGGGTGAATTGGGTGAAGATTAAGAATTTGAAACTTTGAAAAACTTTTCACTTCTTCTAAATTAACAGTTAGATATTATAATAAGCATATACTGGAAATATAAGAGATAAGGGAAGAGAATATGCAAACTGTGATTTATACTGGTTCGGCCCAATCCTTGACCTACGTCCAAATCCCAAGCTCCACTTGAGATTTTCAATCCACTATCCTCTTGTTTAACCAGGCACAAGAGAAGCCTCTACAAACGCACAAGTTCACCTGTGCACTTGTGAAGCCGAATCTCTCACCGAGATACTCCTTTCAATCGCTTACACACTATGTACTCGAAGTTATCCTTTCACTAGGATACACTCCCCCTTACAAGTTGTAAACTGATAACCCAATCTCTAAGTCCCATGACTTGAGATTCTTACAATGATTTAATAATCAGAAATGTTCTCTCTAAAAGAGAAGATAAATAAACACTGAAGTATAATACAAATCATTTCACTCTCTCTGATGAACTATACACGCATTGAGAACAGAGAGTGTGTTAGCTAAATGTTGGATTCAAAATATCAGCATTCTCTCATCGTTATCTTCTCCATTTTGAACGGTTCTCCTTTTATAGTCAGTGAGGAACATTGAGCAGTTCTTCCAGGTTTGAATATGATCGTTGTGAGCGTATATGACCGTTGGAACTATTCGACCGTTGGAGAAATATTACCATTGAAGCTTCTGACGTAATCATCTGCTTTTTGATAATCTGATGTTAATCCTTTGTTTGATAATCTGAAACTTGCTAAGAAACATGATTAATAGCATTGAAAAGTATAGCAAGTAGAAATCAATCGATAACAATCATTTCTGAAATCTCTGAGACGTTGGAAATTTCATTGCATGTCGATAAACTGTGTGCATGAATCCTTCATATAATCATCTGGGACTCATTATCAAATTGATTAAACATGATTAAGAATAATAATGATAGATGATATGAAGAGTCTAAAGCCAATCATAGACAGTTAGAGAATTGGAAGATTCAAACGCCCAACATTTTCAGAAATAGAGACATATTGGCTCGAGTCACACTTCTTTGGCTCCAGTTTGGGTCAAAACTCCAGTTAAACAGAGTAGGCTAGAGTCAGAAGTTTATTTGAAAATAACGGTCAAGAACTTGGCTAGAGCCAATGCTCTTAGGCTGGAGTTTAAGGCTTGACTCGAGTCAGCAGAAATTGGCTAGAGTCAAAACTTGCTTTCTGACAAATATAGATAGGTTATTGGCTCGAGTCAGATGGAGTTGGATGGAGTTTAGCCTTAGACTCGAGTTGGCATTTGAAGACTCGAGTCAGCACGTCAGATTTGCTCTTCATCAGGTTGCTCTGGCTTGACTTGACTTGACTTGAGTTCAAGACTCTTGGCTCGAGTCAAAAACTTTTCTCAAAATGTCTAACTCTCTGCCTTCACTTAGACTCGAGGTGGAACTTCTGGCTTGAGGCAACTTGCTCTTTTTCGATTTCTTTGATCTTTGATTTGAACTTTGTTGCTTCCAAATTCTATGAAACACTTGTTGAGTCTAGATTCATATGGAATTAGTTTCACTTCATTTGGTTGTGTATCGTGTGAGCTATGTCCAGAAAACCGAGCCTATGCTGAAATGAATCCAGAATTTCAAGTGTCAACTTTGGAAGCCCATAACTACCTGGTCTGAACTCCGTTTTGGATGGTTCAACTCTTGATGGAACGCATTTTGAGTCTACTTTATATGGAACCGGTTTAAGCTCAATTGGATTTGTATATTGTGAGATACACTCAAAACATAGAAGGTTGGTATGCTCTGTGATGTTAACTAATGTACCAACTTGTACAATTCATAGATCCTTGATCCGAACTCCTTTTGGCTTGAAGTTTATATCACAATGACGCATTAGGAGTCTATTTTCATATGCCACTGGTTTCACCTCAATCCAATCTCTGGTTTGGAAGATATCATCAAATTACCAGACCTCGCCCAAGCTGAACGTGAAACATAGTAGAACAGAGGTGCTGAAAAGCACTATTGGCTCGAGCCAATAGTGTCTGGCTTGAGTTTTGAGCCAGACTCGAGTCTATGAACTCCTGGCTCGAGTCAACTCCCATCAGATGGGCAAAATACTGTAGAAAAACGTTCTGACTCGAGTTAAGACCCCTAGGCTCGAGTTAGTTCATCCCAAAGCTTGATTTTGCTTATTTTAACTCCGATTTGAGCCAATCCAACTTCCATGTCATCGTGGGAACTTTTAGAATTAATCTAAGAACTTGTATAATCATATTCTTATTCCATTGAGCACGTTCTTCTCTCTTTCTTCTCTTCTCTTAATTATTCTCCAAAACTTAACTCTTTCTTCTTAGACTCATCATTCTCTACCTTCTTCAATATCTCTTCTTCTTCTTGATTATTCCCAAGATATCCTCATAACTTCTTGCTTCCTTGACATTCTCTGCAAGTTCTTCTTTCCGAAACCTCTTATCTCCTTCTTGATTAATCTTTATAATTCAACTTGGACTAATCTACATTAAATATATAGTAGTTAGTCAATGTAGGAGATAAATATAGTATACAAGCTTTTTGCTCTTAATAATGGCATTTATATAAGACAACATCAAAACTGATTATATCCAACAGTTAGGAAGGGCACAAGATACTTGTTCCCTTTTGCCGGGGCTCTTAGTTGTTCAACCCTCTTTGTGTATTCAACTTTCTCCTTTAAACTTAGCCTTTTCCAGGCTTCTCTCATTTGTACACTTCGCTGGGGCCCTTGCCCATTTGTTTCTTCTTGTCCATCTACCTTTCCTCGTGTTGCTTGAAGAATTCTTCAGTGAACAAGTTGTATCCAGAGAACCTTACGTCCCTCTGTGAAGATTTCATTCTTGTTGTTTCTTCTTATGTTACAGTCTTCTTGCTTGTGTACCTACAAAAATTGTGAATGAAGTTCAATTAAAATTACCCTTGATCATAAGAATAAAGAGAACACTCCACAATCGCAAGTACTACACAACCCTAATCATTCAAATGAGTGCTATTAAGATGCAAAGCATTACACACACCAATATTCATGATGATATTGTCAGCAAATGAGGGCTAAATTGTGGAAGATACATCCACTAGGCATTGATCCAAAAGGCCTAAGTCACTGCTTATAAAGAAATAGTACCTAACAAGAAAATGTACCTCATTCAAGCATCTGCCACAACACTTAGCAAAAATATTAAACTATGAATACCAATAAAAGATCACTTCAATTTTCCAAATAGCTTTATGTCCATTCTTCTCTCTCTCTCTCTCTCTCTCTCTCTCTCTCTCTCTCTTCCCTCTTTCTTTCTAATGTCACTCTCTTCTCTCAAATACAAAGTTGTCTAAGCCTAAGCATAATCACAGACAAGTCCTAAGCATGACCTTCACCAAGAGGGTCTTATAATTGAAATTGTAACTATACAAAGCAAGCAAGCAGACAGAGTACAAAATGTCTTTTAAAATATTAAATTTAAAACAAAAAACCTAAATTTACAAGCTTATTGACCCAAAATATATCGGCAGAAGAAACCTAACCATTTATAACCATATAGATAAAGGGACAAAATTCAAAGATGATGACTCTTACAAATGATTATGATAAAAAGCTTGAAAAGATGCTATTTTACCTCTAAAGAAGAAAACAAACTTTCCGCTCTTCAACCAAAACTCAAAACACCCAGCAACTTGAACTGGCAGGATCGATGCTTGGCTTTGACAGATTGAAAGACCATGGGAGACGTATGAATGCACAAAAAAAGTTAAACAAAGTTGATAAGAAAACAACATTATACTTTTCATCAACAAAAAATGGGAACGGAAATAAACCCAATCCCTAAAATATTTCCTACTTTTCATCAACAAAAAATGGGAACGGAAACAAAAACAACATTATACTTTTCGATATGCATTAACTACACCAATATTCATAAATTGTAATAGCAAGCAAAATAAACTACATGTAGCCAAATATGAATGATGCCAGAAGCCAATTATGTAGATGACAAGCAACAAGAAATGATCATCATCGCCATGAGTTGGTGAAAGTCTCAGTATCTTCAGCAAATATTGGAATGATAGTAAGATGCAGTTCAGAACCTGAAAAGCTTAAACAAATGCTGACAAGTTTGGAGCAAAATTTGTCTAAGTTTTTCAGGTTCTGAACTGTAGCTTACCGTCACTCCCAATATGTGCTGAAGATACTGAACTTTCACCAACTCATGACGGTGATGATTATTTACCATATATGTTTTCTTGTTGCTTGTTATCTAACATGGTTTATCTGGCATCATTTGTCGTATTTGGCTACCTATGGTTTATTTGGCTTGCAATTACAAATTATGAATATTGGTTGTTAATGCATATCAAAAAGTACAAGTTCTTCAAAAATGAATGGCGGCTCTTTGAATGAATTATGATCATGTGACCAGTTATGGCTGTCTATCTCATTCCTTTTCTTTTCTTTATCCTTTTTATTTTCTTTTGGAGCTATGTTTAAGAAGTGCCATTGTTTGTTATAGATTGATATTTGAACTAAACAACCCATGTCATGATTGTTTTGGCAGCTGATGTGAAAGGATCTGACATAGTTTTGGAAGCAATTCTAGAGGCTGAGGTGGCTAGCAAAAGAATTCTTTTCACATCCCCAAAACCAAATATTAAAGGTATGGTAATAATACATGCTACCTTATTCTTCCAAGATATATGTGCTTTGATTGTGGTATCTACAAATGCAAAATTATACCAATTTAGTGTGTCATTTTTAATGAATTTATTGGATCATTACTTCATATATATGGTTATTAATTTTTGGTGTTGAACTGGAACAAATATTAACTACTAGATGTTCTGGATAGAAAATATCTTTGGCTTTAAAATAGTTGATTGTACCTTTGAAAGAAAATATGGGGCTAATGTTCCTGCTAATGTTCCTAGTGACGCTATGGCAATTCAATTTTTTTTCCTCTATACATATGGTATGTGCTAGAAATCAACCTTTGATTTTGGCGAGCTCCGATTTGCTACTATGAATATGAGAAAGGAAAGGGCAGTGTCCCGGGTCATTACCTTTAGCTCAAGCACTTCCTGTGTGATAAACTAATTACAACTACACCAAAGAGGAGAGGCATTGACCTTTGATTATGTGCTAGTCAATTTCCTATTTCACCTCTCATTATTACTGATTATTATATTGTCATTGATTTCTGACTATTGTAATCAATGATTTCTTTCTTCCTGATTTAACATCAGCCTCTATATATTGAAATAAAAATTCCTCTGAACTTCTTCAGTATGCTTAGAGTATGGATCAAGTTGAAATGTCTTTAGTTGATTTTCCCCTCAAGTTGGATAGCTATTAAGCTTATAAATAATGGTAAGATGGATCTCACATTTGTATCTGAGGGCCTATTGAAGATTTTTCTGTTGTTCTTCTTCTGCATATCTGGAATTTTGACCTAGCATGTGACGAGAAACTGGTGCATAATGAGTGCTTGATCATATATATTACCTCCTACAGAACTTAGTTTGTAGTGTAAAATTTCATAGGAGAACCAGGAATAAGAGAGTCCCCCGCCCGGCTTTTTGGTCTTAAGAATGCTGGTTTTAAGAATGAATGATTGCCATGATCCACAAGATATCTGATCCATGCATAATATCATGAAAAATGGGTTTAAATTCCACCATGTGAGGACCTTATTGATGGGTTATAGAGACAAAACTATTTAGGATGATAGGATGTCGTGGCAATTCATTGGTCGTGTATTAGAAGAAATTGATATTGATAATCATCTAAGAAGAGTCATTATGGGATGTTGATGTTGTGGCTAATATATGTCATTAATATGGAATGGAAGTAAAAGGGAAGTTTTTGTGTCGTCTAGGGGATGGAAAAATTAACGTATTTGATTGCAGATTGTGTTAGTGGTGATGGGAAGTGGAAGCCGATAAGATTGGGAAGAAGTGGAGTAAAAGAATCACATCTGCTATTTGTAGATGATTTATTACTTATATGTGAAGCTGACTTGGATCATATTTGCTCTGTGATGGGTGTTCTAGAAGAGTTTGGTGAAATTTTTGGACAAAAAGTTAATATTCAGAAAACTAGCTTATATTTTTTGAAGGATGCAGAATGAGAGCTGTAATTATTCTGGGTTCCGGAGAATGGAGGACTTGGGGAGATATTTGGGAGCATGCATGGCAAGGGGAGGAAGTAGTAAGAGTAGGTTTCAGCATTTACTTGATAAAATGCAAAACAGATTAAGTAGCTAGAAGAAGCAGAACTTGTCACTAGCTAGGAGAATAACTCTAGTTCAAGCTGTTACTAATCAGATCTGGCTGAATTTTATATGCAGCATTCATAAATTCCAATTGGGGTAAGGCAACAAATGGAGAGGATGTAGAGAGAGTTTATATGGAAGAGTGAAGTGGGTAAATAGAAAATACATGCTGTGAGTTGGGATATGGTATGTAAGGAAAAAAAGAATAGTGGGCTTGGATTGAGGAAGTGGGAGGTTATGAATGATGCTTTGTTGGGCTTTTTTACCAATCTGGCCCTTATAAAATAACTATTTAACAAAATGTCCCTATTTGCAAACTATTTAACGATCTGCCCCTGTTTGGTCATTTTAGTCGACTAAATACCTAATTTAGTCGACTAAACGATGGGCCAATTTTTTTTTTGAAAATCCCCGTGATTTAGTCGACTAAATGAGGTGTTTAGTCGACTAAATCACAGGAAAATTTTAAAAAATTTGCCCGTGGCGATTTAGTCAACTAAACACTAGGGTTTAGTCGACTAAAACGCGGGGACCATTTTTTTTTTTAAAACATCCCCGATTTTGTTGTGGGGAGAATAGTTTGGAACATAATTGCAAAACCAAAAAAAAAAAATTATGTTCAAAGGTGTTGAGTGGAAAATATGGGAGGCAGACAGATTTCACAAAAGAATGTCGGGTGATGAAAACTGACTCGGAAATGTGGAAAGTTTAGCTAGAGTCTGGCCGAAAGTCACAAGCAACATATGTTGGGAAATAGGGAATGGGGAAGAAAGTCAATTTTTGGCATGATAAATGGTTAGATGGTGGCAAGATGCTAAAAGAAATGTACACTAGACTAGACGAAGATGGGAAGTTAATGGTGAAAGAAATGGTAAGTGAGGATGGTGGTTGGGATATGAGGATCGAGGGATGGCTAACTGAAGAAGGGACGATGAGTCGCTGTGAGAATCCTCCAAGCAACCTGAATGGTGAAGATATTGTTAGGTGGAGGGAAAAGCTGCAAAATAAATATGTGGTTGCTTATATGTATCATTTTATGAGGGAAGAGCATGATACGGGGGAGAGAGTGTGAAATGTTTTGTGGAAATGGAGGGGACCGAAAAGAGTACAAATCTTCTTATGGTTAGCAATACATTATAGATTGCTGACTAGTGAAAGAAAATGTCGATTATTGGGAGGAAGCTCTAGCTGTTACAGATGTCCTAAACATAGTGAAAATCTGATGCATGTCATGAGGGATTGTGAGGTGGCAAGGCAGTTGTGGAATGAACTATTGAATGGTGTATTTGAGCCTCAGTTTGAGAATTTGCAAGGAAAAGAATGGTTTGGCTGGAACTTAGCAAAGATAAGGAATTATTGGAATTTATTTGTTGGACTAACATGCTGGTTGCTATGGTCCTGGAGGAATAAGTGTCAGTTTGAGGAAGGTTTTCTCATGCCTGAAAAAAGAAAACTAATAGTGGAATGGTATTAAAGGAAGTAAAGAGGGCAAGAGTTGATTTTGGACGATTTAGAGGCACAAGACAGGAGGTTAACATTAGATGGGAGCCATCTTTCGAATGATGGGTTAGACTCAATGTTGATGGGGCATCTAATGGGGAAAAGAAAATGGCAGGATGTGGTGGATTAATTAGAGTTTGTGATGGGAAGTGAATTTGTGGGTTTGCAAAATTAGGCATGTGTTCAGCCATAAAAACTGAGTTATGGGCTGTATTGACTGGTTTAGAATTAGCTTTGAGTAAAAATCTTGATAGTGTAATTGTAGAACGTGATTATGTTGCTACTGTATATATGTTAAGAAATCTGCAGGTTGAAGATGATGCTGGAACGAGACTGTTAGTTGACATTATCGCTGCAGATGCATTAGCGAATTTTAGTCTTGGTCAGGAGGGAAGCGGAGTAGAATGAAATAATAGAGCGCGTCACTCGAAAAAATGAACAATTACAAATTGGGCAAAAAGCTAAAAAACAGTGATTTATATATTGTGAGAACTTTTTTTTTATTTATGAGTCGCATAATTTAATATTATATATATATATATATATATATAAATGCACAATTTTATTCTTTATTTATTATTATGTAAATTTTGTTCTCATTTAATATTGTGTTTGTGTGTGCCTTAAATAGTTTCAACCCCACTTCTCCAATTTTATTTTATTTTTTTTATTTTTTATTTTTTTTCACCTCCAAGTTGTAAAATTTTTTCCTCCCCTCCCTTTCCCTCCAAACCCCTCCTACCAAACGAACCAGGTAAGGATGACACAACTTATACTTCCACTTTGCAAATTAAGAATGTGTATGTGTACGCACAAATTATTTGGGCCATGGGCTTTTTTGTACACTAATTCAAAATCTAAGTTACGAGCAACAATTCTTGGTCGGTGGGGCTGTGACAATTTTACTAGTATTTTTGTTTTTATGTAATTTTTGTAATACCAACTTTTTTATACTATCAACTGGTATCCGTTGCTTTTTTTTTTTTTTTTAAAAAATATATCTTATTATCAGGTATCAAAGCAATTGACTACTCCAATTTTATACTTTCGGGTTTGTGTGTGGCTTCCCCTCATAATAAACGTGTTTCTTATGAGACTCGAACTTAAAACCCAAAGGGATTATGTGGTTACAAACCCTAAAAACTTGTCATTTCCAAAAATAAGATTTTAACCTAACATTTTCAAACATCTTTTATATATATATATATATATCTTGCCCCTCCTCATACGCCTTGATCAATTCTATCCGTTCCTACAAGACCTTTTTATTTAATTAGATGAGCATACACTCCGGTCCTAATTATAGGAGCATTTTTGTAGTGCAATTTGCACTACAAAAGTGCTCCTATAATTAGGACCGGAGGGAGTAATAAATAGAATTGGATCCACAACCCTCTACTTACAAGGGAGTTTTTATGCCAACTATAAGGACATTGGCCCACATTTGCTCTGGATCAATTCTATTTGTTCCTATCGGACTTTATCTAGCTTAGTCCTGAAGCTACATACATATCTGGCCATCGATCAACCTGTCTATCATGATCCCCTTATGTTTCTATGCCTCAATCAATATGATTAGACTGCTCTAAACCTCAAATAATTCAATGAATTGAAATCACTTCTTAATGACACGCTCAAATCCTAAATAAGAATGAAAATTGAGATATCACTATATCATTACCATATATATGTTGGGAAGACATGGATACCCCAAAAAAGCGCAGTGGAAGACAGTAGAGAATTCAATGGTGTTTGGAAAGGCGTATGGTCTACTAGGCTTTTCCGCAAAAAGTCACTTTTGAAGATAACCCAAAAAAAAGTAGCTTCTGAGTGTTGGCTTCTAAGCGTTGAGGCAAAAAGTCGTATATACTTAGTACTCTTGTCCTCGCATTTGCTTGTTACTGTTCTTCTCAATATACCTATTTCTCAATGTGAGAAGATTGACACCGTCACACCCTCTTCCACCGTTAACCTTCTTACTTCGTCGATCTCAGAGACAAAATCAGAGATTGACGGCACGGCACTGTGTAAAATCACAGATCAGACCGTCGCAGCTTCCGTCACCACCATTCACCTTTGTTATCCTTCCCACCTTCACTCTCACCAGTCTTCAACGCTGACAATATTTAGTTTCAAAGAGGGCGACAAAACTTGAAAATTGGAAAAACAGGGGGAAGGTCGTAGCTGTCTCTGATATTGGGTTTCCATTTAACCACTAATTTTCCTTAATTCAGTGTGAATTTGTCAGTTTAATTGGTGCTCTTCAATGTTTTGAATTTTGAAAGTGTTTGATGAAGTTGTGATGACAAATTTCAGTAGCTAATCCTCTCTTCAACTATAACAATGCGTTGAGTTTTGTATTGGGGTTTCAAGCATTTCTTGAGATTATTAGATACGTATTTGGTTTTAACTTTATGCACTTGACACTTTAATTTAATTAGTAGCCATTACTTGTGTATTGACTTGGTTAAGCTTATATTTGGAGTTACTATGAATATATTATATTTGTAATTCAAAGGTCATTTGTTACTCGTGTCTTGCATATTGTTAATTTCAATTGCTAGTGTTTAAATTGGGGTTCGGTTACAGGGCTAATTTCTACCCAGTGTGGAAGAATTAATTCATCTAACTCAACCTAGCTCAAAGGTTCTTTTGAGAAAATTTGTCAAACTAGCACACTCCCATTATCTATTGAAGCAAAGATTAATAAAATTCATTGTTGATTTTTCATTTCAATTGATATATGTAGTATTCAATAAATTCATATCCTTTTCAGTCATTTTTTTTTAAATCTCAACCCGACCTTTCAAATAATAATCCAAACACGTTTCAATTTGGCCAAAAAAAAATACTTTTATTATTGTCAATTTAAACACAAATCAAATTTACAATATGACTTTTATCCTATCTTACTTTTGCAAAGTCATATTGAAAATAAGTCAATTCTATCATGGTTAACACAAACAGCAGAGCCTCTAAGTAATAAAATTTGACAGGTGATTCATCACTTAATGTCTAATGACTCATAACGTGATGCTTCGTCACCCAGGGGCGGATCCAGAAAATTACAAAAGAATATAAACAAGAAAAAAATATGAAAAAAACATTTATGAAATCAAGTGAATACTGATGATGTAATAAGAGAGACAATTATTTTACAAATCTGTCATTTAGAAAAGCAAGGCTAAGTGTTGTTAGAAATGTAGCTACATAAATTACAATAAAGGGTGGGCACTCAATAAGTTCAAGTATATATAATTTAATAACAAAAATATATTACAATAAAAATAATTACAATGTCGTCTTTCTAGGCCTTATTTTTTGGAATTCCATCATATTGCCTTATTATCTCTGTTATCAAATATATCTTTTTCAATATAAGGCACTAAACAATCATTCATCCCCTATCTGATTACAAAGTGCAATCTTGATGTATTAAATGTGGATATTTAATTTAAAGGTGGGCAATCATTCAAACATGTATTAATTTAACCTAAAAAAAAATCTCAAATTCAAGGGGCACTTGCCCTCCTTCTCTACACGTGGGTCCACCCATATGCACCTACCTTTTTTTAGGTTTACACATAATAAATATAATATATCGTGTGATATTGACCATCTTCTCAAGAAAATTATTAATTATATTTCTAATAGATATGCGCCCGCCGTCCATGCACTGTATTTGCATCTCTCTAGCTCGAAGCCACTGCTCTAGTTTTTTTTTTATAAAAATTTTTTGTTATGTTTTTAAAAGACAAAAAATGAAAATAATGTGGATTTAATTGCCTTGGGCCATCTAAATTATCGAATTTTTTTCACACAAACACCCCCCAAAACTAAATAATCACTCATTATTCTTGGTTGCCTTGGTTATTATCTGTAGCACTTCAAAATGTAAAATTTAAAAATTAACCTTACATCCAATGTTGAAATACACACACAATTGTATGTATATATATAAGAATTAATTTTAGTTTAATTCATTTTTTGTTTGCGTGATGCATATTTGAAGTACTAAAAAGCATACAATAGGATAATCAAAATTAAAACAATAAAAAGTTCAGCCACAAAGACTAATTTTTTTCTTGAAAATAGAAAATCATAGTTAACGATGAAATTGAAAAAGAAAAAAAAAATTATGAGGATCAAGTTAAAATTAATAAAATTGATTATGAAACAGGAAGAAATGAAATGATTGAACCTCTCTAACTTTAATGGTGATCCTAGAGGATAACGCATGCAATTAGGGATAGTGCCATACTGACATTATAAGCTTGAAAAATTGAAGGGTTTTTGTTTATTTTCAAAGACGAATAATTATGACTCCTTTTAGTCTAAATATAGGATAAAGTTTGTAGTGCACATATTTCTAAATATAAGACAACTGTTGTAGTGTAAATTGCACTACAAACTTTATCCTATATTTAGGACCAGAGGTAGTAGATCTTTAGAAGCAATGTAGATTTTCACACACACAAGTGTACATAGGCTAAGCATTATTTTATATGCTTAGCTTTATAAAACAATAATGTTAGAGCCACACACTTACACTTTGAAAATATCGTTATCCTTCTTTTTAATTGGTTGCTATGTTCATTGAACGTTCTATCACTCCCTCTAGAAAACCCTTAAACGTAAGCCATTACATATATCGAACCCGAAATATTGTAGTTGCTTTAAATATTCGTTGAGAGAATTTTGACGCCCTTATGGTCCTTTTTAGATAATCCATCTAAGTATTTGTTTGGATCAGCTGTAGAAGTTATTTTTTTCAACATGATTTACGGTTTATAAGGTACATATGTGAGAGAAGTTTTATCTCAACTTACATAAACGTGCTTTTTCAACACTAATCCAAACATGCTCTAAATCAGTCTGCATTTGTAGCTTTTGAATGTCGGTAATTCAATACAAACAAAATAAAAATAACATATTTTCAACTAAAACAATTCAAGCTCAAACACATAAATATAATCATCCGTATTTATGTTTGATCATTAGGTCTTGTCCGATTATTTTTCCTACTTCAAACCCTACTCGAATAGTCGTTTTCGGGTTTTGTCTATTTGTTAACAAAAAGACAATTATATCCAATGTTTTTTTATTACAATATTATAATAATCTTTTGTAAGACAAAATATCCCTATTCGTGACAAACGTTCCACGAGAAAGATTAACTAGTCACACATGACATGATGTACATACTTACATAATAGTAGGGCTAAATGGCTATTTTGTCCCATAAGTTGACAAGGTGGGGCTAAATAGCTATTTTGCCTGTAAGTTGACAAGGTGTGGCAATTTTATTTTAAAAGTTTCTTAGGGTACAATATTGTCCTATAAGTTCTTAAATCGTAACAATTTTACCTTGACCGTTATCCCAATTAAGCTTGACTGCTAGTTGACCAAATATGTTGAGTCAGTAGTCAATATGTCATCCACATTATTTTTGTTAAGATGCAATTTTGCCTCGAAAATTTTCACTTAAGAGCAATGCTGCCCTGAAAGTTTATAAATCGTGACAATGCCGCCTTGACAATTATATAGGTTAAGTTTGATTGTTAGTTGATTGAATATAGATGTTGAGTTGGCAGCGTGAACAACATTGAATAAGGAATTACTTATGGAGGAGGAGCTTACATTCACTAGGATGTGCAGTTAACCTCATATGCGAGGTATAAACAATATATGATAGATAATCACAACAACATACATTTAGCAACACTACGGTATCCGACTACAATGACCTACAACACATGTATCATTACTAGCACTCACCTGTGTCTCATGACCTCTTCACGGGTTCCTCATTGCTAGGAAAACAAACATGTAACATTATCATATAAATACAATAATCCATAGCCAACTGAATGTATGCACACATGACCCCAAGACTTAGTCTTATTCATGAATCCAAAATTCATGATTCAATCAATCATATCAAAGCCATACAAAACATCGGAGAGTTAAAGTTATAGTATGCAAACATACCTTTCACTACATAGTTACCGACCTTTTCAATCCAACTTCGGAGTTTCTAGATATTCTATAATGTTACCGTCGGATTATTTCCTTTCCATAATTTATATGATATTATAATTAATAACATATTGCCTAAAATAATATCAAAAAGGATATTTCACCTATTTTGACCCTTTTGACCCTTAGTTTTTCTTAAAAATGCTTTGCTGGATTTTCTGACAGGATTTTTCAGCAACTTCGAAAAATCATAATTAATTCTAAAAAAAAAAAAATTTGAGTGTTTCAAAAACACTCATGACCCTTGATATGTATATTTTTAAGGAAAAATAATTCCAAAATCCAAAACATCACAGGTCATTCCCAATTTTAATGGAGAACTTAAGAGGTTCAAACTAATTCAGACAGAGATGTTTCTCATATGGATTTATTTATGAAGCATCATGATTGAAGTATTAATCAAGGAAAAATAAGTCCTAGTGTAAACGTCCTTCATATGATGCAATTATTACACACATATGTATGTGTGTGTGTGGGAAAAGAATATTAATTGCATTATAATATATATATATATATACACACACACATACATATATGTGTGTAGATCCTTTTATTTTGATCTCATAATCACGTATGCATAATTCAGATTTAATATTTTATAATTAAAATTCTTCCACTTTTTAATACTATAGCTATGAACGGTGCAAGTTAATTTGAATATTTTAAATTTATTAATTAAATTTTATAATAATATTTTAACAAAATTTGAATCTGGATGATCTATTTTTTGATTTAAGAGACATATAATATCACACGCTGCCAAAAAATATATAGACGAAAATTTGGGATGGATTTGCAATATAGAGTTATAGGCATCGAATTGGAAGCTAAGGAAGATGTGAGGATAACAGAATTGTGGGGAAAAACACCAAAGTACAGTTTATTTAAGAAAAATATACCAAAATAATGCACCTTTTAAACTTATTACCGAGTAATGCGATCAAACCCCGGTTTGACCGACATTACTAGTGAGGTGACGCACCGAGCGATCGCGTCGGAGTCTCTTGACGCGATCGCTACCCCATGTCGTGAATCCGACTTTGCGTCGAGATTCCCTAACGCGTTAGGAATCCTAACGCAAAGTCGATTCCCCGACCCGCCACCCTCGGCCGCCCTCCCCAAAACATGCCCCCTTCATTCAATTCATCCCACCCGCCTTCCCCCCACTTCATTCAATTCATCCACCCGCCCCCACCCCTTGGCCCCCTCCCCAAAACACCCCCTCCCTTTTCATTCAATTCATCCGACTCCTTCCCTCTTCATTTCTTCATTTTCCTTCTCTTTCCCTCTTCCATTCAATCCTTCCCTCCCTCCTTCATCCGATTTCTTCCTCTCTATTTCTTCATTTTCCTTCCCTTTCCCTCTTCCATTAAATCCTTTCATCTCCTTCATCTGATTCCTTCACTCTCGAAACTCCTAACATTTTTGTTCATTCTATTTTCTTCATTTTCCTTCCCTCTCTGTCATCCAATTCTTCATTACCTTCATTCTAAAAAATCCGTCCGTTGTCCATTTTGTTCACTCTATTTCACTCTCTCCTTTGAGACATACAGAAGAGAAAATCACTGGAACGAAGGAGAAAGAAGGAGGCTCAAATTCTCTCCCCCACCCTTGACTTCACGTTGTGCATCATACCTATTATGGCCTCTGAAATAATTTTAGAATCAAGTTGTTTGTGATTTTGGGAGAGAATTTGGCTTACACAAGTACGATTTCCAACCCATTTAGTTACTACCCAAGTGCTGCCATTCTTCAGTTTAATTGCTCTTACTCTCCAATCGCAACCTTGTTCATGATTCTGACATTTCATGGTTAACTTGGCTGTAGTACTCTCAACCACTTGAGCTTCATGATGTTTCTTCATGCAATAATGTTTTATTGCCGCTTGCACATCATTCTTGGACCCAAACTCTTGTTTCGAGATATAATTCATCTCCTCTTGCCCACGGACCCCCTACCCAAGCCTTCCACATCCAAAAGATATCCTTATGCAGGTAATCTTCATGAATAGTCTCATAATGGGGAATGTCATTCCAAAACGGTGTAATATCTACATATTTACACATAATATAATTTATGGGAAAACATGGTAACTAATAAAAAAAATTATATAACAATACAACTCCATAACTAACATGATGATTGTAACATACCAGTCTGCTGTGACATGAGATTAGCACGATATTCATCATCTGCATCACTATCAGTCTGATCATCGTCATTACCCAATAAAGTGTCTTCATCTTCTTCCTATTGCTCCTCATTGTGAGGTTCATCTACCGTATAGTCATTTTCTTCTCCAGGCACAACGTTTGATTGTGTTGGCTGAGGTGTACCAAAATGAGCCATGTAATATGACTGTTGGAGTCCATGAGTCGGTATTGGTACACCCTCCTCTGATGTCTCAATATCGACATATAATTGAGCAAATTGGTTGTTGTCGAATGTTTGAACAAAAACATCAACATCCTCATCATCGGATAACCCACATATTTCCGGTTTCCACACGGCACTCTACCCGTCACTGAAGATATTACCTGATTTCGTTGCAACTTTAACTTTTGACGGATTTTTTCATATAAATCTTCAACAGACATGCCTCGATCAATAAACATTGCTCTTCTTTCACCTTCAAAGCTCAATCTGTTTGCACCTATAGTTTTAGAACCATTATAATATACAAATGAACGAATTTGACTCATTTAGTTGTTTTTTTTATATTATGAGAGAGAAGAACAAATTACAATTCAAGCAAATAACAACAAAAGAAATTGCAACTAAGAAGAAGAAGAAACACAATGTATATATGGATCTAAAAAAATGAATGAAGAAACTGAATGAACGGAGTTTGCAGATGAGTGAAGGAGTGAATTGTGATGGTGGACGGAGGGAGTTTGAATATGAGTGAAGGAGTGAATTGTGATGGTGGACGGAGGGAGTTTGAATATGAGTGAAGGAGTGAATTGTGATGGTGGACGGAGGGAGTTTGGATGTGAGTGAAGGAGTGAATGCTGGAGGATGGAGGGAGTGAATTATAAAAGGAGGAGAATAGGGGTTCACGGGTGCAATTTGGAGGGTTGCACACATACAAATTTTTTTTTTGGGGGGGGTTGTTTTTCACGTGTGTAAAAGGGGGGTGATTGGGGTTGGGGGTCACGGGTTCAATTTTGGGGTGGGGGGTGATTGGGGTGGGTGCTGACTTTTGGGGGGGGTCCATGCATAAAAAGTTTTGGGGGAAGGGGGTGTTTCACGAGTGGAAAAAGGGGGGTGATTGGGGTTGGGGGTCACGAGTTAATTGGGGTGGGGGGCTGATTGGGGTGGGGGCGAGGGGGTAAGGGAATCTTGACGCAAAGTCGGGATTCCCGACATGGGGTAGTCACCACAGGTGACGCAACTAGTAATGTCGGTCAAACCCGGGTTTGACTGCATTACTTCGGTAATAAGTTTAAAAGGTGCATTATTTTGGTATATTTTTCTTAAATAAACGTACTTTGGTGTTTTTCCCTTTAACTCTTCTTGCATGGCTGTTTCCCTTTCATAGCATTGAATAGTTTAGTTATATATGGACATCTTTTGCGAGGTTTCAAGTTTGATCCTTTCTATGTAAAAAAAATCATACTCTCTCTGATCCTAAATATATGGCAAAATTTGTAGTGCAAATTACATTATAAACTTTGTCTTATATTTAGGACCGAAAGTAGTATTAAAAGTCTCATCAAGCCTAATATTGAATAACTCATTTAGGCATATTTTTATAATTAAATTAGATTTTAGGGTAAAGGATTTCTCCAGTTACTAGAAATAAGTTATCTCTAGTGACCCCCTAAAATTACGTCGTTTTGGATTAATGAATGATGTTTTTGTAATTTTATTTACTTTTTTATCATATAAATTTTACCGAAATACCCTTCATTAATTCAAAACAACGTAGTTTTAGGGGTCACTGAAGATAAACTTATCTCCTGTGACTGGAGAAATACTTTTCCCTAATTTTTATTCATTTATGTTGAAAATAAGACAATAAGAGGGGAAAAAAAAGGAATTAGTCTATATATATATATATATATATATATATAAAATATAAAAGCTCTATCAGCAAGCTCCGATGTGATTCGGCGACATGAGCGGAGCATATATACACATGTATTTTTTTTTTCTACTGATATTTTAAATACTGATATTGATTTTTTATGGGGTTTTTCATACATCTTTTGTGTCAAATCAACTTCGTGAGTATCATTTTTTGATATTTCATTTTATTTTATTTTTAAATTCCAAAATGATATCTTAAGTAGCATGTAAAAATGCGGTATAGCTATTAACCATTCGCAATTTGAAAAAAATATAATTATCGAAAATAAAATTATTTGTAAATAAAATACATATTTTGAATGAATATAATTTTAATTTTCCTATCTTATAAAAAAGACTGATAAATATGATCGGATTAGGTGGATGGTTTGATGGCAATTAACCGCTTGACTTTGTTTGTAAATAACTAATTTCAGTAATTTTCTTAATATATAAAAATTCTTTAAATAAATGAATAGGTTTAAACCGATAAATTTATTAATTTAATTTAGATGTTTAAGGACAAAAACAACTTTAGAGAGAGAGGACCAAAAGGTTTTAGACTTTTACAGCCTGTTTGGTTTGAGGGAAGGGCATGTGAGGGGATGGGAGGGGAGGGAAAAATATTGATCAAATTGCCATTAATGAGAAGAATATTCCTTTTTATTGAGAGTGTATTTTTAGAATATTAAAAATTTTCTATGGGCAATTTTGTCACACCCTTCCAATAAAACGTTATACATCAGAGCATTATAGCGCAGCACAATGGGTAAAACAGTTTGGGCGTAGTATAATGATAATATATTACAAATATTGGGTATGAATTTTAAAACATAAACACATAAATTTCTCTACAAATGTCCTCAACACAGTCTCGAACCCGTCCGACACCTCCATTTTTCTGACATCTTCCACTTCGTCTTAGGCGCCTTGTCCAAAACTCTATACAATTCACAGGTAGCAATAGGGACTGGAATCCGGAAGGATCCCAGAGTAACATATTAATCTCAAGTACAATGCATAAACAATGTATGATAGTCAACCATAATCATGAAAATAAATAATACAGCATTCGGTATACTCGCAGTGACATAAAACATCACAACATCACAAGAAATGTGAATTGTGAAATGCAGGACCATGCAAGTCCCGAATCCACAGCGTTGGGAAAACAACAACAACTGGGCCTCAAACCCATAATATAACTGAACGCAATAAACACGTGTCCCAGACACGGATCAAAATCATGATACGAACAAGCATACACGGAATACAGAGCACGTGAGATTAGAGTTACTACCTGGCAGATTCTTAGACTGACAATCACTTCCAAATTTCTTTTAAAAGCTCCCGGCGACGGCTCTTCCTATAATTATAAATAATACTCATCACTTATGCAAATCTCCTTAATTTAAATAATAATTGAATCAATTACTTTTTAATCCTCCTTTAGCTAAAAGTCCTTTATTAATTATAAAACGCCAAAATTGCCATTTTTACTCTTTTCACTTTTACTTTCATGATTTTTCTAGAATTTGCAGAATTTGTCTTCAATCTTGAAAAATTCATAATTAATTACCCACATATCAAACTCAAGTGCTTCCAAAGCCTAAATGAACCTTGATATATATATTTTCAAATAAACGTATCAACATTAGCCATAAAAATATGTGATCTTCTAGTTTTACAAAAATACTTTTGCTGTCCAGATTCATGTTCCAGAATTCAAATTCAAAAATTCATATCTCTTTGTAGACACATCTAAAAATTAAGAATTACCTATCAAATTAAAGCTTGAGATGTCTTTCTTAAGATTGTAAAATTTCATAGCCATTGGACACTATTTACTTATTCAAAAACGTTTCACAAATTCGCTGCCACGCAAGAACCACCGAAACAGTTTTAGAGCTTTTGGCCAATCTTATGATTTTATGTTTCAAATGGCTTCCTAACTTATTATTTGGCCCTTCAATATATTTTAAACCCTTTTTTTAAAAGAAATTTGGTTAGAATCTCCCTTTGAGATTTATAACCTCCAAATCTACAAGAAACATGAGAAAATTAATCCAACATCAATAATATCACAAGTGTAAGTAGGCTAAAGATAATACTTATTAACTTACATTTCCTGCTATTTTCCTTCTTCCTTGTGCTCCCTAAGTCTTCAATATTCAAAATTTACATAGTGAATGAAGAAGGAAAATTGAGTCTTGATTCATGACCACTTACCTTGGTGACTTAAGATTTTCTTCCTTCTTCCTATTTCTTCACCAAATTCTTCTCTTTTTGTTTCCCTAAGTGCTTGTTCGAAATTTTACATGAAAAGAGGGTTAAGAAGTGATTTATAATTGAAGGAAAAATCACTTAAGGGTCTTCTTTTCAATTGACCAAAATACCCTTCTTAAATTCTTATACATGTGCCAAATACTATGTGTTTTTCTTTATCCTTCTTTGTCTCCCATGTTTCCACGCATAGCCATAAATAATGGCTTATTGAACAATTCTAATCAATGTTTATATATATGTTCATTTCTTATGCAAACAAGTGGCAAATTGAAATTCACTTTGGTTGGTGGAATATATGGTCATAATGAAGCATATGTGTCCTCTTATTAATCTTCCATTTTCATGCCTTATCCTTGGGTACACTTGGCACAACTCATGTCATGCACATGTTGTAATACCCGGATATTTAATACCCGATGATTATCCTATAAATAAAATTCCTTCAATATTTCTTTTAAAACAATATTACATATTTAAAATGGGTAAATATAAGGTCTTTAATAATGAGTATTATTGTCCTATTACCTTAGAAAGACTCTATTAAGATTAAAGAGATAAGTTGCCAGAAGGCTAAAAATACATTTTATTAGGGCATAAATTGGACTGAAAATATTATGATAAATACTATATGACCTCAATTATTGACAAAAACTTAGGAAGTGTGTTATCTTTAATTTTAGAAATTTTTGGGATTATTTCCCCGAAAAATAAAGATGCATAAATATAATAATATTAAAAGCACTTTATGGCCCCATAATTTTTAATATTTTACATGGGATATGAAATACCAATGTAAGTAAAATAGTTGTGAGATAATAATTTATCCTAATTAAGAAAATTATCAAAAATTAGTAAGTGGCTAATCAGGTAATTAATGGGATAATATAGGATTAAATTATAAGATAAATGAATTAGAAAAAATAAATAAATAAGTGCTGAAATTCGAAATAAAAAATAAAAAAAAAAAAATAAAATAAAATAAAATAAATTTGATAAAGATTTGGAATCCAAAGGTAAAATGGATAATGGTTTGGAATCCAAAGGTAGAATGGATAATGGTTTGAAATCCAAAGAATACAAAGAAAAACTTAAAATATGTACAAATTGGAATGGTTGTGAAGATGTGGAAATCCTGGAGAAAATATAAGGACTTATCTCGAACCCACATAATTTAATCTCGAAAGTAAGACCAATGAAAGTCATTTTTGCAAACGTTGAAGAATAAGTTTAGTTCAACTAGGGGAATCTAATTAGACCATAAATCTTGATATCCAACTACTAATCAAAAAGTATACTCAGAATTTAAAAGTATTAGTGATTGATCGAACAACCAAAAATGAATTTCGTTAAAGTAAAACTTAAGACTGAAGTTCGAGTTATTTACCGAAATGCCATCCGCTTTTGCTATAAATAGGCCTTCACCCCTTCACTTCTTCCTCACCCCTGAAACTGAAATCTAGAGAGAAGTTAGAGAGAAGGAAGAGCCCGGAGAAATTCTAGCGGAGCCCTGGGTAAGTTTTTCGGTCCCTGGTCTTTAGTTTCGGTAGTTCTTTCAGTAGATATAGTAGAAATGCTAGATTTATCTTTAAATTTCCCGAGATAGTTTAAATATCATGTTTAGGGGTAGATATGGTATTTATTTCGAAAATATACTGGGAAAAGAGATATGTCAAAAATTCTGGAGAGATAGGGTCAAAGTAGCGAAGCTCTGGCGAAATTCCGCCGATTAGGGGTCAGGGGCAAAATGGTAATTTTTACCTAAAATGCATGTTATGCTGCTAGATATTGATAAATACTATCCTTATAGGATATCTGAGATAATTGATCCGCTGTCGGGCCGCTGTCATACCGCTGTCATACCGCTGTTGTACCGCCGTCGGGCCGTTGTCAAAAATACAGTTTTTCGTAAAACGTACCGAAAGTACCGTCAACGAAGGTACGTTCGCGACGACGATAACAACACGACTCGATGATTATGATATGCTTATATATGCTTGTCTTTGTGTTCTGTCACGAGACTCTGTCTCATTTGAAATTGGTGGAGTTATGAGTACACGGGTTATGGTATTGTTAACACCGTTGAGAGTTTTCCTAGCGCTATGGACACGACGGTACATCGTGGCACCGGAGAGTGTGCAGACTGGGATAACAAACATACTGCAGGGGCTGTGTATTGTTATTGCCGTGTATACATATTTGTGTATCTGTTGTGGGCTGTTGTAGCAGTTTTTGTGAAAATGTCATGAATGCCTGTCATACATATATTGTGTACATAAGCATGAGGTTAACCGTTACCTGAGGTCCGATGGGCATTGGACCTCAGTCTGCATGATTAGACAGGATTCTGGTAATGAACCGGAGGAGGCACCCGGGGACGGAGCTATAGATATATGCCAGTAGACGGAGCCGTGAGAAGGCACCGGTCAAAGGAAATGCGGGAAGAAAGTCAACAGAACCTACCTTATGGCATGAATCTAATAAAGTTACTTCATATCATTTGGTGCTTAAACTAGAAGGGTCGTCTATGTGGTTCGGTCAATCGGTCCACCCTAACACGGTGAGACTTCCACTAGACCTACCCGGCTGGCCAAATGGGATGATTTAACCGAGTTAGGTTCTATGTCCCAAGTCTATCCAGGGCTTGGCGGAAAAGGGTATAGTTACGCAGAAGAACTGTAATTATAAAGTTTTGTATTACTGTATCACATGAATAATTCCTTCGGGAGATTTTGTAATATATATCAGTATACGTCAGGCATCGTCATATGTCTGAGTATTTCATATTAGTTGCTCAATGTTATATCTATTGTTCAAATTTTTAGTACATGCTCTCCGTTTCCGCAAAACGCTAAGCGGTAGCACCTCAAAACTCTGATAAATTTTTATAAAACCACGTGTCACCGACACGATTTATGTTACGGAATTTGGGGTGTTACACATGTTACTTATGAAACACATCTATTCTCTTTGCTTCGTTGGCTCATCCCCTTCCGCCATTGTTACTTATCACATGTCATCTATTTTTACCTCCTCTTTCTTTACTTTTACTTGCCTTATTGGCACTTTTATGTGCACATAATTTACCTACCATGTGATGTGGCCTTTTATTGTTCTTTTTCCTCTTCTTTTCTTACATTGTTGGCACCTTTATCTTCCATAATTTTCACCTACCACATGATGTGGCATCTTGTCGTTCTTTGATTATCTTTTTAGCTTATTTCATAAGACATATTTTATCTCCTTGGAATTTCCTTGAGTTTACCCAAATATATCTATATGAAAGGGATCCAAAATTGTCTTCATTTTCCTCCAATCACATGATCTCTTGATCAATTATTTTGACTATCCCTTAATTCAATATAAAATCGTTATTTCCTTTTTTCCTTTTCCAATATTTCAAAAATAATAATAATCATAGAGTATCCAAAGTCCATTTTTAAATAACCCCAAGTAGCTGCAAAATCTTTAAAAATTTACTTGTTGACCAAAATCAACAAGTAATATCCTAAATAGGTAAATAATAACTTTAAATTACCATTTATATTTCCTTAATTATATTTATTAAGGAAAAATTCAAATAAACTTCCTTTGCCCAAAATTGTGACCTCAATTGGTCATTCAAATATTAATCCCATGACAAATATTTATATATTACATTATATCCCGAAATTTAAAATTTTGGAGAAATCAATTGTTCGTCTAAATTCCACTAAAATACCAAGAAAAATTTCCTTCATAATATTGTCACACTTCCTAAATTGGGTCTAGTTGTCTGCCTGATACATGTTTATCCTTAAATTCCTCAGTACAAAATTCAGGATATTTCAAATTTGGTCTGAGGTAACAAATTTCATGGGCAATTTGATGTTGAATGTAAAATGAAGCATTGCTTTGAGTAGGTATAATATGAAAAGCAATGCTTTGAGTTTCAGATATAATAATTTCTAAGGGTCCAAATCAAATATAAAACAAAAAATTGGTCAAGAAATATAAGAAATTTGATAAAAGTGTTTTACCAATATGTGTGTGTATATATCAAAGTGTCCATAAAACCTAATACGAAAGTATATATCATGGAATAAGAAAATACCAAAATTTAAATTTATCAGGTCCAATTGTCCACACTTTTAATAAATTTCTAATCGAACCAAGATGCCTAATTAGACAATTTTAAATGCTGTTAATATTATAATGCCCAAGAAAAATTGTAGGTAGGTGTAAGCTAGAAAGCTAATAAAACAGGCAAAGATAGCAAAAAAACAAAAAGAAATTCATAAAAAAGAAATATAACAAACTAAAAACAAAGAAAAAAAAATCTCAATTAATTCCCACTGGAATAATGAAAACTGAAAATATTTTTTACACCTACCTTCAATTTTTCATTTTAACTGGGAAGGTGCAATCTGGTTTTTTAACAACATCCGGAAATCTCTAATTAGGTCTCTTGCCTTATTAAAGATTTAGAAAAAGCCATTTTGTAAGTACTTATATTCTCTCTCAATTTTAAATTTGATACTTCTGCAACTTTTTATTTGGTCTTTTGAGGCTTAGAAGGCAACAAATTTTCTCTCTCCTAACAAATTAATTTTTAAAATATTTTATCATATTTTTTTGAGCTTTTAAAAATAATCAGAATCTAAAATATATTTTTGATTATTTTGATAAGCTACTTTGAGTATTTCTAAAAAAACATAGTGTAAGCTATTAGAGATAAAATTGTCATGAAAATATCAAAAAATTACTTATTTTAAGATTGAACATGGCCATCGACATCAAGCATGGAACAACGATCTTGTGGTTGAGTTCATTTGTTGTTCTGGCTAGTTTCGTTGTTCAAGGTCAAGAGATTGATATCTTAAATACTCCTTTCGGTCCTTAATATAAGACGCAGTTAACTTTTTTTTTTATAGAAAATAAATAAAATAAATAAATTATTTAATCATAGCATATATTGAGTGTCAGTAAAGAAAGTCAATATAATGACGTAGAGGGAATAACAAATTTGATGCTGATGGAAATGGTTCATTTCCAGATAAAGTGAACGAACTAGGGAATGACCAAAAACAACTCAAAAGAAACTCAAAAGTGAGACAGTACATTGTAAATAAATGTAGTGGCAACATAATTACATATTAGGGAGAATCTCATTTAAAGACAGTTGAAATAGAAAAATTCTGTATAAGGTTGGTAAACTGAATAAATCTTAAATTAGGTCAATGACCCAATTTAAAATATTTAAATGTTGGTTTTATTCCAATAATGCCCACAACCAAATATCTCTACCACAACACACGCTGCCTTCCCGCTTTGGAAAATCCCAAATATGGAAAATAGACTGCTTGAAGCTACAATCAGGCATGCGAGAAAAGGACTCGTCTTCCCAACCTCTGCATCAGACCTCTTGTTGAAGCTACAATCAGGCACGAGATGTTATATGCTACAATCAGGCATCAAATTCCCAACCTCTGCATCAAATCCCGAACATCAAACCTCTGCATCCCTAGTACGTAAACGATAATATTCTGTCTCTAATTTTAATTTTGCTTCTTCTTTTTTAAATTAACTAGGGATAAAAAGGTAATTTGGTTCAAATTCTAAATCTCTAATTGCGTCATATAACCTAATTAATAATTTGTTCAGTTTAGTAACTCTAATTATAATTTACATAATTCAACTGTCTTTATATGGGATTCTCCCTACATATTATCGGTATATGTCTTATGTTTTTGTTAGGTAATAAATGTTTGGTAATTGTGTTATGTTATGCGTGAAAATGATGCAAAACTAGCAGTTTTGTTGTGGCATGTGATGTTGATGATGATGGTAGGTTATTATGTGTATTTTGAAAGGGAGAAAGACACAAAAGTTTTCTCAAATATGCGAATTGTAACAAAGAACTCCGAAACAGTATTATCACTACGACATGTAAATCCGCCAAATATGTAAATCCCAATTCAAGATCCAGAAAATTGGTCTAATTGTTGTGAAGTCCCCAACGACTTAGCTTAGTTTGAGATTAAATTTTGTAATGAAATTATCTAAATGCCTTTAATTAGAAAAAGTAAAAAATTACAACTAATTTCACTCATAGCATTTAACAATAGTCTAACAAGTAACGATTAACCTCTCGACTGTTTCGATGCTAAGAATCTATGTATCTTGTGTCTATGATTTTTGGAAGCAGGAAAGGATAGGCCGGCATGTGGCCTAATCACTCCCAAAGATGAAGGTAAAGGGGACATGATTAAGTTAGAACTAAAGTAAATAAGTATGTTCTCTATTTTACTTGATTGAGATTCATGAACTAAGAACTTGAATTGAGAAATAAGATTGAGATTCATGAAATAATTAATTTTGCATTCCAATAATTCTCCTCAAAATAGAGATTGTTTTCACTTAATTAATGATCATTGATTTAATGGTAGCACTTTAATCATTAAATGAGAGCATTTTTTTGGTAAATAATATATTAAGTTGTGACAAATTCAATGAGTTTAATTGTTTTAACTATTCTTAATCTTGATGACGTTTATAATTGTGACCTATGTTCTGGAAATGAATGTCTTCATTGATTTATCTCTACATACATTGATAGTATCTACAATTAGATCAAGTTTCAATGGTTGAGTTTTAATACTAAATAAAAACATTGATAGTATCCACCATTAGATCAAGTTTCAACGTTGAGATTTAATACTATTTAATTTTATATTTAATAATATTTTTATATAAATCTCAACTATTGAAACTTGATCTAATGATGGATACATTCAATGGAAGGGAAATGGAAGGGGGGAAAAATCAATGGAGACATTCATCTTATGTTTGAGACTTGATGTAATACCCGGGTAATTATTTATCTGGAATATTATATTTCGATAAATAATACCTATTGAAAATAGGTGAATATGTGGTTTCAAATAATAAGTAATAATTATCTTATTTCCTAAGGTAATTTCTATTGAAATTAGGGTGAATAAAGAGCTAAAAATCCCTAAAGGCAATTGTGGGCCATAAAATATTTATTAAAAATTTGAGAATATGTTGTCTCTAATTTAGGTAATTTTTGGGATTAATTTCCTTGGAAAATATTGAGGCAAGATTTAATATTATTTTGGGGATCATAATTGACCCCATGATTTTTAATATTTTACATGGGATATAAAATACCAATGTAAGTAAAATAATTGTGAGATAATGATTTATCCTAATTAAGAAAATTATCAAAAATTAGTAAGTGGCTAATCTGGTAATTAATGGGATAATTAAGGTATAAAGTAAATGAATTAAAAATAATTTAAATAATTATTTTTAATTGGAAAAATTCGAAATTATTAAATAAATAAAAAATAAAAATAAAATAAAATATTAATAAAATATTTTATGCTTAGAAAAATAAATAAAAATAAAAGAAAAAAAAATAAATATCATGATATTTTTGTAAAATTGTATTATTATATAATATAGTGAATAGTAATGGAATAAATAGGAAACAGATCCTATCTAGAGAACCAAGAATAGGAATTCCAAAGTCAAGGTAAAATATTGATCAGTGAGTTTTTATCTTCAAGTGACCTCTTCCGGAAGTTAATTCCGAGGCTCGGTAGCGCATTTGCCTAATCGGCGAAATAGGGAAAAATGCGATATTCACATTTTGATTTGAAGAAAATAAATTATAAGTCAACATCCGGAGATGAGTTTATAATTATATGGACATATTTGGAATCAGTGAATTATTATCCGTAGAGATTGATGATTCCGAAAGCGATTTCCGACACCGGACGTGTTCGGACACGTTTTTCGAGAAAACTTCAATCAATGTCATTGGAACCCTGTAAGGACCGAAATCTAAGTTAAATTAGATATTATTGATGAGGAAGAGAAGATCTTCAAAGTTATGAATTCAGAATTTTGAGATTTTCCAAGATTACGCGTTTCGGATAACGGGGATCGAAACTTTATCTCAGTACGGCTCGATGTCACCATCAAGATGACATCATTTTGTTGACTATTGGGGAGGGGGAGGTCTGCACAAGAAATGGAGGGCCAAGAGTGTTTTGTCCTCAAAAATGTGATCCTACGGTCCATATTCGTCAAGACTGAAGTTCGAATTATTTACCGTTCTGCCATCCGTCTCTTCTATAAATACCAAGCTCCTCTTCTTCATTTCTCACACCAAAATCTGCCCCTTAGAGAGAAGTTAGAGAGAGAAGCTCGGAGAAAGTCTGAGCAAAGTCTCGGGGTAAGTTCTTCGGTCCCCTGGTCTTTAGTTTCGGTAGATCTTTCGGTAGATATAGTAGGAATGCTAGATTTATCTTTAATTTTTCAAGATAGTCTAGATATCATATTTAGGGGTAAATATGATATATATTTCGAAAATATGATAAGGAAAAAGATCTCAAAAATTACTCGGAGAGATAGAGCGAAAACAAATGGAAGCTCGACGAAATTCCGCCAAATAGGGGTACTAGGGGCAAAATAGTAATTTTCGCCCAAATGGCCCGTTATGATGCCAAATGTTGATAAACGTTGTCCTTATAGGATATCTGAGCTAATCGAGCATTGTTGTGCCGCCGTCATACCGCCATTTTTTTCCCGCCGTCGAATTTCACGTTTTTCCGTAAAAGTTATTGTACCGCCAAAAAGGTACGTTCGCGTCCGGTAACCTTATCTCGATGTTTATGGTTTACATATATGTGGTATGTGTGTTGTAGAGGTGTTATCTTGTGCGAGTGCATATAGCGGTTAGAGGATATGTCGTATCTTTGGTGCATATGTCGGTCTATTGGGTGCGATATGTCGATCTGCTTGGGTGCAATATGTCGTATCTTGGGTGCAATAGGTCTCGTATCTTGGGTGCAATGTGTCGCATGCTTTGGGGGCAATACATATGCATGGGTTGTGGTAGAGTGATTGTTGTCTTGTTGATATTATGGATGTCTCGTTGTACAGTATGTGTATACATAAACATGAGGTTAATCAGATTACACGAGATCCAATGTGGTAAATTGGATCTCGGCTCTTAACTTAACATCAAGTTCGGAAGGACCGAGGACCGAGGAGAGAGAAAAGCAGCGGGTTCAAGGACCCGGATGAAGACTTTCCGATGTTGTCCTTTACTTTTGATGTTCGGCGGAAGCCTTTCTTTCGATGTTTTGTACTTTTGAAACACCTTGCCATCGTACCGATGTTGTAAACAACCGGACTTACGGCATTTTGAATATAAGTATCGGTTACTCAATCGCTCCGATGCTCTACTCGATGAAAAAAAAAAATTATACTGCTTTTGAAAACGGGATGTTACACTTGATGTAATACCCGGATTTTAGCAAATCTGGAATTTCTGAGATAAAGGAAAATTAATGAATATTTTAATGAAGTAAATTCATGAGATAAAACTGTTATAGAAAATTCTTATAATTATAGAGTAAATTTTCGAAAAAGTTACGGAAAATCGATGAACGTAATGATTAAAAATGATATAATGGTGATAAAAATAGTCTAAAAATATTATGATAAATACTTGAAAGATCATGAAAAATTATGAGAAAAATATGGAAGTGTTATCCCTAATTATGAGAATTTAATAAATTATTTCGTGAGGAAATAACATGAAGAAAAGTTTAAAAAGCATTTCGAACCATAAAGTAACTGTTGGGGTAAACATTTTTAATATTTTACATAGGATATAAAATGACAATATCAAGATAGAAGTTTGTAAGATAACAATATACTGTAAATTAGTAAAGATAAGTATATGAAGAAACCTGATCCTAAAAAGATCAATAAACGAAGAAATTAGGTCTCGATTAAGCCCTAACGAAGGCGAGGTAAAACGAGAATTTTTGGTAAAAAATATTATATTTTTCAAAAATAGAAAAAATTATAGAAAAATAAATAAATCTGAATTTTTAAAAGAGGGGGCTGAAATTCTTATTATTTTTAATTAAAAAGAATTGTTTAAATAATTAAAATGGTAATTAGAATAAAATAATAATATAATGCGGTGAGTCAGCTTATAGGAAGACCGAGGGAAAAGTAAGAAATAAATTCTACAGGTAAACCAGAGGTAAAAGTATTTTCAGACTGATCAAATTAAGAACAAGTAAATTTTTACACGAAGAAAGAATTTACCATGCGTTGTTTCCGCAACCGAAAACCCTAATTTCAAATAAGACGAAAAGTTGATCGATAGAGTAAAGTCGATAGGCAAAGTGAGAACCTATAAAAACAATTGCGTATTTTCAAACACAGATTAAGTTAGACAACAACTGGACGTTTTACGATTCAGCGAATTATTGTCCGTAAGTTGGTTTTATCGGAAGCGATTTCCGTAGAATCGACGCGTTTGTCCGAATATCTTCCGACGCACCGAGAATACCTGGATATGATCAAAAAGAGGATCCAAATAGATAATATGAAAGAGGATGGAAAGATCTTCAAAGTTACACGCCGGATTTTTGAGTTTCGCAAAATCGCGCGAAACGGACACCGACGGTAGCTTTATCGGACCGGAGGCCATAAAGCAAGATGACAACTCATTCTTTGACTTTTTGGGCCAAAGAGGTCGGCACCTATGGATGGAGGGCCAAGATTGCTCCTCCCAAAACCCTAGATCTAACGGTTCAAAAACAAAGCGAAAATTCCCTTTACGTCCCGAATTTTTTCTATAAATAGCACCCTTCCCTTCTTCATTCTTCACACCTTTTCTTCTCTCTACCTTGGCCGAAACTTAGAGTGAGAAGCTCTGCCAAAGTTGTGCCTTAGCTCCGAGTAAGTTCTTCGTCCTTAGTTTTTAGTTTCCGTAGTTATTTCGGTAGTTATAGTAGAACCGTTGTTTTGATCTAGGAAGTTTCGAATTTATTCCTATACTTGTTTTTATGCCTCATTGCATTGAAAGATGCCCGACGAGGTAAAAACATAGTGGGGATAATTTTGAAATGGAATACGGTCAAAGTAACGAAGTTAAAGCGAAATTCCGCCAAATAGGGGTAGTAGGGGCAAAATGGTCTTTTTCACCTAAAATGCCTGTTATGCTGCCAAATATTCATAAGTGTGTTGTTATTCTGATTAGAATACTTCTGACATCGAACCGCTATCGAAATTCCATCGTTCCGCTGTTTGCCGTTTATTTGCTTTACGTACGGCCACAAAAAGTACCGTTTTTAGCCTAAGAGCCGATATCTCGCAACTAAGGTACGGACGCTTCATCGTAACCCTAACTCTATGCTGCTCATATACTTTTGCGTTATACATACGTTCATAGACGAGGTTCTGTTGAGAATCGTCGAGATACTTACGCCTTTACCCACGGATTATAGTATTGGTAATGCCGTTTGAGTTATTCCTAGCGCGAGGACACGTTGTGGCGTGGCACTTTGGATATGTGCGAACTAGTCGAGAGAGACTTTACATACCGCTTTGTGCTTATGTTCTGTCCATGTTATTGATCATACATCTGCTGTTTGCTTTTGTGATGATATGCTGTATTGAAATGAATATCTGTTGTACGTATACTGTTTTATTTGAGCATAAGGTTAACCGTTACATGAGATCCATATGTGGAATGGATCTCGCTTGTAGCATCGTGTCCGGAGGACCAATCTTAGGCGATCGAGGCAAGCAACCGAAGTAGGCCGGGACGTGTCTACATTATCTATCATTTCCTTAGTTTCTTTAATCTTTAAGAATTCCGGATGACCGTAATCCAATACTCTTACACTATGGTCCATATTTTGAATGTAATGTAAATTACTTACTCGCTCCAATGCTCTACTCTGACTACACTGCTTGAAATATTTGGAAACGTTTTAAAAAAAAAAATTCCGCCGTTTTCAAATGGGATGTTACATTTGATGGAATAATTTTTGTGCTTAACATACTCCCGTTGGGAGAGGATCTTTTCCTCATCTTTTTTCTCCTTTTCCCTCATCAGCCTATCTGGGCTGTTGATTGGAAAGAGGAGAGAGATATTAAAGTAGTATTATAATTAATTGGACGGATATGATTTAGAGATAATGAAGGATAATGAGAAAAGGATTAGGAGAGAAACCCAACCCCCTCCGGTCCTAATAATAGATTATATTTAACCGATTTTAGGGAGATTAAGGAGATGAGTTAAATTAGTTAATTTTACTCATTTTCCTAAAATGCCCTTATATAAATTTAAAATGACATAAGTAAAAGTGAATCAACATTCCTTGCTACATACCTCTCCGACTTGGAATTTTCCTTTCCACACGCTTTCTAATTGAAATAATGGTCTTGCTATATATACATATATATGTACATATAGATCTATATACATAGAAAGCCTATAGCAAAGTGAATCAGTTAATTCAGGGGCTGAAATTGGTGATGGTATCAAGGCAAACTCTTCTGTTGCGATGTGATATGAAATTAAGAAACGGCCATTCCCCTTCTTATACCCAAACCAAAAGATAGCTCCATTAGTACCGAACCAATGAGATGTAATATCCACGCCATCAAATAATTCCCCAAATTCTACTTCCTTCCATGAACATGTGCTGAATGAATAAACTTCCACTTGATGAATCAGGCCATTGATTCCATGACCATGATAACTAATACTCACAAACATGTAATCTCTAACGCATGAACAGAACCCGAATCCGATGTTAATAAAAAAAAAAATTAATCACTCTGGTCAACAGTCTGAACTTACTTATTGCTAGATTCCACAATAAGATGTCAAGAAATTCGTAATCAGATTTGACACAGACCAAGCCATTGATAGAACCGATTACCATAGCACCTGTAAGGATTCAATCCAAGGTACGGTTTCAACTGGAAGGAATTGCATCTCGCTATCAATGGTACATAATTCCAAGGTATTAAGAACGGTAAGGCCAGGAACAAGAAGACAAGGGTTTTCATGAGCGGAGTATCAGAGATGTTCTTGGATGAAAGATGGGTCATTTAAGAGCTTTTTCCAATCTTTGCTAACACATTGCAATCGGTTTAGGGTTCTTACCGGAAGTAGCTTGAAAATATCACCCAAGATTTCAGGGGGAATCCATAGGGGAATATCGCTGCCAAGAAAGAGGAGTGTTCATGAAGAACAAGAAGAGAGTAGCGTCATTAATATTCTCTGTAATACCCCAAAATTCCTATTTATCATAAATACTATATTTTGATAAATAAGGTATATTAAATAAAGGTGAATATGTGTCTCAAAAGTTTGTAATTTGTTAATTATAATTTTTGGGCAATTTTTCCCTTAAAAAATTAAATTAATCAAGAGCCAATTTTAAGACTCCTTATAAGGAACATAAAATATGATAAAGCTGTCATATTAAAACATGGTTCTTGTGTAACCAAAATAAGCAAGAAAGTGTTATGAAAAACACTTAAATCAATTAAATGAAATTAGTAACAATTAGGGGACAATTAAATTTACATTAATTAAAAGGCATATTAAAACCATCAATTAGGGATATTTTGGCTAATTAATAAAGGCCTATAAGAGTTCAAGATTAGTTTAAAATGGACTCCTAATGAGCATAATTAACTAGAGAACCAATCACACTTTGTCAAATATACTTACTAACATGTTAAACACTACATTAGGGGAGCTAATTAAGGATTAATTATGGAGCCCCAAAGTCAAGATAAGGGGGGACGATTTTTTTTCAACAAGAAAGAGAAGAAAGAATAAACAATAATATATGATAAGATCACATGTGTTATTAAGATAAAGATCTTCAATAGTAAAGAGATATTTCTATATAAATATGGAAGGCCAAGATTAAACCTCATAAAGCTGAATCTAATGGCCTTAATTAAATCTTGTAATTAATCTTAATCCAAGTAAAATTTGGAGGACCAATAGGAAGCTTGAATCTTTAATTACATGAGTCACACACACTTCTTTGAGCCTAAATAAAGAGGGGTCACGGTTTGCAAGGGAAGAATTGAAGAAAAGAATAATTGTATTGTTTTAGCTAAGCACATAGCATAAAATTTGTGATGATTATTTATCACATGGGTTCATTTATGCATGGAGGAATATATGATAAATTAAATAAATAATCTAGATCCATAGTTAATTAACTTAGACTAAATGAAAGATTTAAACCATAGATTAATGGTGAGAATTAATCTTGAACAAACATACATATCAAGCTTGGGTTAAATATCACATTGATTTTTATCCATACTTATATATTTAATTTCAAGATGATAAAGAGCAATTAGAGATATCTAATATAATGAAGGCTAAGATTTTTGAAAGTTAAGAGCTAAATGGGAGACTTAGATAAACTTTATAATTAACACCTAAATGTATTTTTATTTAGTTGGTAACCAACCATCCATTTGCATCTAGTCCCAAAGAATAATTAAGAGCTAACTAACTTGATAAAAATCTAGATATTCTTCTAATCACACATGGTGAGAATTTGGTCAACAATGCAATGTACTTTAGGATAGGATTTGCTTTTCAAAAAGTGGAAGAGGATAAGAAGAAGAGAGGGGGACGGTTGAGAGAGGGAAAGAAGACTTAGTGAAGAAGAAATGGGCAAAGTGGTAATTGCACATGTGGGGCCCACAACTTTTGAACAACCAATAGGAAAAATCAATGAAAAATGGCTTAATCCTATGTAAATTAAATTAACCAATGAGAAGACAACTTGTTGGTTAAGTTAGGGTTTTCTAAGCATGTGAAGGGATGAGATTAGCTCTTATAAAGTGAAATTGAATCCAATGGGTAAGGTGAGATTTGAGCAATTTAATTTCCATTTGAGTCCCCAATCTTCACCTATAAATAGAGAGGCTTGGCCTCTTCATTCTTCACACCAAACTCAACCAAATAGGTGAGTTTTAGAGAAGCAAGAGTAGAGAGAAAATCAAAGTGGGAAGCAAGAAGGAGGAGGAAGTTCTTCAAGGGTAAGTTTTCTAGTTCTTGAGTTCTAGTTTTAAATTCATAGATAGAAGTTGATTTGATCTTAAATATGCTAGAATAATTTTATTTTCATGTTTTTATGGTTAGAAATGGTTTTATTTCAAAAAATTGATGAAGGAAGTGATAGAGCAAATTTTGTGGAAGAAAAACATCAAAGTAGCGAAATTCTGGCGAAATTTTTGGTAACATTTCTGGGTAAACAGCGAAAGAAATGCTAATATTTTATGTTGGAAATGAAGCCCATAAATCACGAAACTTTCCAGAGGTAAATTAGATATGTAGGGCTTTCCGAATATGTATAATATGTAGTGTTTCGATTCCTGTACAAAGAGATACAATCGGTTAAAGTTAGGCCATTTTTCTGGGCGAAATTCTAGGCAACATTGAGAAAAATGAAAACTGGGAATTTTTCGGGGATTCTGGGTAAATGGAAGTATTTTTCCTTGATAATAGACATCCTAAGGGTTACATAAATTTTACGGATCCTCGTTTTGATTTTTGTAGAATTAATTATGATTTTTCAAAGTTAACCGAAAATTCTGCCCAGAAATTCAGCATAGCGTTTTTAATAAAGTGTAAGGGCAAAGTTGTAATAATTAATCCACCAAGGGTAGAAAGGTAATTAAACCTCTAGGATATTATTCTAAGCAATATGATATTTGTCAAATATCATATAATAATCCGACGATAATGTATAAGATATCCGGAAAGTCTGGAGTCGGATTCAAAGGTCAGATATGTTGGTATCTACACGGTGAAAGGTACATTCGCGTACTAGTAACTTTAACTCTGATGTGTCTTGTATGCATGTATGTGATATGATGGTTCATAGAGTGATAAACAAGACTTGGTCTTGGGTCAGGCACTGTGACTAAGTTTATGGGGCTTAGATCACCGCTTTATACATTCAGTGTACACGGGTTATGGTTTTGATAATACCGTTAAGTTTTCCTAGCGCTATGGACACGACATGCTATCGTGGCACGAGTGGTGCAGACTAGTCAACTCTACATGTGATTGTACTATTATTGATTGACCTTACATCTGCTGTGTGCTTATGTGTTGGTTATTGTTGAAATGTAATGAATATCTGTCATACATATACTGTTATACTTTTCATATGAGGTTAACTGTTACCTGAGATTCAATTCGATTGAATCTCAGCATTGACTAAAGGATCAGGAAAAGGAACCTGGATCGGGGAAGGCACCGGTAGATGGAGCCATGAAAAGGCACCGATGGATAGAGTCGAAAAGGAGCACTGATGGATGGAGCCGACAAGAGGCACCAGTCAAAGTAAATACCGAAAAAGCGTCATCAGAGCGTTCTTTCTGGCACGGATCTAACAAAGTTATTTCAAACCATTTGGTACTTAAACTAAGAAAGGGTCAGTCTATTGGTTCGGTCAATCAGTCGCCGTGAATACGGGGAGACTTCCACTAGACTTTACCCAGCCTGGCCAAATGAGTTTGATTTAATTGTGTTGGGTTCTATGCCCCAAATCCACCTAAGGCTTGGTTGAAGATGATATAGCTACATGTATGAATTGTAATTATACAAAGCTATGTATTATTGTATCACACGAATATTCCTTCGGGATATTTTTAATATATCAGCTTATGTCGGGACATCAGCATATGTCTGGCATTTTGTATCAGTTACTCTTTGTCCAAATATTAGTGCATGTTCTCCGTTTCCGCATTACTCTAAGCTGTAGCACCTCAAACTCTGTCTATTTTCTTAAAACTAAGTTTCAACCGACACGATTTCAAGTATGGAATTTGGGGTGTTACATTCTCTAGCAGTTGTTCACGGGGCTTCTATAAAGATGGGTATTCCATGATATAACTAACTTGGAGATTAATAATATTTATTAAAAACAAAATTTAGAGTGTAATAAATGTTTATTTGTCAATTAGTAATTAATACTCCCTCTTATATTTTCCATAAGAGTTCAAAATTTAAATTGTTTTAGTTATTTTGAAGGAAAATCCAAATAGGTAAAAGACAAATCAATACTACTTATATATAAAATCTCATGTTAGAAATAATAGAGGAATTTAAGATTTTCAAATCTCACTAAATGACCAAAATTAACCTAATTTATGTGACAAATGAAAACAAAATAGAAACAAAATATTGAAGTCATTAATTTAAATTTTAATGTTGTTAATCTCTTTACAGATGTTATTATTGGCCTTAAAATTTGTGTCCTGAAAATTATACTCGGATATAAGTGTTGGTTTTTAGAGATATGAAGTTGTCAAATAAGATACTGAAGTCTTTAATTTAAATTATAATGTTGTTAATCTCTGTATAGATGTTATTATTGACTTCTAAAACTTGTACCTTGAAAATTATACGGATCTAAGTGTTGGTTTTTGGGGATATTAAGTTGTGAAACAAGATACTGAAGTTGTTCATTTAAATTCTAATGTTGTTAATCTCTATACAGATGTTGTTATTAACCCTAAAACTTGTGAATTATACCTAGCTATACTTGTTGGTTACGTTTTTGGGGATATGAAGTTGTGAAATAAGATACTAAAATCGTTAATTTAAATTTTAATATTGTTAATCTCTATAGAAATGTTAATTTTCTCTTCGCTGAAAAGTGAGAAGAATCGAAAATTAGGTATACAGAAATTTCATAAGGGAAATTTTTATTTTCTCAAGCTACTCATCAACCAAAATCAGTATAGCACCGGTCAAAATTAATACTCCCTCCGGTCCTAATTATAAGACATATTTAACCAATTTTGGAAAGATTAATGAGAGGAGTTAAATTAGTTAAATTTATTCATTTTCCTAAAATGCCCTCTTATAAATTTAAAATGACATAAGTAAAAGTAAATCAACAGCTTCTACCACATCTCCAACCTAAAATTTTTCTTTCTACACGCTTTCTAATTGAAATGATAATTTTGCTATATATACATATATGTGCGTATATATATGTATATTATACACACATATATATGTGTGTGTACATAAATAGACACACACATATTTATATATATCGGTATACACACACATATATTGACAAACAAACAAAGATATATATATATATGTACACACACATAGATACACAAATATACATATATGTATAAACACACATAACATATATATGTATGTATGCGTGCACACACACACATATTGACAAACACACACAAAGATATACATATATGTACACACACATAGATACACAAATATACATATATATATATATATATATATATATAAACACACAAAACATATATATGTATGTATGTATGTATGCATGCACACACACATATTGGCAAACACACACAAAGATATACATATATGTACACACATATAGATACACAAATATACATATATGTATAAACACACAAAACATATATATGTATGTATGTATGTATGCACACACACATATTGGCAAACACACACAAAGATACACAAATATACATATATCTATAAACACACACACACACATATTTATATATAGCACACACACAAACACACACAAAGATATACATATATGTACACACACATAGATACACAAATATACATATATGTATAAACACACACACACATGTAGACACACACATATATCTGTGTGTGTGTGTAAATGTGTGTCTATATATATATATGTATGTATGTATTGAATTGATAAATAAATTAAAATTTAACAATTTAAAAGTTTTACTTACTATAAGAGTCTACGCTTCAACATACATACACTCACAAAAATCCAAATACACTTGAGAGAATAAAATAGGGGTACTTTTGGAAGAAATTTACAAAAATTAAAATGTTGTTTTATAATTAGAACCAAAACCAACTCTCAAATGTTGTCTTATAATTAGGACCGGAGGGAGTATAATCGATGAGTCAAGTCACACACAGGCTTGGCACGACTTGTCAAAAGTAATTACTTATTTTTATAAGAACTCAAGAAGAGTTATCTGAGCCGTTAATATATTTTTTTTCCATTTTTACCCCTTATTAATTGTATGTATTGTATTAATTAAAATGTTGGTGGTACTTATATTTACTTTATTTCTCTCTTTTACTTGTTACTTCATAAATAAGGTCATACTTAAAAAACAAAGTTTATTTAATATATACTTATTTTTTAACTAATTTAAACTGCTTTTTTAAACCACTGATTTAGTTATTGGGCTATTATAAATAGGACCGACGGAATACGTCTCATTATATATATATTTGTTTTGAATAAAATACTCTAATTGCACCTTTCTATTTTACCTTAGTTACATTGGCCTCTCCTCTATTTCAAAAAAAAAATGTATTTTAGTTCAAACCTTTAACATATTCTAAAAAGATTCTTAAAGTATATTTTTTTTTAATTAAAACCATATTAGAATAAATCTTGTTTGCTAATATACTCCTCATTGTACCAAATCCCTAATTTATCTGTCAACATTGATATTTATTTTTTTCTACTAAATTTAGAATAAATTTAAGTAATTTTTTTATATATAAAATATCAACAACTTGATCAAAGTTAGATTTTTGAGTAATTTTTTATTAGACATATTTTGAACGAAATATATTTGAACAAATTTAATTATAATATATTGATATAGGGATCTCTTGGCCAATAAATTTATATATATATATATATGAAAGGAGCTCAAAATTTTATCCAATTTTATTCAACCTTTGAATTTAATTTTATATATATATATATATGACGGCAAAAAATTATATCCAACCTTTGTATTTACAAGATTTTATCTTAACTAAATGTCAACAAATAAAAGATATTAAACGCTTAAATTTATTAAAATAATTAAAATTTATAATTATAAAATTAATTAACTTTGTAATATTGTAATCAATTTAACAGTGAGACGAAAATTTGAAAATGTATATGAAAATTATTTTTAAATTTTTCATAAATATATGTTATTAATGATTATTAAGTAATATTTAAGTTAATGAGGGACATTTAGTCAAAATGAAGGGTCAATGCTGTGATTTAATTGTGGATGAAAGTTAAATCTCAACTAGAAGGGAGTTTTTTTTTTTTTTTTTTTTTGTAATTTAGAGTAAATAGAGGGGAGTGTTAATGTATTTTACTTTATTGTTTTCTCTTCTTCAATAGTAGTAACACATTTAATAAGTGTAAAATTAGAAATTTTTTAAACTGATGATTTGGGTTCTCTCAAAATCCATTTTCTCATTTTCTTCTCAAAATCTTATTTTCACTATCAGATTGAAAAAAAAAAAAAAATAGATAGTCCATATTTAATATTTTATAAAGCTATTACTTTAAGTATGAATAAATAAATTTAAACTATTAAAACATGATCTACACTATTTATAACTGCAATACAAACTAAATTAATAAGAAATTAATTGATAAAACACTATAATAATAGTTTTAGAAAATATTAAATCTGAACCATCTGTATTTTCTTCTCAAGAGGAAACTAATTCCAGCAAAACCTCTAACCCCAAATACACCTAAATACAAAATGAAAATCACAAAAGAGGAAATAACCTCTAACTGGGTGTTAGGAAATTATTTATGAATCTTTTATATATGAATCTCCAATTCCATTATAATGCTTAGTGAGAAAACTGGATGACGTCAGCCATGGTGAAAGATGACATTTATAGTATATTGATAAGAAATATTTGCAAAATGAATCAAATATTTTGAGGGATCTTATAAACAGCCTTCCAGAACTGTCTAAAATAATAGTGTGTGACAGAATATCATTGTCATGGTCCATTGCCATATATTTCATAGTGCTTGTGGATTCGGATAAGGAAGTGAAAATTAGGCCCCAAAATCAAAACAGATGAGGAATTGAAAGAAAACAAATTGTGTTCAGAATACATGAAGCGGTGAGAAAGAGGGGGGGGGGGGGGGGGGGAATCAATAGTATAGAAGAAAAAATTGACATGAAGAAAGAAAACATTTATGTTTGGTAGGCACAAAGAGATAAGAAAAAAAAACGGGAAAATATCAGTGATGTCCCAAAAAAGAAAAAAATCTCAACCTCAAATCCCTTATAAAAAAAAGGGTTAAGGTGCATTTTTGCCCTTAAAGTATGCAAGCAATTTTGTCCCCGAAGTTTTCGGCGCCAGAATGTTGCCCGAAGTTTTAAAACGGAGCAATGTTGCCCCTCCGTCAAAAACCCTAACGGGTAAAACGGGAAAATATCGGTGATGTCCCAAAAAAAGAAAAAAATCTCAAAAAAATCTCAACCTCAAATCCCTTATAAAAAAAAGGGTTAAGGTGCATTTTTGCCCTTAAAGTATGTATGCAAGCCCAGAGCATTTTGTCCCCGAAGTTTTCGGCAATGTTGCCCCCCGAAGTTTAAAATGGAGCAATGTTGCCCCTCCGTCAAAAACCCTAACGGTCAACTAACGGTCAACGTTAGTTGACCGTTAGGGGTTTTTGACGGAGGGGGCAACATTGCTCCGTTTTAAAACTTCAGGGGTAACATTGTTACGCCGAAAACTTCAGGGGCAAAATTGCTCCCGGCGCATACTTTAAGGGCAAAAATGCACCTTAACCCTAAAAAAAAAAGTCCCTACAACTTACAGAATTCAAATATCAAAAAAATCTTGTTGTCAAAATAGTTTTTCCTGTTGTTAAAATGACCTTTTCTGTTGTTAAAATTTTCCTATGAAAATCTTGTTGTCAAAATGGCTTTTCTTGTTGTTAAAATAGTTTTTCCTGTTGTTAAAAATTTTTTAGGTTTCTAAAATTCTACACGCCAGAGGAAAAACTTGAAAAATTTCTAACAACGGAAAATCTATTTTGACAACCGGAAAAACCATTTTGACAACAATATTTTTATATGGGAATTTTAACAACAGGAAAAACTATTTTGACAACGAGACCTTTTTGATAATGGAATTCCGTAATTAATATAAAAAAAGTCCCTACTTTTTTGATAGGGGATTTGGGGTTGAGACATTTTTTTATATTTTGTCTCTTCCTTGGGACCTCATTGATATTTTTCCCAAAAAATATGAAAATGCTATGAAAAGTGAGATTAAACGGATTGGGAAGAGGAAAAAAGGTCTTTGTATTGTCAACTTCCCCAAAAACTCAAATATTTTCAAATCCATCAACAATTCAATCATAAAAAGTTCACATAACCACTTGAAAAGAGGAAAACTGATTTTAAAATAGTGTATTCAAAATCACTTGTATAACAACCGCCAAAACTGAACAACAGGATAGCATAGTAGGTAGGTCCAACAACAAAATGATCTTAACTGTCACGGATTCCTTTCAAGCAAAATAGTGAGTAAACCTGCAATATAATGATGAAAATTTAGTATCAAAGCTCTTCAATGTGGATTTTGTCAACCGGAACAAGGCTTTCCACATAATTGAAAGCTTCAAAATCAACGCAATATCCGTGGGCAATCCCCTTCAATTCATCGGTAGTGAGATTGACCAGAACAATTCCATCACCTATCCCCTTATATACATTTCGTTCCCTCAATACTTCCAAATACTTGCAAACAATCATGTTCCTCCATAGAATCCTTGGAATTAAATCCGGGTGCTTGATACTATGTTTCTTAGTCCAACTCCATCTTTCTTCAGATATGCTATCTTTACCTTCCTCCATCACCCACAAATCAATCAAAGTATATTCATCGTTTCCAGAGGTAGTATGAGAAAGCAAAGCAAGTTTATTCTCATACACAGAAAGCCTACAGAGAAGTGAATCAATAAATTCAGCGGCTGAAATAGGTGGTGGTATCAAGGCTAAATCTTCTGTTTCGATGCAATATGAAACTAACAAATGGCCATTCCCCTTCTTAAACCCTGACCAAAAGATAGCTCCATTAGCACCGAACCCATCAAATGAAATCTCCACGCCATCCAATAATCCCCCAAATTCTACTTTCTTCCATTAATATTTGCTCAATGAATAAACTTCCACTTGATGAATCCGGCCAGTGAATGCACAATCAAAATAACTAATAATCACAACCTTGTAATCTTTAACGATTGAACAGAACCCGAATCCCATTCTGACCCAAACATTAGCCTCTCTGGTCAACAGTTTGAACTTACTTATTGCTGGATTCCACAGTAAGATGTTAATAAATTTGTAATTGGAATTAAATTTGTAATTGGATTTGACATAGACCAAGCCATTGATAGAACCGACTACCGTAGCATCCCGTAAGAATTCAATCAAAGGTACACTTTCAACTGGAAGGATTTGTATCTCGCTATCAATGGTACATAATGCCCAAGTATGATGAACGGTAAGGCAGTGAGAAAGAAGAGAAGGGTTTTCATGAGCGGAGTATTGGAGATGTTCTTCGATGAAAGATGGGTCATTTAAGAGATCTTTCCAATCTTTACACGCACATTGCCATTTGATTAGGGTTCTTACCAGAAGCCGCTTGAAAATACTTCTTAAGAGTTCTTGGTGCATCCATGGGGGAATGTCGCATTCCATTTCCACCTGCTTCATAGTTCTCGACGGCATCTCTCAGAGGAAAAGCCTTCGCGATCGGCGGGAATGGCAAGAAATGATACTGGCTCGATGATTCCTATGGGAAAGATATCGTCGAGATAGCTCAGATCACAATGCAACACAGGTGAGGCGTTTCGCCAAAGGGAGTGGTGTGTGTGTAGTGTGACTGAATGATAAACTATTGAATAGAGAGAGATCAGAGTGCACATGGTGGGTAATCTCCTATTTATAGGGATTACCTAGGGTTTCACTCCCATGCAAATGTGTCTATCCACCAGCCATTATGCGCCTCCCACGTTCTGCCAATACCTGCTCCACTACCTGTACGGCTCTGCATAACAGACAAGGTGGAGTAGTGATGAGTCATTTACCTGGTTAAATGGGTGATTTTACTGTAGGCTCTCCTATTGGGCCGGGTAGCCGGATGGCCCAATATATGAGCCCATAACAGTTGCCCCCAAGCTCGGTATGGCAGGTATCTGACGTGCCGAGATTAGAGTACTAATTAACCGGTCGTCACTTATCCGAGTTCGAGTTTTGTACGGATCCTCTGGGATTTCCTTCTTGCTCGCCCTGTTTCATCGCCCTCTGTCATGGATGATGGTCTATTTTTTTAGGGGACATAAGTTTGATTTTATCGTGATCGGAATATGTGCCTATAAGTGGTCTTTGGTTGAAACTGTTGTTATGGTCTCGGTCACGACCGAAATTTTCTTGTGGACCCGGCCATCAGGGATTTACATGCCCCCGCCGTCTCATCACCTATCCCCTGAGTCACAGGTTGCCTTTTCTCGGCGGGTTGGCATTTCGTAACCGTCTTCGCGGTTTTTATGATAGCCGAGATTGTCCTCGTTGCTTTTATGACTCGGTCTTAGTCGGATCGTGAGCTTCTCCCACGTGTTGCCGCCAATATTGGTTGTCATAAAGGGTTTGCTAATATCAGATGGCGTTACTCAGGCGTGATTTGATCCTCCTAGGGATACGGACTCACTGCCTTTTTGGTAACAATCCTTTTTGAATATCGTGTACATTGAATATGTGCGCCTCTTCCCAATGTGGCCATCCCTGCCCCCAATATGTGCATTTTGAAACATTTATTACCGCCGGCGCTTGCGCTTTCCAACAAAGAGGGCATTTATTGCCTCTGACGGTTGCATCATTTCATTAAGAGAATACTGGTAGCGTTTGGGATGTCAAGATAAAAGCAATAAGTGCTCTTGATGTTCTTGGCGCCTATATAAGGGCTTGGTCTTTCATCCTACTTGCCTAATTTCGAATGGTTGAAAATTTAGATATTTCCTTCCTCTGCTAGTCTTGCCAATGAAGGTTTGTTTTAGACAAGAAAAAGTGTGGATGCCCGTTAAATCAGGCTTTGGTCCTTCTTCTTTCCCTGTAAAGATTCTCCCAATGAGTGGTCAGAAAGTTAGGAAGAAGAAACTAACGCTCATCAAGATGCCACCGGCGGTCCTTTCCATCGGCGATTTTCATATGTATTTTCCAGTCTTCATCCATATCCTCCAACGAGCACCTGGGATTCCAAATCTATTTGCCAGTCTTCATCTGCCTGGCAAAACATTTCTGCTTGGATCCCAACTAAGCTCCGTTGGTTACTGGCGGAGATTTTTGTGTGGATTGGCCTGGACTCGGAACCGTCATGCCATGGGTATGTCATGGTTAGGGTTCTACGGGCCAGCGATGGATCAATAGGTCCCCCGTATCCAAACATCCAACAAGGGTCTCCGCTCCTGCGTTTCTGGGGCTTTGTCTGCTGCAGAGAGTTCTTCATCCCCCATTTCTCCACATGGCTACGAGTCTCTTGTTTCAGGATTTTGCGTTGCGCATATTTGTAGCCAGGATTTGGTTTATTTTCCTGTATGAACGTGATGTAAACTATTCATTTATCAATGGAAAGTATTTTATGTATATTGTTGGATTTCCCTTTTTGTCTTTTGCGCACCGTTCGTTCTTTGTTTTTGAATCCTGGGTGCATGACTGCGAAAGCACTGGAATAAAACTAATCGCCCTCCATTCTCACAAAGCCATATGATTTGGGCTAAGTTAAGATTTTCCGTCCTTCAGCACAGGTTCATTTTTGAGCAGAACGCCCTTCAATCCGGGCTAAGTTAAAATTAACCGCCCTCAAGAACGGATTGATTTTTTGAGCAAAACGCCCTCCAATCCGGGCTAAGTTAAAATTAACCACCCTCGAGAACAGATTGATTTTAGAGCAAAACGTCCTCCAGTCCGGGCTAAGTTAAAATTAACCGCCTTCAAGAACGGATTGATTTTTGAGCAAAACGTCCTCCAATCCGGGCTAAGTTAAAATTAACCGCCTTCAAGAACGGATTGATTTTTGAGCAAAACGCCCTCCAATCCGGGCTAAGTTAGAATTGACCGCCCTCAAGAACGGATTGATTTTTGAGCAAAACGCCCTCCAATCCGGGCTAAGTTAAAATTAACCTCCTTCAAGAACTAATTGATTTTTGAGCAAAACGCCCTCCAATCCGGGCTAAGTTAAAATTGACCGCCCTCAAGAACGGATTGATTTTTGAGCAAAACGCCCTCCAATCCGGGCTAAGTTAAAATTAACCCCCTCAAGAACGGATTGATTTTTGGCGCTGGAATTCGAATGGTTTTTCGAGGAGATTTTATGTGTAGGGACCGTGTCAGTTGCGTGTCCTAACGCATAATGACCTTCTACCATCGCCTATGTGGAGTGATTATCCCTCTGACCTTGATATCCGTGCGCATTTAATGTTCTGCAGTTTCACCTGGAACGTCACTTCCCATAGGGTTTCCCCCTCCGTTAGTGAGATGTAACGGCGTTACGACTCCTGACTTTTCAAATTCCCAACGTATATAAACTCTTGGGCAAGGATTGTCAGCCTTAATTCATACCTTCGACTATTTCCGCTGCTTCAGAGGAATTTGGTTTGTGCTCACGTTACTGCCTTTGCTCAACAACTATTGCATTTCGCCCTGTGACAGGTATTGTTGTTTGTCTTCTTATCTGGGTATTTATAAGCATATTTCGTATTTTCCTCGAAGTTTTTGGTAAGCTTTTGGTTTTCCCCTGGATTTGTTCTTGGGATTTTGCTGTGTTTCCGGGTTTAGCGGGTATTTATGGGTTTCACCGGGCGGGTTCTCAGTTTCTTTCTACTTTTCTAGGTATTTAGAATGGCTCGTGCCTTTCCGTATGTCTGTAAACCCAGAGGTTCTCCACCCAAAAACCTTCCTTTAGGTCCTGACAGTGATCCTCCTTTAGCAAAACTTTCCAGAAAATCTAGGAGCCTACCCAGACCCAGGAAGGTATCATTCTGGGAATCTTCCTCCGATGGAGTTGAAACATTGAGCCCTAATGATTTATCAGTTGTTCCTCCTTCCACTCCCACTGTAGTTCCAAATTCCTTACTCTGGGAGACACCTTCCAACCTCGGACCATCAATCCTGGGTCCCACCCCTTGCGACGAATGTTGTCACAAAAGCATTGAACTAGCCCAGATAGGGCAGGATCGCGATGTCGACTTATTGCTGGATAAATGCCGGTGTAATATTCCTCCGTTAAGTACCCCAGCTTTCGCTAGTTCTGACCGTGTTGATCAGCTGACTTTATCCTATCTTCAGAATAGCGTTTCTATCCCAGGTATATGCCCTTCTCTGATCTTTATCTTATTTTTTATACTTAGGTGTTAATGGATTCGTCACATCAACACTGTCAGTCCTCAAATGAAGAGACCAGTACTTCAGTTTCCTCCCAAGTTCCATCTGAGTTGACTCCCGCTGTGAGTAGTACCGTTACTCAGATAAAGAATTCCTTGACCTAGAGTGATCTTCTCCAACTCAGAATTAAAGATGGGATTGGGTATGTCCTTCGGCTGCCTTCAAAACAGGAATCAATGGATTCCTGCCGCGCAAAGGAGAAGGAACCGCACTTCTTTTTTATTTATCAGGATGTTATCACTCTTCTGGGTGTGAAATTTCCCTTTACCGACTTCCAGGTCGAGCTATTGAACCATTTGCACCTTGCCCCCTCTCAACTTCATCCCAATGGCTGGGCTTTCGCCGTCGCCTTCGAGAGTTTGTGTAGAGAAAAGGATTTTGTTTGTAGCGTTCCGACCTTTATGTCTTTTTTCTCTCCACTGGAGACCGCCATTCAAATTACTGCCTCAACTAAATGGTTTGGGTGGACAACTCTCCGAAGCATCCGTGATCGGAAGCTCTTCCGGCCTTTTCGTGAGTCGTGGAAGAATTTCAAATCCTCTTTCATCAAGGTTGAGGCCCTTCCCGGCTGGGCTCCTTAGTTTGTGCAGAGGATGGACTCTGGGGAAACCGAGGAAAGGTTCACCCTTTACTGGTCACTACATCATCACACTCTTAGGCCTGAAGACTATATTCCGCACCCTAAGAGTTTTTCGAATGACGAGGGGAGGACCCTTGTGAGACTTGTGGAGTTTGTGGGCTCTCTGCAGGATCCCCTGGATCCAGCCGAGTTCATTACCACGCCTTTAGTTAGGCGGAAGCCTACCGCGAGTATGACATTATTGATACTTGGTTTATTTGCTTTTTGTTTCCCTTTCATTGGTCTGATATCCTTATTCTTTTGCAGGCCGAGCTATGGGTAGACCCAAGCACTTAAATGTATTCAAAAATCGTTCTCGATCTGCAGAAGAAGTTCTCATCACCCCGGCCAATGACCCATCGAGTCCGGCCCTTGAAAGTATTTCTCAGAAGCGACTAGCTTCTCCATATGCCGAAGAAAATGCCGCCCGCAAAAAGGTCAAAGGCAAAGACGTTGTGGCGGGGCCAGCCAATCCGAGTGTGGAGCCCTCCGAGACCCCGGTCATTGAGGGTTCGCCTGCCCCTTTTGGGTCTTCTCCAATGCCAACAAACTCGGCTACGACCTCGGCGTTGGGCCAACTTACTGTGACCAACCTTCCGGAGGGTGTCTTGTAGGAGAAGGGTTTAGTACAAGAGGTATTGGATACCATGCGCCCTCCTGCTTGGCTCTATGACGCGCCCGGCTGGCCAGAGCCTTTTAAGAAAAGACTAACCAACATGGAGCTAGAAGGTTACCGAGCTGTCTCCTTAATTCGTCCCTATGCCATCTTAAAGGTGAAATATGGGTTGGCCTATGCTCAGCTGGTTGCATTGAGTAAGGAGAATGCGGCTCTGAAACAAACTTATGAGGTGGTGAAGATCGCCGAGGACAGGGACAGAGCCTTTGCCAACCTGAGTGCCCTTACGGCGGTGCATGCCCAGTTGCAACAAAACTTCAATTCTCTGCAGGCCGATAAGGCCAAACATGAAGAAGAAATCAGGCTCTTTACCTCTAAGGAGAAAACCCTGGAAGAGGAACTGGAGGCCTCGAGGTCCGACCTTAAAAAGGCAAAGGAAAAGCTAGCGAGGGCAGAGCTGGATGTCCGACGTTTAGAGGATCTTCATACGAACGGTCAGCTGGCCGTAGATAAGGTGCAGTCTGACACTGATCATTACAAAGCTCTGCTCGCGACTAAGGAAGATGAGCTTGCGACCAAGGTACATGAACTTACAACCAAGGAGGTTGAGCTTGGTCAGGCCAAGGCGGGGCTAACCGAATATGCTGATGCAGAGGTTTTCTCATTTAACAACGTTGTTGCGCAAATCCGCTCCCTTAATCCCGGCCTCGCCTTCAACTTGTCCGGTCTAAATTATGAGTCCTATGTCAACAAGAAGGGACAGCTGATTCCTCCTGATGCAGATGAAGATGAAGAAGAGGAGGAACAAGCCCTGCCCCCATCTTCCTGAGCTCGCGGTTAATGTTCGGCATATGCCTTGTTTTATGATCTCTAATTTTTGAGGCCGTCCTTTTGATGCCGTGGTTATAACTCGGCTTATTTGTAAATATGACAGTATGACTTTTAATCAATACCAGTACTCCATTTTACGAACTTCGTGTAGTTAAGGTCTGGAGTCTTCATTGTGAATTTGCCCATGTTTGTTCTTAACATAACTTCTTCTGAATTGGTGAAAACATCCCTCGTTCTCTCCCATCATACGTGTCATTGAAAACTGGTTTCTTGTCCATGAATTCTTTTGCATTTTGATATCAACATGTTCATCGAATCGGGTTTAAATTCCTATGATTCCTACATGTTTTAGTTGGAACATGGTTTTGGGAATCGGGTTAGAATACCTCTGATTCCTACATGTTTTCGTATAGGAGTGGTCTTTGAAAACTGGATATTTAATCAATAGTTCATGCCATCCTTTCACGAATGTGTTTACGGAAACTGGTTCGTCAACCATGAATCCACACAAGTTTTCCAAAACGCGGATTCATTCACCTTTTTTAATTAGAACATGGTCTTGGGAATCGGGTTAGAATACCTCTGACTCATACATGTTTTAAGTGGGACATAGTCTCTGGAGCCGGGTTAGAATACCTCATACTCCTACATGTTTTAATTGGAACATGGTCTCTGGATCCGGGTTTGAATACCTCTGACTCCTACATGTTTTAAGTGAAACATGGTCTCTAGAGCCGGGTTTGAATACTTCATACTCCTACATGTTTTAATTGGAACGTGGTCTCTAGAGCCGGGTTTGAATACCTCATACTCCTACATGTTTTAATTGGAACATGGTCTCTGGAGCCGGGTTTGAATACCTCTGACTCCTACATGTTTTAAGTGGAACATGGTCTCTGGAGCCGGGTTTGAATACCTCATACTCCTACATGTTTTAATTGGAACATGGTCTCTGGAGCCGGGTTTGAATACCTCTGACTCCTACATGTTTTAAGTGGAACATGGTCTCTGGAGCCGGGTTTGAATACCTCATACTCCTACATGTTTTAATTGGAACATGGTCTCTAGAGCCAACGTTTGAATACCTCATACTCCTACATGTTTTAATTGGAACATGGTCTCTGGAGCCGGGTTTGAATACCTTTGACTCCTACATGTTTTAAGTGGAACATGGTCTCTGGAGCCGGGTTTGAATACCTCATACTCCTACATGTTTTAATTGGAACATGGTCTCTGGAGCTGGGTTTGAATACCTCTGACTCCTACATGTTTTAAGTTGAACATGGTCTCTGGAGCCGGGTTAGAATACCTCATACTCCTACATGTTTTAATTGGAACATGGTCTCTGGAGCCGGGTTTAAATACCTCTGACTCCTACACATTTTAAGTGGGACATGGTCTTTGGAGCCGGGTTAGAATACCTCATACTCCTACATGTTTGGTCCATTGACAGATGACTCGTATGAGTTTCTGAGAACGGGTTCCAAGACCCGAAATTCATTAGAACATTGGCCTTACAACCATGGCTTACATAACTCTGCATAGGAAAACATAAGATAAAACATCACCGAAGGCTTATATATTAACTATAATAGGTCTTAAGCTTGTCTGCGTTCCATGTTCGCTTTACAGCCTTCTTCTTTAAAGTTTCCAGCTTGTAGGCCCCATTGCCTAGATTTTCGTTATACGGTATGGACCTTCCCAATTTGCCGCCAGTTTGCCCCGACCGGCATTCTTGTTACCTATATCGGCCCGTCTAAGGACGAGATCACCTTTTACAAAATTGTGGGGTACCACCTTCTGGTTATATCGATTGGCGAGGAGTTGTTTGGCCGCTAGCTCTTGGCAATGCGCCTTTACCCTGACCTCGTGCACAAGATCAAGTTCTATCACGATTGATCGGTTGTTGTCATCTTCTTCATGTAGGGCCTTGGTTCTCCTCCATGATGGCTCACCGATTTCAACCGGTATTATTGCTTCGCATCCATAAGTTAGCCTGAATGGGGTTTCGTGCGTCGCCGATTGGATTGTGGTCCTGTGTCCCCAAAGGACCGGGTATAGCTGGTCAATCCAACTTGACTCAGCATCCTCCATCCTTTTCCTCAATCCGTCTAGGATGACCTTGTTGGCTGCCTCGGCCTGTCCATTGGATTGTGGATGTTCGACCGAGGTGAAATGATGTATAATGTGGAGGGCGGCTACCATCTCTTAGAAACCCTTGTCGGTGAACTGGGTCCCATTGTCCATTACAATCTCGGCAGGAATTCCAAATCGAGATATAACATTTTGATTGAAAAACCTTTGCACTCGGGCCGAAGTAATTGTCGCTAACAGCTCCGCCTCTATCTACTTAGTGAAGTAGTCCACAGCTACTATGAGCCAGCGTAATTGTCCTGGTGCCCTCTTGAATGGGCCTAGCAGATCCATTCCCCATTTGTAGAATGGTCATGGGGCCGAGATGCTTGTCAACTCAGAAGGGTGGGTGAGTATAATTTTGGCATGCTTCTGACAACTGTTGCATTTGCGCACATGTTTCTTAGAATCAGCCGCCATAGTAGGCCAAAAGTACCTAGCTCTTACCGCCTTCCGTGCTAACGCTCTGGCGCCCATGTGCTGTCCGTTTATCCCCTCATGGATTTCGGACAACACATAGTCAGCCTTGGCCGGATTTAGACATTTCATCAGTGGAGAATGGAAACCTTTCTTATACAATTCGTCATCTATCATGGTGAATGACGCCGACGTTCTCACTATTTTCCTGGCCCTTTCGGTGTCTTCGGGGAGGATTCCTCATTCGAGGTAATCAACAATCGGCTTCCGCTAGTCATTTGCCTATGAGATTATCATGACACAGCTTGGTTCCGATAGGTTATGCTGGACAATGGTGCGGTGGTTTCCGGGGTTCTTTGTACTTGCCAATTTTTCCAGAACGTCGGCCCTGACATTTTCCCCCCTCTAAATATGCACTACTGTAACGTCACCAAACTCCGCCATTAGCTGTTTTACCTTTCCCAGGTATTTAACCATTAAAGGGCCTTTAGCCTGGTATTTTCCTTCTATCTAAGATGCAACCAGTTGGGAATCAGTGGATACATAAACTTTCTTGGCTCCACTTTCCTTTGCTTGCAACAATCCGCCGATGAGTGCTTCATACTCTGCCTGGTTGTTTGAGGTTGTAAACTCGAATCAGAGGGAAAGCTCCCAGGAGACTCCTTCTGGGCTTTCAATGATAATCCCCGCCCCACTGCCTCTTTTATTCGAAGATCCATCGACGAATAATTTCCATGTCTGGTCGTCGTCTTTCTGCAGATTTTCTGTGGGGGTTAGTTCCATCACAAAATCAGCTAGAGCTTGGGACTTTATGGCATGTCACGCTTCATAAACTATGTCAAACTCAGATAACTCAATAGCCCAACTTGCCATTCGGCCTGCCAGATCCGGCTTATGCAAAATTTGCTGGATTGGTTGGTTGGTACGCACTATTACTGTGTGACTCTGAAAGTACGGGCGTAGTCGTCTTGCAGCCATAAGTAGAGCGAAGGCAAATTTTTCCAGTTTCTGGTATCTCAACTTGGCTCCCTGTAGGGCTCGGCTTACGAAGTATACCGGAGTTTGGCCCTCTTTCTCCTCATTGATCAATGCAGCACTTACGGCCTCCTCCCCCACAGCCAAATATAGAATCAAACATACCCCGGGCTTTGGACGGGATAAAACCGGCGGGGTTGACAAGCATTGCTTAATCTTTTCAAAAGCCTCTTGGCATTTTACATCCCATCCTCCTGACGTTTCCTTTTTTAACAGTTTGAAGAATGGGAGAGAATTCTTGATTGACCTTGGCAAAAACCTGGTTAAGGCTGCCAGCCGTCCTGTCAGTTGCTGCACTTCCTTCTTATTTTTGGGTGGTTGCATGTCCACGACGGCTCGACATTTGTCTGGGTTGCCCTCAATCCCTCTATGGGTAAGCAGAAATCCCAAGAACTTCCCAGCCGGGACCCCGAAGACACACTTTACCGGGTTGAGACGCAGCCGATGCTCTCTAAGCTTGTCGAACGTCTGCTGCAGATCCTGGATATGATCTTCTGCCCGGATATACTTAACAATCATGTCGTCGATATAGACCTCGACGTTTTTCCCTAGCTGATCTTCGAATACTCGGTTCATCATCCTTTGGTACGTGGCTCCCGCATTTTTTAGTCCAAAGGGCATAACATTGTAGTAGTAATTGGCCTTGTCCGAGATGAACGATGTCTTTTCTTGATAATCTCTGTGCATGAGGATTTGATTGTATCTCGAATATGCATCCATGAAGGATAACAATCTGAATCCAGATGAGTTGTCTACCAGCTGGTCTATGCTCGGCATGGGGAAAGAATCTTTGGGGCAGACTTTGTTCAGGTTCTTATGGTCGACGCATACCCGCCATTTTCCGTTAGGTTTCTTTAACATTACGACATTTGACAGCCAGGTGGTGTATTGCACTTCGCGTATGAAACCGGCTTCCAGCAATTCATCGGTGTGCTCCTCTAGCGCCTTTTTCCTGTCTACCCCAATCTTTCGCTTCCTCTGAGCCACTGGGGTTGAGTTCGGGCAAATTGCTAGTCTATGGCGCGAGACACCGGGTCTACCCCGGAATCTCGAGATGGCCGCCAGGAAAAGATGTCTTCGTTGCTCTTCAGGCAAGCTTCAAGCTCCGCTCGAATCATCGGGGGTAGATTCTTACCGATCTTGGTATTCTGCCCGGGGTTAGCTCCTAGGGCAAAATCCTCGAGTTCTCCATCTGGCTCAGTTCTTCTCATCTTCTCGTCCTCACGTAGATCTAACTCGACGAGGTTGACTGGCTTTTCATTTTCCTCATCTACGGACGCCTTGATTCTCTCCTTCCGGGCTGCTGGGTCGGCCTTGTTCATTTTGACTGTATCATAGTAACACTGCCAAGAGTCCTTCTGGTCGCCTTTGACCGTCACGATTTGATTTTTCTTGTTTACCAACTTCAATCGTTGGTGTTTTGTGGATACCAGCATATCCCAGTTATGGATCGTTGGACGTCCCATAATGATGTTATACGAGGAAAGGAAGTTGGCCACTACGAACCTGACTCGTTCTGATTTGAATGCTTCTTTTGTCCCTAGTGTCAATTTTAGCTTGATATACCTTTTAGGGCATGTATCTCGGCCATTGAGTCCGGTCAGGGTTGTTCTACATGGTTTCAAATCTTCTGGGTCCAACGCATTCGCTTGAAAGCGTCCTATAGGATGATGTCCACCGCGCTCCCATTATCGACCAAGATTTTCTTCACAGAACAACTGACCACAGTTCTCGTGATGACCAATGCGTTGTGGTGCCCTGGTGGTACGTCTTCTAGCTCTTCTCTAGTGAAACTTAGGACTGGGGGTTTGGGTTTTGCTATATCTTTCTCAAATTCCGGGCGGTCTCTGATTGAGAGAACCTCCCTCAAATATTTTTTCCTTTGGCTCACCGAATCTCCCCCGCCTCCGAAACCTCCACTGATTACATTACAGTCGTATTTGGGGTCTGGGAATTGGTCGTCGCTGTGTGTGGCTTTCTTTTTCTGCTCACGCCTCTTTTTCTCTAGGCGAGGTGGGCTCTTGCTTCTTCCCCCCTGCCTTTTGTTATTCTGACGTCCCTGCGTCTGAATGACATATCGGCGGAGCTTTCCTTCTCGGATGAACTATTCAATGGCATCCCTCAAGTCCTAACAACTTTCCATCGTATGACCGTGCTAATCGTGGAACTCGCAGTATAGGGATTTGTCCAAGCTGGCTTCCCTTTGCACTGGCCGGGGTCTCTCAACCATTTTCATCTCGGTCGCCGACACCTCTTTCCAGATCTGGGCTTGGGATATTTTTAAGGGAGTATACTTGTCAAAGCTTCCTTCCGGCTTTCCCCCTTTTGGTCTCGCCTCTCCACCTCGCCCTCGGGATTTCGGTTTGCGACCGGCGTATGCCTCCCTGGGCTTGGGGGTGGACTTCTGCCTCTCCCTTTTGCCGCCTGGTTCATCATTTCCATCTGTTCGAGTTCCAAGTACGTCTTTGATCGATCTGTGAATTCGATCAAAGTTCGAGGTCGATTCTTCATCACTGATTTCTTTAACTGTGATGTAGCATTTAGACCGGCTATGACGCAGTGTAGATGTACGTCTTCTTTTAAGCCGGGGACCTGGAGAGCAATGTCCTTGAACCGGTCCAAGTACTTTTGTAGGCTTTCATCAGATGATTGCTTGACCTGGTCCAGCTGAAACTCGGTTTTTGGCTGCTTCCGGCTTGTAGCGAAATTGAGCAAAAACTTATACTCCATGGTTTTCATGTCGGGTATAGAGTTTAGCGGCAAAGAATGGAACTAGGTTTGAGCTTCTCCTTGAAGTGTTCCTGCAAACAGCCGAGGTATCACGTGCCCTACGATCCCCTTCACCCCGATTTCCATCTTGAAGTTATTGAGGTAAACCTACGGGTCCTGGCTACCATTATACTTTGGAAGTTCTCGAGAATCCAACTTTTTGGGGTACGCAGCCGCCATGATATCCTTAGAAAACTGGTGCAGGAGGCTATCTCCGCTATGCCCCACTTCATCCGGCTTAGTCTTGTTGAATGATGGGGGAGTTGGTTCGTGGTTGTTCAAGGCCGAGCTGGCCAATGAAGGCTTCCCTTTCGCTTGAGACAAGTTTTTTTCACCAAGGGGGCGCGTGGCCTCATTGATTTCAGCGGCTGTTACGCCGCTATCCCAAATGGGCTTTTCCGCATCGCGAGGTGAAAGCCGAGTAGGATTCTCCAGCATCCTTCTTCGCTCCTTTAGAGACAAAATTTCCTGGTGCTCTTCCTCTGTGATCATACCCTGGTGATGTTCGACCATAATTTCCTCCTCCAGGCCCTCGTCGGGCTCTCTCCCCTTGCTGGTATGGATTGACGTCGAAATCATCACACGACTTGTACCCGCACCATCTTTCCTTACAGCTTCGGCCTGCTTCCCCTTCTGACCGGCACACTCTTCCCATTCTTGGCGTATCCGCTTCTGCTCATCTTTCCGCCAAATGGCATTTTGGCAGTTCAGGTTCTCTCGGATAAGTTAGATATCTTCCTCTCTCTGGAGTCGCTGGCGAGTTTCCATATTCTCCATTCTTCGAACCAGTGAATCCACTGTCTTATGCAACACCCTAGAATCGGGGTGAACCTCTTGGAACTTGCACGGAGGGGGAGGGATGTTCAGATTCTGCATGCGCTGCTGCCCTTGTTGGGCAGCCAGACTCGGGTGAGGAGAGTGGGCTGTGTCCTCGGTTTCGCCCTCGGTTACCACATTTACGTGGTCATGGTTTGGAGCTACCGAATCAGAGTATTGGATTATGCGCTCCTGCTGTGAGCGTTGTTGAGGTTCTTCTGTCGGTTGGTCCTGCAGAGTTGCATGACTACGGCTTCTAGTGCTCGCGGCCATCCTCAGTGATCAGCAGTGGCTTTGTGGTCTTGGGAGTCGAAGTTTACGATCCCCAAATGTTCTGTTATATAACACAGATGTCTAGCTTCAATGAGCTAGGAATGATTAATGTTGGATCAATGGACCTTTCAATGATCGAGTGTCAAAGAAAGGATACTGGCTCGATGATTCCTATGGGAAAGATATCGTCGAGATAGCTCATATCACAATGCAACACAGGTGAGGCGTTTCGCCAAAGGGAGTGGTGTGTGTGCAGTGTGACTGAATGATAAACTATTGAATAGAGAGAGATCAGAGTGCACCTAGTGGGTAATCTCCTATTTATAGGGATTACCTAGGGTTTCACTCCCATGCAAATGTGTCTATCCACCAGCCATTATGCGCCTCCCACGTTCTGCCAATACCTGCTCCACTACCTGTACGGCTCTGCATAACAGACAAGGTGGAGTAGTGATGAGCCATTTACCTGGTTAAATGGGTGATTTTACTGTAGGCTCTTCTATTGGGCCGGGTAGCCGGATGGCCCAATATATGAGCCCATAACACATTTCCACCTGCTTCATAGTTCTCGACGGCATCTCTCAGAGGAAAAGCCTTCGCGATCGGCGGGAATGGCAAGAAAGAAAGAAAATGCTCACCGCAAAAAACAAGAGGGTCACGTCGTTAATACTCACTGCCAGGGGTTCACAGGACTTATATAAAAATGGTTCAGGTGCTTTTCTCTTAGGTGTTTCTTACGTGTTTTTCCCTCTAATTAGAGGGTTTAGCCATTTTTTAAAAATATTTTATATATTCTATTTATTTAGATTAGATTATACGTTGGATCCTGAATTTTTTTTTGCACCCAATATATCAAATTAATTAATTTTCAGTCCTGCATTCAGAAATATTTTTCCTGTAACCCCAATATTCTGAAAATTAATTTATTTGAAATACTAGGTGCAAAAAATATTTCAGGATGCAGCATATAATCTAATCTAAATAAATAGAATATATAAAAAAATAGAAAATAAAAATGTCTAATCCCTCTAATTAAAGGGAAAAGCACCTAAGAAGCATCTAAGAGAAAAGCACCTAATATGAATTCAAAAAAGGGTCATATGGTGATATAACTAACTTAGAGAGTAATAATCTTTATTAAAAAAAAAATTTAGAGGCTAATAAATGTTTATTTATCAATTTTGTAAAAGCTCAAAATTTGAATTATTTTAGTCTTTTTATTAGGAGTTTGAGAAGATTTGTCTAAACATTTAATGAGCTTTTCTTTCATTTTTATCCCTAATTAATTATATGTATTGCATTCATTATATTTAATTTATTTCTCTCTCTTACTTGCCCCCTTATGAATAAGGACATACTTAGAAAACAAATTTTAATCATTTTTTTAAACTGCATCGCTTATTGAACTCTTATAAATAAAACCAAAAGGAGTATGTCTCTCTCTCTCTTTTTGGAGTAAAATACTCAAATCACTTTTTTTTGTTTTTACCTTAATTACATGGGTCTCTCCTCTACTTAAAAAAAAAAAAAAAAGAATTGGTGCCTGTGCATTGCATGAGGAAGTTCATATATACCTGATAGTCAATAAGGTTATATGAACTTGGTTACAGGTGTCAGCACTTGTATATGCCTTTTTTTCCTCAATCAATTTTTTCCAAGAGCGGACAACATTAAGAGAGAAAGGAAATTTCTTAAAGACTTTGAAATTCTTTAAATTTATTAATATTTTTGCCCTCAAGTTCAAAAGCCTGAATAAATCACAATGCAAAGACATAATCCAAATAAATTAGAACCAATTAAATTAAATAAGTGTAATTTTTTTTTATTAGACATATGTTTAACGGAATATATTTATGAATTATAAAATATCAATACAAGGATATCTTGGCAAAAAACCAAAAAAAAAAAAATCTCAAAATTATATAATTTTATAATATTATAAATTAAATGAGTGTGTGTAATTGCAAAACATTTTAGCTAACCTTTTATTTAGAATATTTTATCTTTAGTAACTGTTTATAAATAAAAGAGATTAAACATTTAAATTTATCAAAAAAATTAGTTATAAAATTAATTAGCTTTGTAATGTTGTAATCAATTTAACAATGTGACAGAAAATATGAAAATAGATATGAAAACTATTTTTAAAATTTTGTATAAATATATGTTATTAATGATTATTTACTAATTTTTCGTTTAAGAATGTGCGTTAGGTCAAAATGACGGGTCAATTCTGTGATTAACTGCTCACTCGGATAATAAGGCACCAACTAGTAAATGTATTTTGTCATTTTAATAAGGCACTTTTTTGTTCCTAAGAAGCATAATTATCTTTTTCCATATATGCCCCTAATTAATAAGGATAGTGGGTGAGAGTAATAATTAATATGATATTAGAGTTTAGTGTAATTAGTAGAGGTGATATCGAAAATTACTTAAATTTTAGGATATCTTTATTGACTTTCACTGTTTTTATTAGGTTGTGAAAATTGTTAATTAGTGCCTTATAATAAGGATCAGAGGAAGTATCAATTAACGATTGGTGGATTATGGATGAAAGTTAAATCTCAACTAGAATGAAGATCTTCATAATTTATAGTAAGTGCATGTTTGGGAAACGACTATAGTGTGGTTTCAAAAGTCATTTTCTACAAGTTGAGATAAAACTTCTCTCATATACGTAGCTCATAAATAATAAAAAGGGTTAAGGTGTAAAAACATACATGTGCTTTGGTCAGAGGAGCGCCCAGTAGCAAGTGCTTTTTTGAGGTGCAAAAGTACACACGTGGTTACAAATTATGTGAAAAAATACCGTTTGACTGTTAAGTTTGATTTTTTTTGCTGACTGGATGATGACGTGTCATTTCAAATGTGCAAAAATATACGTGGTTTGTCAAAAAGAGCACCCAACACCAAATTTTCATTTCCATAATTTTTTTAAAATCTCTATTAAATTTTTTAATTAATAATTAATAAATGAGTATTTATCCATTTGAAATTAGATATTATAAATACTATATTTAATTAAAAATAATTTTAATTTTTTCTGGTTCCATTTGTTAATACACCAGCGAAGGGGCAAAACAGTGACAAAAATCTTGGACCCTAATTTGGAAGCTTCATTGCATATATTTTATACACAAATTTATATATAACAGAAAGAGATTTGTATTGTAAGGTTACAGTTTAATACTTCAGGTTCACCTTATCTCTCGCAACTATTATTCTTGAATATTGGAAATGGCAGCTTCTTCTTCTACAAGACTACAACAGAGGGGAGTGTTGATGTATTTCACTCTATCTTTTTTCCCCTCTCATTCAATATGTCTTTTAATATGTGTAAAATTAGATATATATTTTTTAACTTAACAAATTTATTGAGTTAACTATCATTTTTTTATGAATTAATTGAAGTAACTAATATAGTGCATTTGAAGAACAATTTAAAACATGTTAGGTAACCTTTTTTTTATATATATTTCTTACCTCATTTATGAAAACTTATCTATTTAAATTGTTTTAAATGTCTTAATTAAATATTTCAATTGTGTAACATCCAGAAATCTGAACACTAGTTTAATAAGACCAATTTTAGGGGTGAAATTTCAAGGAGATAAAGAAGAAAAATAAGTATTAAAATTATTGAGTGACCTAGAAAGATCAAAGAAACAATATGGAACATTATTTTGGAGAATTAGGAAATTATGAGGAGTTTTAGTTTCCCAAAATGTACCACAGAACACCTTGATACAAATTTTATAGAATTAACTAGTTGAACGAAGAGTCACAATTCCATGACATTCAATCAATTCACATGTTAGGACTTGCAACTCTTTATCAACAGAAACAATAACAATAACAACAAAAACATGTTTTATCCCATTAGATGAGATTGGCTACATGGATAACATGACATCATCGTGATTTACCAACACCCAAAACTTTGAATAAATTGTTTGACCAAGACGACCCGCTCAATAACTTTGTTGAGTATTTTCTTTAATTTTTCTCCACTCTTTTTCAGAAGACTGTATATTGTTTGATCCACTCTCCACACCATCACCAATGCTCAATAACCCCGCCGCCCATGTTTATAGCTGATCCTAAACTCCAACAAAGGAGAACAGTTGTATTAGGGATTTGACAGCCAGTATCAAACCCTCTCAAATCTTTATGACATGGATCTATAATAATAACAAATAATAGTAGAAAGAACCAGCAAATGGATAACTTGCGTTTTGACATTACAAAACTATAATATATCTCGATAAAAATACAAGAGGAAACTGATTCAAGCAAATCCTGTAACCCCTATATAATACACCTAAATACAGAATGAAAACCACAAAAGAAGAAATCAGAAAGGTACCATAATGACATAATAACAGTAAGCCACAAAGCAGGAGTTTTAGCTATCCAGAGGCCAGAACTCTCCCAAACCTTAACTTCACTGAAATTGAAAGATTTCCCTTTCCTCACCCAGAAATCAAGGTTCTATATACCAAAAACATATCACTGTATGTACCTCTATTTGCACCTAATCCTTACTTGTCTACCACCTCTTTAGTCCCGCGATTATGAAACTAGGTAAAAATCTCTTGAACACAGGGTAAGCCTTCCTAGATCCTCTGTTCTTGATCAAAGGAAATTACTAATGAATCTTTTATTAATCTCCAATTCCATCATAATGCTTGGTGAGCAAACTGGATGAGGTCAGTCATGGTTAAAGATGACAAATATAGATAAGAAATCTTTGCACAACGAATCAAATATGATAAGGGAACTTAAAAGCAGCCTTTCAGAACCGTCTAAAATAATAGTGGGAAAGAAGATCATTGCCAGGGCCCATTGCAATCTATTTCATAGTGCTTTATGGAAACAGGGCGTTCAGATAAGAAAGTGAAAATTTGGCCCCAAAAAATAAGGAAGTGCAAATTTGTGCAAGGGTCATTTGGTTGTTGCAATTGTTTTGCTTCTTGGTTATATTTTGCAGCTGATTTCTGTTTTTGCAATAGCAGGGGTTGCTCGAAAAGTAGCCCCTATTTTTTTTTTATTTTTTTAAAAAAAAACAACATAAGCAACAATATAATACTCGATGATTATATCGACAATAACAATTAAATATTATTTTGACCATATTATTTTATGGTTATACGGAAAGACGGTCCATATATACTTGACGATTGTTAAAGGAAGACCGTTTAGTAATACTATAAAGGCTAAAATATACTTTTAATTCTTTAAGTTTTACATAAGACATACTTTTGGTCCCTTAATTTTATAAAGTATACTTCTGGTCCTAAAATTCTAACACCGTTAATGTTGCTAACGGAAAAAACTGACGTAGTGAACTTGTAACATCCCATTTTCAAAAGCAGTATATTTTTTTTTCATCAGAGTAGAGCATCGGAGCAATTGAGTAACTGATACATTTATTCAAATTGCGTAAGTCCGTCGATTCTGAAGCGGTACATTGACCGAGAGTTTTCAAAATGAATAACACCCGAAGAAAGTCTTCGGTCGGGACTCGTACGCCCGCTCGCCTTTCTCCTCGGTCCTCGGTTCTTCCGAACTCGACGCTATGATAAGAGCGAGATCCAATTACAATTTGGATCTCGGTAATCTGGCTAACCTCATGCTTAAATACGACTACATATACACGACAACGAATCAATACAACGAGTCCACAACAGATGTATGATTAAAAATACATAACCACGTATGTAAGATAATAACCACGTATGTAACATAACCACGTATGATACAAAGAATAATAACCTCGTATGTGACATAACCACGTATGTGACATAACCGTGTATATAACATAACCACGTATGCTACAACAACAAACGAAACACAACAAACATATATAATCATACAATAACCATCGAGTTAGTGTTACAAAGACGCGAACGTACCTTTTTGGCGGTACAACGGAACTTTTACTTTAAAAACGTGAAATTTCCGACAAATGGAAAAATAGCGGTGTGACGGCGGCACAACAGCCGGCTCGACAATGTACGATTATCTCGTATATCCTATAAGGATAATATTTAACAACTTTTAGCATCATAACGAGGCATTTTAGGTACAAATTACCATTTTGCCCCGAACCCCTAATCGGCGGAATTTCGCGAGCTTATTTATTTTCACTCTATCTCTCTAGAATTTTGACAGATCTTTTCCCTCATCATAATTTCGAAATATATATCATATTTACCCCTAAATATGATATCTAGACTATCTTGAAAAATTAAAGATAAATCTAGCATTCCTACTATATCTACCGAAAGAACTACCGAAACTAAAGACCAGGGACCGAAGAACTTACTTAGACTTTCTCCAGAGCTTCTCTCTCTAACTTCTCTCTAAGAGGCAGATTTTTGGTGTGAGAAATGAAGAAGAGGAGCTTGGTATTTATAGAAAAAATTCAGGACGTAAAGGGAATTTTCTGCTTTGTTTTTGAACCGTTAGATCTAGGGTTTTGGGAGGAGCAATCTTGGCCCTCCATCCATAGGTGCCGACCTCTTTGGCCCAAAAAGTCAAAGAATGAGTTGTCATCTTGCTTTATGGCCTCCTGGTCCGATAAAGCTACCCGATCGATGTCCGTTTCGCGCGATTTCGCGAAACTCAAAAATCCGGCGTGTAACTTTGAAGATCTTTCCATCCTCTTTCATATTATCTATTTGGATCCTCTTTTTGATCATATCCAGGTATTCTCCGGTGCGTCGGAAGATATTCGGACAAACGCATCCGATTACGAAATCGCTTCCGATAGAACCAACTTCTGGACAACAATTCACTGAATCGTAAAATGTCCAGTTGTTGCCTAACTTAATCTCGTATTTAAAAAGACACAATTGTTTCTATAGGTTCTCACTTTGCCTATCCGACTCCACTCTATCCCGATCAACTTTTCGTCTTATTTGAAATTAGGGTTTTCGGTTGCGGAATCGACGCTGGTAAATTCTTTCTTCGTGTAGAATTTCACTTGTACTTAATTTGATCGATCCGAAAAGACTTTTACCTCGGTTTACCTATAGAATTTATTTCTAACTTTTCCCAGAATCGCCTATAAGCGACTCACCGCATTATATTATTATTTTATTCTAATTACCATTTTAATTATTTAAACAATTCTTTTTAATTAAAAATACTTAGAATTTCGCCCCCTCTTTTAAAAATTCAGATTTATTTATTTTTCTATAATTTTTTCCATTTTTTAAAAATATAATATTTTTTACCAAAAATTCCCGTTTTACCCCCGCCGTTAGGGCTTAATCGACCTAATTTCTTCGTTTAGTGGTCTTTTTAGGATCGGGTTTCTTCATATATTTATCTTTACCAATTTTACAGTATATTGTTATCTTGCAAACTTTTATACGACATTGTCATTTTATATCCTATGTAAAATATTAACAATGTTTACCCTATCGTGTTACTTTATGGTTCAAAATGCTTTTTAAACTTTTCTTCATGTTATTTCCTCTGAAATAATTTATTAAATTCTCATAATTAGGGATAACACTTCCATATTTTTCTCATAATTTTTCATGATCTTTCGTATTTATCATAATATTTTTAGACGTTTTTATCACCATTATATCATTTTTAGTCATTCGTTCATCGATTTTCCGTAACTTTTTTGACAATTTACTCTATAATTATAACAATTTTCTATAATAGTTTTAAGCTCATGATTTTGCTTTATCAAAATATTCGTTAATTTCCGTTATCTCAAAACTTCAGTTTTACTAAAATCCGGGTATTACATTTCTCCCCCCGTTAAATAAAATTTCGTCCTCGAAATTTGCTCTATAACAACTTAGACTCTATCTATCTAAATTTCGGACTATTCGCTCTGAAACTTTTCTCTATATGTCGGCCGCTCCGCTTGACGAACGAGAATTCACTCTGGTTTGACCGTAACGATCTTGTCATGTCGTACTTTGATATATAGTATTTTCCGTGGCACCCATATACCCCCGGTCAACACCAGATATCAAAATGTCTCCATGACGCCCATACACCATGGTAACACAAGATACCTTAAATGTTTCCATGACGCCCATACACCATGTCAACATAAGATACCTCCTACTCAATGACACGATCGCAGTCGGATAGTAGTAACTATGAGATATGCATCGGAAACTAAAATTTTCTCTGAAAGTAAGACATCTATTTATCAAACCATAGGGGATTTCTTTTTCCCTGTACTCAGGTGTAGTTTTTCGAACACAGGACTTTTCGTCCATTAAAACACAGGACTTATTGTCCTTTCCCGAGTTTCTTTCAACTCAAAAGGTACTACAAACACTTGTGTTAGCGACAATTCTATACAATACTCACTAACTCTAGGTCTTACATCAATTAGTTCAACTTGAGAGGCTTCAATAGGCGAGGCGTAAGTCATCACGCCGTCCCCGTGACAAGACATATCCCGACCCATAGCTAATGGCACCACGACCATCTACTTGGATCCGGACAACCAACTCTTGGTGCTATGACCAACTTCGTTCTCGCCTATGCAAGCTCGTCTCGCCTCGTGTTCTACGCAATGATTTAAGTTTTACTCTTTAAGCTTTATCAATGGTTATGAGAAAATTTCGGTATGAATCTGCGGTACTATCCCGCTAGATTCGAAACTAAATATCTATGTTACTATCTTGGAAGATTGCTATTCCTTGATGTACAAATGAAGTGGTGTTCCGAGCATACGTCAACCCTTGACAAAACGTAGGAATTACATAACCGAGTAAATCGTAGATCATGGGAAGTGTGTATGTGTTCATGATAGTCATTACATCCATCCCGCGATGGTTGATACAAAGTCACAACTCTTGTACTTTGTTCGGTATCATTTGATACGATATTTTAGATGTTGATCCTATGCTAGGTATTAATGTCATAGTGAATTTTGAGAATGTCGTCGATGTTTGTGAACGGGGTTTTGAACGAGATATGTATATTTGATTTGGAATTTAAACATGCTTACATAAGCAAAATAGTTCACACCCAATGGTGTAGCTACTACCGGATCATAAGGTAATACGTATATGTATGCATCCCAAAATGATTCGCATATGCATCGACATAACGAGTGATTAGCACCCGTGTCGTACAATATCTAAGGTAGGTTCCCATCGAGAGATAGTTATGCGGATCCTCTCTCGGAGATTATTCGGCCTCGTTAGTTGTCAAAGCGAAAACCCGGCCGGGTTTTGTGGCCTTATCCCCGTAGTCCTTTGAGGACAGTTCATGTATAAGTGCCCCGGCTTCGACACTTGTAGCATATCTGCTCCCCGCACGCTTGGTTCTGGGTGGTTCGTTTTGCATTTTGGACATGGTCGGGGTCCGAGGCATTCCCCGGGTTGTTCTGTTGCTCGGATCGGTATGGCATCTTGCCTCCCCCTTGAGGGTTATTCCATGGTTGCGAGGAACTTCCGCGGCTCAACCCGTCACGACTTGCACCGCGGTTGTCGATTCTTGATGTGCGTAGTTCCGTTATGTTACGTTCGATCAACCGGCATGACTCCACCGCTTGGATCAATTAAGGAACTGTTGGGATACCGGCTTTTCCCTTATTTCATACTTTAGCCCGTCTACCATCCCGCTTGCCTTCCGGCTCTCGTCAACGTTACGTTTCGTATATGAAGAATATCGAGACAGTTGGTAAACCGGCGAAGTAGTCATCGAATGACTCCTCGTGACTTTGTCGAATATGGAGGAATTCGGACTCCTTGATAACTTGTACCGAAGGAGGAAAATATTGTTCGTTGAACTTCTCCGGAAATTTCTCCCAAGTCACGGGACAATAATGGGTTTGCAATGTTACGCAATGCTTTTCCACCATCGGTGCATCCCCTTCCAGCTTATAGACGCAAGTTGGGCTTTTCGGTTTTCCGGACAATCCATCACTTCGAAGATCTTGTCCAGTCTCATAAGCCGCCTTCGGCCGAATCGAGCTTACCACGAAAAACCGGAGGTTTGAGCTTGCGAATGGGTGACCCATTGCTTTGTGGTCTCAACCACTTTGTTGGGTCGAGGTAGCACCGCTATTGCCCTATTACGTCGAGGGGGTGTCGAGATCTATCGACTCCTCGGTTCACGTTCATCATCGGGTTCGGTTTCATCTTCTTCCTCGGCGATTCGTCGTTCCTCATTGGCTCGGTCACCTTCCTCTTCTCTCCCGCCTTTCGCAAGGAGTTCATCAATAAGAGCCCTTTGTTCTTGCAAAGATCCCCGCATTTCTTGCAACTCATTTCGCTCGGTTGCTGCGGTCCTTGTCGTTCGGGTTCGTGTACGGTATTGGTATTATTCGTGGCCGTCTCCCCCTACCTCTACCTCTCGCCGGCCTCCGAGCTCCGGCTCCTCTTAAATTAGCCATGTCTCACTCTTTTTCCTTCATTAGGGAAAACGTTAGATTTTTTTTTTTTTTAAAAAAAAATGGTTACTCTATCGCAGACTTTATCACACTAGTACTACGAACGGACACTCGTACTATTTCCCTCGTTCGGGGTTTCGTTGGTTCTTTCCACTGAAAACTAATAGAACTTCTCAACATGGTTCAAATACCACATGAATATATCTTTGTCGGTCTCCAAGTTTCGTCGGCGTGGCCTCGTCACGAGTTTCATCCGATGTGGCCCAGCTCCACATATAAGGTCCGGGTTAGGGTGAAGTTACCGTCCGGTCAAACGCGATTATCGAATTATCAGGATTAATAGAGACTGATATTAGTACCGACAATGGATTTGCGGATTCTGGGTTGAGTGATGCACCGACAAAGGGTGGTACACCGGTTCAAGATGGTATACCAGTTCAAACTGGTACACCGACCTAGGGCTACCTCGATACTCATTTTCAAAACACGCTCAAAGTTTAAAAGGCCGATTTGAACATAACTCCGTTAACCGAACGAGAATGGCCGGATAAGTGTCTATCATGGGACCTCGCCAACTCTATGGCGACCGATTGGCCACACCCACATAGACTAGCCTTAACCGTCCTACCATACCGTCCGTAATAACATAGTCATATCAATGCCAGGACTACTGCTCTGATACCAAAAGTGTAACATCCCATTTTCAAAAGCAGTATATTTTTTTCATCGAGTAGAGCATCGGAGCAATTGAGTAACGATACATTTATTCAAATTGCCGTAAGTCCGGCTGATTCTGAAGCGGTACATTGACCGAGAGTTTTCAAAATGAATAACACCCGAAGAAAGTCTTGATCGGGACTCATGACGCCCGCTCGCCTTTCCTCGGTCCCGGTTCTTCCGAACTCGACGCTATGATAAGAGCGAGATCCAATTACAATTTGGATCTCGAGTAACATTAACCTCATGCTTAAATACGACTACATATACACGACAACAAAGAATCAATACAACAGTCCACAGATGTATGATTAAAAATACATAACCACGTATGTAAGATAATAACCACGTATGATACAAAGAATAACAACCTCGTATGTGACATAACCACGTATGTGACATAACCGTGTATATAACATAACCACGTATGCTACAACAACAAACGAACACAACAAACATATATAATCATACAATAACCATCGAGTTAGTGTTACAAAGACGCGAACGTACCTTTTTGGCGGTACAACGTAACTTTTTAAAAAAACGTGAAATTTCCGACGGCGGAAAAACGGCGGTGTGGCGGCACAACAAATGCGGCTCGACAGCCGGTACGATTATCTCGGATATCCTATAAGGATAATATTTAACAACTTTTAGCATCATAACGGGCATTTTAGGTACAAATTACCATTTTGCCCCCTGAACCCCTAATCGGCGGAATTTCGCCGAGCTTCGTTTTTTCACTCTATCTCTCTAGAATTTTGACAGATCTTTTCCTCATCATATTTTCGAAATATATATCATATTTACCCCTAAATATGATATCTAGACTATCTTGAAAAATTAAAGATAAATCTAGCATTCCTACTATATCTACCGAAAGAACTACCGAAACTAAAGACCAGGGGACCGAAGAACTTACCCGAGACTTTGCTTAGACTTTCTCCAGGCTTCTCTCTCTAACTTCTCTCTAAGAGGCAGATTTTTGGTGTGAGAAATGAAGAAGAGGAGCTTGGTATTTATAGAAAAAATTCGGACGTAAAGGGAATTTTTCGCTTTGTTTTTGAACCGTTAGATCTAGGGTTTTGGGAGGAGCAATCTTGGCCCTCCATCCATAGGTGCCGACCTCTTTGGCCCAAAAAGTCAAAGAATGAGTTGTCATCTTGCTTTATGGCCTCCGGTCCGATAAAGCTACCCGACGGTGTCCGTTTCGCGCGATTTCGCGAAACTCAAAAATCCGGCGTGTAACTTTGAAGATCTTTCCATCCTCTTTCATATTATCTATTTGGATCCTCTTTTTGATCATATCCAGGTATTCTCCGGTGCGTCGGAAGATATTCGGACAAACGCGTCCGGTTACGGAAATCGCTTCGATAGAACCAACTTCGGACAACAATTCACCGAATCGTAAACGTCCGGTTGTTGCCTAACTTAATCTCGTGTTTAAAAAGACACAATTGTTTCTATAGGTTCTCACTTTGCCTATCTGACTCCACTCTATCCGATCAACTTTTCGTCTTATTTGAAATTAGGGTTTTCGGTTGCGGAATCGACGCTGGTAAATTCTTTCTTCGTGTAGAATTTCACTTGTACTTAATTTGATCAGTCGAAAAGACTTTTACCTCTGGTTTACCTATAGAATTTATTTCTAACTTTTCCCCGGGCCTATAAGCCGACTCACCGCATTATATTATTATTTTATTCTAATTACCATTTTAATTATTTAAACAATTCTTTTTAATTAAAAATACTTAGAATTTCGCCCCCTCTTTTAAAAATTCAGATTTATTTATTTTTCTATAATTTTTTCCATTTTTTAAAATATAATATTTTTTACCAAAAATTCCCGTTTTACCCTCGCCTTCGTTAGGGCTTAATCGACCTAATTTCTTCGTTTAGTGATCTTTTTAGGATCGGTTTCTTCATATATTTATCTTTACCAATTTTACAGTATATTGTTATCTTGCAAACTTTTATACGACATTGTCATTTTATATCCTATGTAAAATATTAACAATGTTTACCCTATCAGGTTACTTTATGGTTCCGAAATGCTTTTTAAACTTTTCTTCATGTTATTTCCTCTGAAATAATTTATTAAATTCTCATAATTAGGGATAACACTTCCATATTTTTCTCATAATTTTTCATGATCTTTCAAATATTTATCATAATATTTTTAGACTGTTTTTATCACCATTATATCATTTTTAGTCATTACATTCATCGATTTTCCCGTAACTTTTTTGACAATTTACTCTATAATTATAACAATTTTCTATAATAGTTTTAAGCTCATGATTTTGCTTTATCAAAATATTCGTTAATTTCCGTTATCTCAAAACTTCCGATTTACTAAAATCCGGTATTCAGAACTCGAGTGATGACTAATAGCATTTAATTACACAAATTTTATATATTCTTCAATTTACCCATATTTTAAATTTAAGCTTAATAGCATTTAATTACACAATCATCACTTAAGTTTACACCATTATCACTTGAGTTTGCATTTTCCATTAGTAAAATTAACGGTGTTAGAATTATAGGATTACAAGTATACTTTATAAAGTTAAGGGACCAAAAATATACCTCATATAAACTTAAAGGATTAAAAGTATACTTTAGCCTACTATAAATAGTACCCACATGGTCATATTAGAAACCTCAAAACTAGACGGTTGTGGTATAAAAACTATCAAATAAGGTACCCAATATTTGACAGTTTAGAACTGACAATATTTTCTTAAAAAATATCTTTGTAATAAGGGGTAAAAATACACATATACTTTTTCTCGGAGGAGCGTCTAACACTAAATGATTTTTTTAGTTGTAAAAGTGACTACGTAGTTACAAATTAGATGCAAAAATATCGTTTGACTATTAAGTTTGACTTTCTTTTCTGACTAAATGGTGACATGGCTTTTAAGATGAAAAAAATATATATGTGATTTGACCAAAAGAGCACCCAATATCAAGTACTTTTTTTATGTGCAAAAATATCGTTTGTCCATTAAGTTTAACTTTTTTGTGTGGAAAAAATAATACCAGTCAGTACACTAAAATTTGACGGTTGTGGTATAAAAATTATCAAATAAGGTACCCAGTATTTGACAGTTCATAACTAACAATATTTTCTTAAAAAATATTTTTTGGTATATTTCTTAAAAAAAATGATGCATCGTTATTTGACAGCTCCTAATTATCAGATATGAGGACAATGCATGGAACAACGATCTTGTAAAAATAGTAAAGGATTTTCGTCTCTCATGATAAATCAATTTTAAAAAATGTTATCATATTTTTATGAGCTTTTAAAAATAATCGGAGCCTAAAATATATTTTTAATTATTTTGATAAGCTACTTTGAGTATTTCTAAAAAAGTAATGTAAGCTATTAGAGAGAAAATTGTCATAAAAAGATGGTGATCCATGGAGATATTTAAAATTTAAAAATAACTGAATAATAAATCATTTTTTTGTAAATAGAGATACATAAAGATATAATAAAATTTAAATATTATCAAATAATGATATATTTTATGTGTGCGAAAAAAAATTATATAATTTATGCTTTTCATAAAATCTCAACACAATAAATCACTTTAATAAAATATCAAAAGTATCAAAAAATCACTTGTACTTTAAGATTGAACATGACCATCGACATCAAGCATGGAACAACGATCTTGTGGTTGAGTTCATTTGTTGTGGTCGCTAGTTTCGTTGTTCAAGGTCAAGAGTGTAACACCCAAATTCCATACTTTAAATAATGTAGGTTGACACTTGGTTTTAGAAAAATCGATAAAATTTGAGGTGCTACCGCTTTGAGTGATGCGGAAACGGAGAGCATGCACTAAATGCCCAGACATATGCTGATGCCCTGACATATGCTGGTATATTAAAAATTTCTCGAAGAAATATTCGTGTGATACAATAACATAGGACTTGTATAATTACAACTTTTCAATAGTAACTATACATTCTTAAATCAAGTCTTAACTAGACTTGTGGTTTAGAACCCAATACAGTTAATCAAACCCATTTGGCCAGGCCGGATAAAGTCTAGTAGAAGTCTCCCCGTCTTTCACGGTGACTTATGACTGAACCACATAGACCGACCCTTTCTTCGGCACTAAATGGTTTGAAACAACCCTATCGGATTCATGCCAGAACTAGTCCTATCAGACTTCTTCTGACTTTCATCTCGGCCGGTGCATCTTCACGGCTTCATCCATCGGTGCCTCTTCTCGACTTCGTCCATGTCACCTTCTCACATTCAGGTTCCTTTCCTGAACTATTAGTCAAATCTGAGGTCCAATACCCATCGGACCTCAGGTAACAGTTAACCTCATGCTCAAGTAAAACAATATACGACAGATATTCCTTACATTTCAGCATCAACCATATATAGCACACAATAAATATAAGGTTACAACAGTACGTAGCACACAGCAGATGTAATGTTAACAACACAACAATACATAGCACACAACACATGTAATGTTATCCACGTTTGCACTAACCAGTGCCACGATGGCCCCTCATGTCCTCAGCGCTAGGAAAACAATCTCACGGTGTTATCAAGACTATAACCCGCATACAACTGAATGTATAAATAGTGACCTAAGACAGAGTCTTAGCCACGGTACATGACCCAAGACCTAGTCATGTCCATGACCCTATGAATCATCCTATCACATATAAGCATACAAGACACATCAGAGTTAAAGTTACTAGTACGCGAACGTACCTTTCACCGTGTAATGGCCAACATGCCCTACCTTTGAATCCGACTCCGGACTTCCCGGATATTCTATACATTATCGTCAGATTATTTCTTTTTACATGATATTATAATTAATATCATATTTCCTAGAATAATATCAACAAAGGATATATCCACATATTTTGACATTTCTACCCTTGGTGGATTTGTTATTATAGTTTTGCCCTTACAGTTTCTTAAAAAACGTCATTTCAGCATTTTTGGGCAGATTTTTCAAAAACTTTGAAAGATCATAATTAATTCTACAAAACTTGAAATGAGGATCCGTAAAATTCCTCATGACCCTTGACATGTCTATTTTCAAGGAAAAATATTCCAAGAATCTAGAACACCAAGAATCATTCCCAGTTTTCATTTTCTCAACGCTGCCCAGACTTTTTTCCAGCAAAAATAGCTTAACTTCAAAAATTCATATCTCCTTGACCGAAGATCAAAACGTTACATATATTATATATTTGGAAAGCCCTACATATCTAATTTATTCCTGTAAAATTTTATAATTTATTGACTTCATTTTCAACATAAAATAATAGCATCTTTTCGCTGGTTTGCACAGAATTTTAAACCGACAATTTCTACCATTTTCACAATCTTGTTCCACTAACTCTAAAAATTGTTTCCCAACATGTTTCCTCCTCATTAGAATTTTACAATTCAAGGAGGCCTAAAAACAAGAGTAGGAATTTATTTCCTAATTTTCTAGATTAAACTAACATTTATACTAAGAATTAAAAGCTAAAACTCAAGAATTTACCTCTTGAAGAACCTTGCTCCTTCTCCCTTGCTCCAAGAACTTCACTCTACTCACTCTCTAATCTTAAAATCAGATGTTTTAGACTGATTTTGGTGTGAATAATTTGAAGAGAAGAGCCCTCTATTTATAGGGAAAATTCAAGGGTTAAAATAGTCATTTACAAGGTAATCCAAATTTCCTTCTTCCCTTACAACCATAGGATTTAAAACCACTTTTTCATATTCAATCCCATCCCTCCATGAGCTTGCCGACATCCCTTAGCATTCAATTTAATGTGTTTGTTTATTAATCAAATATCTTTGATTATTTAATAATAAATTCATCTAACTCCTCCATGTATTCAGTCGACATACTCCACCTTTCCTAGCCATTTAATATGTTATTTCATTAGCAAATATCTCTTGGTTCACTCCTCTAATTGGCTAGTTGCTTTTATTGACTTTTCAAAGCTAAGCTTGCATGATTATATCATAAATAATCTCTTTTCTTCCTTCACAATCAGCTGCACGTTTTTTCTAAATTTTGCGGCTGATTAAGAAGCTTAATTTAAATCATGGCAATTAATGCTTATTTAGACAAGTATTATTTCATTCTCTTTGGCATAATTATTTTCAAATATAATTAGCCCTTTTTTTATGCTTTTAATTTTTCTCTAATTAATTAGGAGAATTTATGCAAGCTAATTTGCCCATTATTTTCTAATTGTCACTTAATTCAATAAGTGTTTTTATAACTTTTTCATGGCTCTTTTAAACTTATAATAGCCATTATTTTATGTGACTCTATGTCACATATGTTGACTAATTTAATATGGTAACATATTCAAAAATACCGGATTTTTGGTAAATCAAAAATCGGGTATTACAAAGAGATTCATATCTTAAATGCTCCTTTCGGTCCTTTATATAAGATGTAGTTAACTTTTTTTATAGAATGTAAAGAAACTAAATAAATTATTTAATCATAACATATATCATTAGATTATATATCAGTTTAAAAGTAAGACAGATTAGTTTAGAAAAAAACAATGAATATGAATATTTTAAATTAATTTATTTAGCTTTCGTAATTTATCCAAAAATGTCAATGATAATTATATTAAGTACTTGAGAAAATAATTATTTTAGTGTCAGTAAAGAAAATCAATATAATGACGTGGAGGGAATAACAAATTTGATGCTGATGCAAATGGTTCATTTGCAGATAAAGTGAATAAACTAGGGAACGACCAAAAGAAACTAAAAAGACAGTACATTATAAATAAATGTAGTTACAACATATAACCATATTATCGGTACTAAATGTTTGGTAATTGTGTTTTCTTATGCGTGAAAAAGAAGCAAACTAGCAGTTTTGTTGTGGCATGTGATGTTGATGATGATGGTAAGTTATGTGTATTTTGAAAGGGAGAAAGACACAACAGTTTTCTAAAAAATCTGCATAAACATATAAATCCCAATTGAAGATCTAGAAAATTGGTCTAATTGCTGTGAAGTCCCCGACAACTTAGCTTAGTTTGAGATTAAATTTTGTAATGAAATTATCTAAATGCCTTTAATTGGAAAAAATAACAAATGGCAAGTGTAACTAATAACAACCATAACTTATCAAATGACAAAAACAACAACTAATTTCATTGAGAGCAATTAACAATAGTTTAATAAGTACTCCCTCCGGTCCTAATTATAAGACCTAGTTGACTTTTTTGGAAGAGATTAAGAAAGCTAATCAAATCAATTTAGAGTATTTTTTTTTCTTCAAACTAATTAATTTGACTTATAAACTAATATATAATCTAAAGATATACAAAATATGAAATGATTAAGTAACTTAATTAGCTTCCTTAATTTCTCCAAAAAAAAAACTAGATCTTATAATTAAGACCGGAGGTAGTAATGATTATCTTTTCAAATGTTTCAATGCTAAGAATCTATGTATCTTATGTCTAGGATTGTTGGAAGCAGAAACGGATAGGCCGGCATGTGGCCTAATCACTCTCAAAGAAGAAGGCCGGCATGTGGTCTAAACGGGACATGATTAAGTTAGAACTAAAGTAAATTAGCATGTTCTCTAAGTTTGCTTGATTGAGATTCATGAACTATGAACTTGAATTGAAAAATAAGATTGAGATAGTCTAAATTATAAGACAATGATCCGAATGTTACTTAATTTTGCATCCCAATAATGCTCCTCAATAACTACTTTCTAGAGGGAAAGAGAGATTGTTTCACTTAATTAATGACCATTAATTTAATGGTGGCAGTTTAATCATTGAATGAGAGCATTTTTTGGTAAATAATGTATTAATTTGTGACAGATTCAATAAGTTTAATTGTTTTAACCATGGTAATTAAACACGGACCGGACCGGCAGGTTCGGACCGGAAACCGCCGAACCGGCCATGAAACCGGTCCGGTCAGCCATAGAAACCGGGGTCAAGGTTTTTTTTAAGAGAGAGATGAACAGGCAGAGACCAGAGAAAAGCCACCAGATATTAAGAAGCCGCCAGTGAGATCGACGAGGAGGGAGACCAGAGCGACCGCTACTCCTTTCCCCTTAGAAATCGCCGAAGATCGATAAGGAGGGAGGCCACCAGTTTGGCAAAAGCTGTGGGGGTGGTTTGGGTGAAAAATAATGAACCTTGCAGAGAGAATCATGTACTTCAAGAATGGCTAATGAACCTTGCAGAGAGAATGGTGTACTTCAAGAATGGCTCACCTCTTTATGTTGTACGTACATGGGCTCGTTGGAACTGAATCAGAAACTCAGATCTGGATGGAGAGAAAGAGAGAAACACGACGGTGAACTGAAAAATAATCTCAGATCTGGAAGGAGAAAGGGAGAGAAATACGATAGAGAGCGTGTGATTGTATGTCTGAATCTTACTTTTTACGAGTGCAAAATTTATCATTTAATGGGATGGCTCAATTACCCAACAGTGAAACATTTGGTGGGTAAAACCAAAGGATAAAGAGGTGCTGCTTTTTGACCTGCAATAGTACACCATTTTGAAAAAATTTCCACAAAGGGAGGTTATATACTGTCATACATAAAATCATTGTGCATTGGAAAACCAACTTGATTAGAAGAAGAGGCAGATGCACAGTTGACGAGAAAAACTTTTTGGGGTGGGGTTTTGTAATATTTACTTTCTTACCGGTTTGACCCCGGTTCGACTCCGGTCTGACCCACTAACCCTCACTAGTACAAAAAAGGGCTTTAAGATCGCCTCATTTAGAGCAAACATTGGACGCACCGGTCTTAAAGGTATGACCGGTGGCAGTTTTGTAAATAAAAGGAACTTCTTATGTATGACCGGTGGCAGTTTTGTAAATATAAAGAACTTCTTATACCGGATCATTTTTTGTTCGATCTTAAATATATTATTATGACCCGTTAAAAACCAAGCCGGTCTTAAAAATGTTATTAAAAAATATTCAAATATCAATTACTTTATGGAGAAATCTCACACAACCGGACTAATATTTTATGCGGTCCAAAATAATAAGGAACAATTTGAATATAAAGGTAATAAAGTTTTAAGACCGAACATATATAAAAGCCGGTCTTAAAAGTAATTCTTTTAAAACCGGACATAAAATGCAGCCGGTATAAAATATAGAAAAAGAGTGCGTATAAAAAATTAATTACTTTTAAGACCGGAGATGAATATGACCGGTCTTGAATGTTAATTATTAAGACCGTCTCTTTGTCTATCCGGTCTTGAATATGAACCGCCAAATATACATTTCTTCGCGCAAAATCTTTTGTTACTATCACTGAAGAACCTTTGTTTACGTTGCGAAACCCTTCCTGTTGCATTACCTCTATTCCTGTCTCGAAAATGAACGGTGAAAACGATTCTACTCCTGTTCCGGGAACACCAGTTACTACTGTGACTGGTGTGAGTCAGAACGAACCCTCTTCATCTCACAATGAGCCTCGTAACCGCTCTGCACGTCGTGGTAGAAGAGGCACACGAATGCAGGATGTAACCCTAAGTCAGACGGGAGGCTCAAGGCTAGAGATTCAGTTTGATGAAAAGTTGCAACCTTTCAGTCCCAATAAATCCAAATATACTAGTTTTGTTGGCTATCCAGCATGCAGCAAGGTTATCATCTTGACAGATGAGTGGAAAAGTGTGGACCGTGACGCAATAAAGGATCCTATTTGGGACACTATCCTGCTTACATACACTGTCCTTGACTGCAAAAAGTTGAAAGACAAGACCTTGTCTTATTGTGCTGATCGGTGGAGGAAGTTTAAGACCTTTCTAGCTAACACCTATATTTTTGCCGAGGTTTTGCCTCAAGAACATCCTTGGGAAAAGTACACATTTATTGATCAACAAACTTGGCAACAATTTGTTCACCAAGGACCACTCCCGAAGCTCGGTGAGTTTATATTTAGTTTTGTTTACCCTTTAGCGTGCTTATTAACTGTGTGGATATGTAGTCAAGCCATTATTATAGTCTTAGTTCTTTATAGTAGGTAGTGGTTAGACATTGATGTTAGTTAGTTAGTATGTTAACTGTGTAATGGTTTCGGTGCAAGCTTATTGGGGCTTAAGAGTCAAGCCTCTAACTATATATAAGAGGTTAGTCTAATATGTGTAGGAACCAGTTATGATGAATGAATGAATTGACGAGTTGGCGATTTCGCAACTCTCTTTCCTCTCGTTTCTCCCAATTTCTTCTACCATTCTACATCTTTCTTAAATAAAATGTTGAAACTTGATGAAGTGAATTTGACTAATGTTTGACCTTCATATGAAGCAAAAGTGTTCTAATTTCTGTTAGACATCAATGGCTGAAATTCATAATTAATGGTTTTTTTTTCAATTCTGATTCACAGATAAGAAGGGAAAAAATACAGGAGATAGGGAGAAATAATGATTTCCCGCATAGGGCTTCTCGCGGCGGATATGAAATGGCCGAAAAAGAATTGATGGCGGCCAAGCGGAAGAGATTGCAAGATGAAGCTGAATCCAATCCTTCTGTCGTAGTTGATTAGCCATCTCCTATACGTTGCGAGGAGTTGTGGTTGCATATTCGGCAAAAGCCAAGCGGCGCCTACACGAGTGAACAAACTCATGTAGTTGCTGAAAGAATTATAAGTATCGTTTTTGTTATTTTTTTTAGTTACTAAACATGTTTTATTACTAAGCTTCTCGTTATCTGTATCTTACAGGAAGATCTTAAAAATAAAGAAGTAGAGGGATCTTTTGTGTCAGACGGGAGAAATGATGTTCGACCGTTGCGGCCGGGAAAACGGGATTATGCGGGGGCGTGTAAGGGGGTTGGAGGACGGGTAGGCTCGAAGGAATACTTTGGTAAATCCAAACGCCACAAACAAAGTATGGTTACCCGGAGGAGATGGAACAGACGCGGTCAAATTAAGTGATGAAGTCTACTGACTAAAGAAGCAATGCTTCAATCCCAGATGGCCAAATTAAGTGAGGAAGCAGTGGCTAAAGAAGCAATGTGGAAATCCCAGATGAGCCAGATGAAGGAGGAAATGAATCAAATGAGGCTGTTTTTTAGCTCTTGTCCAGAGAGCAGTGTTCCCGTCACACATTCTCCTGCGATTATGCAGCAGAGCACTAGGGGGAGCTGCATTGTTGGACGCGAGCGAGCAACCTCCTCCTCAAGTTCCATCCCCTCGTCAAGCCGCATCCCTCCTCCTCAAGTTCCATCCCCTCAAGCCGCATCCCTCCTCCTCAAGTTCCATCCCCTACGCTCATTTGACGCCAAGCAAAAATAACCGATTTGGCAAACAATAATTATTTTACGGATAAATCATGGCCCGTCCAAGAAGTAGTAGGCGTCCCAATTCCCGTAGATGTTTACGTTGACAAAATAGATGTAATGTCCCCGCGATTCCCGGACGGAGCTTGGTAATCCAATCATTCAACCGTTTATGAAGTAAGTATCGATTCTATGATGAGTACATAATTTAACCGCATCGTTTTAACACACATACATATATACTAATTCCCCGATCGATGTCATTATTTTAGGTTCTTGCATCAAGAATTGGACAAACGAGGCGAGAATCAATGATTTTGGATTCTTGTGCCCGGTCTATGCAAGTACAACGGCCCAGAAGATCAGACAAGAATACATGTCAACCAGGGTGTGTGAAGTGATAAGAAAGGTATTCATGTTTCCATACTTCCACGGGTATGTATCACAATTCTTGTCTGCAATTCACTTAATTCATCTACATATATCTCTGAGTACTTTACTGCTATGAATTTTCAGCCGCCACTGGTAGTTGGTCCTCATGTGCATGGAGGATCATAAAGTTATCTTCTTATGCTCCACTCACAATAAGACAGATCCTATATTGAAGGAGACATCACAACAAGTAAGCATGTCATTTTGATTCTCTTGTCTCGAAATCTCTACGTTGCATATTCAGTGAACATTATTGATAAATTTGTGATTTTGATGATAGTGTCATGTTGACCTACCAAGTCAAGGTAAGATTAAAGTGTGGGAAAGAGGCCACTATTAAACCTAACTGGTACACCCCAGATGTTAGTACATATTTGGACACTGAAACACTGACTCCAAGGAAAAAGGGTCATTGATATTGATGAGGAACGTCATTCAAATTATGGTCTTCCTGAGAGTACTCCTTTTTCAAGGGGTCTACCGGAAATGAACGAAGAATATGAAGCGGATAATGAACCCGGCATAAGAAATGATCATCAAGAAGGGATATGGGAGGATATCGCTTTATAAAAGAGTCAATATAATTCATAAGGTAATATTCATATGAAAACTTCTTTGAAAACTTTAAGGTTTTTACTATATTATATTCCTTCTACGTTCTTAAACAATGTCATTGACTATGAAGTTTGTTCTTATTTTATTTTTGTGGCGGGATCGGATCCAAAGGGCATGTTATAAAAGAGAGTGTTACGTTGTTTGGTGGGAATCGATGAAGGCATGGTGAATATTATATTGGGCATGTATGTTGTATTTGTAACTGATTGTATTTGGATTGTAAGTAAGTTATCTTATTGTATAAATTAATTTAGGTGTTGTAGTCATAATATATTCATTAATTTAAGAAGCGACATAACTCATGGTGAATATTATTTGTATTCTTTTTCCCAGTTCAATTTATTCATAATTGTTCATAGCTTGTGTGTTTATACGTCCGGTCTTAAAATTCAATTTTTAAGACCGGACAATTTATTGAAGCCGCTATTTTTCAGACCGGGTATATTTTTGTCTTTTAAGAGCGGCCGAGTTTTTGCCTAGTCTTAAAAGTTGAGTTTTAAGACCGAACAAAAAAAAAAATCAGCCTTATTTAGTCCGACTTTTAAGACCTAATGTTTTAAATGTCCGGTCTGAAAGAGTTTCTTTAAGACCGGTTATAGTCCGGTCTTAAATGTGGACTTTTAATACCGGCAGGAACAAGACAGGTCGATGGTCCGGTCTTACGATGCCTCTTTTGTCCGGTCTTAAAGTCCTTTTTTGCACTAGTGCCTTAACCCAGTACTCCGACCGGTTTAGTGACCGATCCGATTTTAATAACCTTGGTTTTAACTACTCTTAATCTTGGCAAGGTTTATAATTGTGAAATATGTTCGAGACTGAAAATGAATATCTCTATTGATTTCACCCTTTATTTCCTCTCCAATTATAGTATCACTATCCACCATTAGGTCAAGTTTCAATAGTTAAGATTTACTACTATTTAATGTTATATTTAATAATATTTTTATATAGTATTAAATCTCAACTATTGAAACTTGATATAATGGTGGAAACATTCAACTAGAGAGAAATCAATGGAGACATTCCTCTCTCATTTGAGACTTAATGGAATATTTTTTGTGCTCTAACATACTACCTCCATCCCCATATATAAGGCCTTATTAACCAAATTGAGTTGTTCAAGAAAACAATTAAAAATAATTATAATCAATAAATATGTAGGAAATATAATTATTCTTTTTCCAAATATACCCTTATCTATGCGTGGATAAAGGAGAAAGAGTAATAATGATAAAAGAGAATGTAACATGGAAAGATGATGAGATGAAAGAGACACAGGCTCAAATGGGTAAAACACATTTATTATTCAAACAAAGTCAAAGAGGACCTCATAAAAAGAGACAATTAAATCATTAAAAAAAAAAAAGACCTTATAAATAGGGATAGAGGGAGTATATTAAGTTACCACTCCTTTTTATAAGTCAAGTTTACCTAATTCTCACATACCTAGGAAAGTTAGTTAACTCATTAAATATATTCTAAATTGATGCATTTTCTCAATTTTATCCTAATTTATAAATAATAGGGGCGAAATTGTAATATTTTCATTGATTACTCTTTATGTTGATGACTTATAATAAAGAAATTTTTTCCCCAAACTAGACTTATAAAAATGATCAAAAGTAGTAGTTTAGAATCTTGCAAATATGTTTCTTGATTTGTCGAGTGATGCATTTTGTATTATAAATTATCAGAGTGAAACCACTAAGAAATGAGAATCCTTTCAATCTCACCCCTTCTACCGTAATACATCTAACTTTGATAGATGAAGGTACAACCAAGGATAAGAGCAAGGGGAAGGTTGTCACATGTAGATCTTGAAGCTATATTTTAGACTTTTTTTGTACACCGTAAGATTGAAAGGATTGAGGCTTATGGAGGCCTTAATAGTTAAGATTGGAGGGGTAAGAGTAAGATTGCGGCTTCTGAAATTTTTTGTTCATGTTTTGTACAGCTTTGAGTCTATTGGGCTTTATGATATAAGCTGCTTATTTTGATAAGCCAAAACTTGGAGCTTATTTTAAGGAAAGGAAAGCATGATTGGTAGGTTGGAAAAAGCAAAATTACCGTTATGGCATTAAACAAGACTTCGGACCCGTGCGTTGCACGGAGTATTTAGTTCTATTCTGTTTTAAATATGAATAACAAAGGCGTAGATTTAATAACCAAAATGTTTTATTAATTAATCGGCAAAATTGAGCACGGAAGAAATACACAAATGAAAGTAATAAAATATTGACTTCATTGACCTTTACTATATTAATTCATTTTAATCAAGTTCAATCTCAATTCATACCCATACTAATCTAAATGGATAAATTGATCAAGGAATAATAAATACAACCATTTGAATTCGGTAGAATAATCTTCTACATCCCATAATTTTTGGTGATCCCTAGGGATTTAGAGGATTATGATTAGAATAATCCTCTAAATCTCAATTCACCCCCTAATTATATTGAATAGGCCTAATAAATTCTTTTACATTGAAATTCAAATTTTAAATCTCTTAATCAATTCAATATCATTATATATATAATAATTTGATATCATTATCTATATAATAATGATAATAAATCAATCATCTATAAATAAATATTAATAATAAGTATAATTATAACCCTCTTATGGTCACGAAATAATAATAATCTAAATTCTATAAATGATAATATTGAATTCATAGATAACGATTATGAACACTTTGTAGATTTTTTGTTTGTTTGTTTTTACAAAATTACTTTTTTTAATTCCCCATATTACATAAGATCATTAAATCGAGAATAAAATGAATTTGAAATTTGAAATCACCACCCAACCAAACCAATCAAAATCCCCACCTAATTAAATCAATATAGGCTAATCCATCAAGCCAGTTTTTCAGCCTATGCACCGCCAAACTAAATTGACCAATGATGTTTTGGCAAATCTTGACTCCACGCTACGAAAATAAATGCGAACATGGGATAGGGATGGAAACGTGAAACTTATACAATGTTAAATGATGTACTTCATGCAAAAAAGATTAAACCAATGACATGGTAAGTTTCCGAGCTAAATGTCTCATCATTTTCTCAACACCTCTATTATTTTTTAAAATAACTAACGTGTCAAGAAATGAACAAAGAAGGAATCGAAGACCAATTAGTAGTGGATACGCACGCCAGGTAGGATGATTAATTGGCCTAACTACTTTTGGATAAACCAATCCATTCTTATAAAAATTTAGAAATTTCTCAAAAACTTTTAAAACACACGGTCAAATATCAAGAAAATAATTTAATGTTGATTTTGTGGGATGTCACCGCTCAAGTAAGAATCGGTTAGATAAATAATTTATCGGCTCACCAAATCCAATCACATGGAAGTTGTTAATAATTTAAAGGCTAAATTGCCGTTTCTGATTATTTATGAAAATAATACAAAAACCCTTTTTAAATATTTAAGTATTAATTTGAAACTAATACTCGTAATACCCGCATATTTATTTATCTGAAATATTACATTTTGGTAAATAAATTAGGCTATTTCTGATAAGTGAAATTATTGTTGCAAGACTTGTGTTATTATAGTCTATTTTTCTAGGATGAGTTCTGTGGGAAATTAGAGAATTTAAGGGCCAAAGTGCCAAATGACCATAATACCCTCTCAAATTCTAGAATAATGCAAAAAACATGGAAACACCAATGTCAGTACTAAAATTATCAGGTAATGAGGCATTCTAATTAAGAAAATTATCGACTAGTGATAATAGAGTAGTTAAGTAATTTCTGGCTAATTACTTAAGCATAAGTAAAGGAAATTCATAAGTAATTTTGTAAAACCCTAAAATTAGTGGTTTTTGACTTAAAATTAGTAAGAACATATTTAGTAATTAATTGGAGAATTTTGTGAAAAATAAGTGAGTTTAGGTATTTTTAAGCCTAAATACAAGAATGGACCAATTAGGTAATTTTGAGAAATTTTTGGAAAAATGGAATAAATAAATAATTAAATAAATATAAAATAAATACAAAATATAAAAAAAAAAAAAAAAAAAAAAAAAAAAAAAGGGGGGCAGCCGAAAATTGAGAAAGAAAATAGAGAAAGGAATAAATTTTAAAAAAATCATGATATTTTATTATTATATAATATAATTAAAGTTAGTGAATAGTAAATGAATAAATAGGAAACGGATCCTATCTAGAGAACCAGGAATAGGAATTCCAAAGTCAAGGTAAAATATTGATCGGTGAGTTTTTACCTTCAAGTGACCTCTTCCTAAGTTAATTAAAGGCCGGTAGCGCATTTACCTAATAAGACGAAATAGGGAAAAATGCGGATAGTCACATTTTGGATCTGAAGAAAATAAATTATAACTCAACATCCGGAGATGAGTTTATGATTATATGGACATATTTGGAATCGGTGAATTTTTGTCCGGAGGTTGATGATTCCGAAAACGATTTTCGTAACCGACGCGCGGACACGTTTTCGAGAAAACTTCAATGGATCATCGAGACCCCCGTAAGGGACTGGAATCTAAGTTAAATTAGATATTATTGATGAGGAAGAGAAGATCTTCAAAGTTATGAATTCAGAATTTAGAGACTACACGAAACGGGACACCGATCGGGGAAATTCTATCGGGACCGGCATAAAGTAAGCTTAAGTCACCATTCTTGGACCAATGGTTTGATGCCACATCACCCCCTTGTGTCGACTATGAGCTGCCCATGGTCAAGAATTAACCACCATTTTGTCTTGAATTTACATGGTTATAAGGAAAGGAAAAATTACAAAATTTGGAATGTAGAAATTACCAAAGTGGCACAAATTTTGCCTATATAAAGGCATGAGCACCTCCTTCATTTCTTCACACCTCCTCTTCTCTCTACCTTGGCCGAAACTTAGAGTGAGAAGCTCTGCAAATGTTTTGCCTTAGCTCCGAGTAAGTTCTTCCGTCCTTAGCTTTTAGTTTAGTAGTTCTTTCGGTAGTTATAGTAGAACCGTTGTTTTGATCTAGGAAGTTTCGAATATATTCCTATACTTGTTTTTAAGCCTCATTGCATTGAAAGATGCCCGACGAGGTAAAAACCTAGTAGGGATAATTTTGAAATGCAATAAGGTCAAAGTAACGAAGTTAGCGAAATTCCGCCGATAGGTCCAACTAGGGGCAAAATGGTAATTTGTACCTAAAATGCCCGTTATAATGCTAAATACTGATAAATACGATATAAATCCTTATAGGATATCCGCTGTCATACCGCTGTTTTTTTTACCGCTGTCGGGCCGCTGTCAAATTGCCGTTTTTTCGTAAAACGTACCGAAAGGACCCTCAACGAAGGTACTTTCGCGACGTCTTGTAACAACGACTCTTATGATTGTGTTATGCTTGTATATGCTTGCTTTGTGTTCCCCGTACGAGACTCGGTCTCATTATTTTAATGATATACACGGGTTATGGTTTTGATAACACCGATCAAAGTTTTCCTAGCGAGGACACGATCGTACATCGTGGCACGGGTAGAATGCGGCCGGGATAACAAACAGTGCCGCGGGGGGCATGTGTTGTTATTGCCTTGTATACATCATTATGTTTTTCCTACATCTCGTTATGGGCATTTGTAGTGATTTTTAAAAATGTCATGAATACCGTGTCATATATATATTGCTTGCATAAGCATGAGGTTAACCGTTACACGAGGTCCGATGGGCATTGGACCTCGATGCGCATGAATAGACGGAAAGAGTCATGAACCGGAGGAGACACTAGGGGGATGGAGCCGTAGATAGACGCCGCAGACGGAGCGATGAGAAGGCACCGGTCAAATAGAATGCGGGAAGAAAGTCAACCGAACTCGCCATATAGCATGAATCTAATAAGGTTACTTCATATCATTTGGTGCTTGAAACAAAATGGTCATCTTGTGGATCGGCCAATCGTCACCCTAGCACGGTGAGGCTCCCACTAGACCTACCCTACTGGCCAAATGGAATGATTTAACCGAGTTAGGTTCTATGCCCCAAGTCTACTCAAGGCTTGGATGAAGAGGGTATAGTTACATAGTAATTATAAAGTTTTGTATTACTTTGTATCACATGAATTATTCCTTCGGAAATCTTATAATATATATCGGTATACGTCGGGCATCATCATATGTCCGAGTATTTCATTTCGATTACTCGGTGTTATTCTCGTTGTTCAAATTTTTAGTACATGCTCTCCGTTTAAAAAACGCTAAGTTGTAGCACCTCAAACTCGATGAATTTTTATAAAACCACGTGTCACCGGCACGATTTTTGCTACGAAACTTGGGGTGTTACATACTCATCACCAAAATGAAAGTTAAACGAATTAAGAAGTAATTGAAAAAAACTCATCGAAGCATTCAAGAGAATAAATACATTTAAATTAGAAATATATTAGATGGAAATCATGCTAGGAAAAAATTAAAACACGATATTCTCTTGAACAATTATGATATGAAATTAAAACAATTAGTATTTATAATATATCAATGCAATAATACGTCATTGAATAAAAAAAATTTAAAAAATATATAACTTGATATCACCCATCTTTGAAGGACAATTAAAATCGATGCGCTTTTATTGCAACGGACTTATTGTTAAATCCGTGGGAGGTTAGTGCTTAATAAGATAGTTTGTACTAAAAAATTCAAAATATGACCATATTAATTAGTTTATTTAATTTTTTACATCACACATTTCCATATATATCATAATGAGTCTTTATTTTCTAAAAATCTCTCACTTACTAAGCCTTTCATCTACTTATCCTCCATATTTCGGTTTCAAATTCAAATTTTATATTAATCTCACTTTCCATTTTTTTTTATTTCAATCATTATTTCAATTCAGTCTAGTCTTGTAGTCCCGTCGATTATGAGAATCATATATATAAGATATGGAATAAAAAAATATAGAATCAAAAAAATTAATTCACGATATAATCACGCATATTATAGACATTTAGATAGAAAATGTTTCATCAATTTTTGTACATATAAAAAAAACGGATAAGTTTTTTCATTAGATTTCCTCCCAGCAAATCATGGTCAATATTTAGTTAAGCATGCCATTATAATAGGGATTAGATTTTGCATTTACTTTCAATTTTTAGAAGAAAAACAAATGAATCTCAAACATAATTATAATTTAAATAAATATTTTATTTGTGCACTGATAAAGAGAATCATAATAAATTATATTATGTCGAAATCAAATTCAAATTTTTATATCTCCTAATGTATTAAAATCTTTATCGATATAAATAATTATAAGAATAATAATAATCAATAATAATAATAATCAATAAGCAATAAGCAAATAAATATTAATAATAAGTATAATTATAATTTGTACAAGTGATGGTGAATATGAAAACATATTTTGTAAATAATCAATTGTACCAAAAATAATTTAATATTATATTGGTTTATATGCTAGACACGCCCTTACGCTTTAGTGTGGTAGAGAGAAATCTCATTGATGAGTGAGAAAATCGATGAACCTTGAAAATTGTAAATTGCAATGCCAAATTATTTAATTTTTTACATCACATATTTCCATATATATATCATAATGAGTCTTTATTTTCTAAAAATCCCCCACTTACTATGCCTTTCATCTACTTACTCTCCATATTTCGGTTTCAAATTCAAATTTTATATTAATCTCACTTTTCAATTTTTTTTATATTTCAATCATTATTTCAATTCAGTCATCATATGAATTTGAAATATAAAAACCAAAGTTTTGTTAAAAACAATAAATTGTTCAGTCACTATATTACATTATGTATGTGTGGAAACGGAGAAGATTCTAGATAAAGATGGTGATTTATGGTGATTTGTCAAATCGTGAACATAAATCATTCTCTTCATTCGATTACATGTTGTACAACATATATGTTTGCGGATTAAAGTTAACTTAAAAGCATTCTTTGTCGCTCTATATTGACTGACATTTGGAGTAACTACAAAATTAGCAAACAAATAAGTTTGTCCTTCCTTGATGGAGTTTCTGAATTTTTCATGGAGTGCTTTGCCATCCTTCCTCGCTAGTAGTGACTGACATTTGCTTTACATACACCTAAAATTTTGCCTGAATGTCTAAAACCTTATCTCAGAACATCCTGCAGCCTAAATGATATGACAAATGACAAGTTTGTCAAGCAAATGACAAGTTTGTAGAGTAATTGATGAGGCTGATTCACATGGGCATGGACTATTGAGATGAATAAATGATATGACAAATGAACATTAACATTAACTGTCATGGAAAATTCATAAATATAAGGACAATACCCCCCTCATGGATTTCACTTCTGTTATGCTGAGAATTATTAATGTTGGTTTTGATTAGTTTTGATGATGTCTTATATAGATGTCATTCTTAAGAGCAAAAAGGTTGCACACTACATTTATCTTCTACTTTGACTAATTCTTATATTTAATGTAGATGTGAAGTTTAATGATGGAGAATGATCAAGAAAAGAGAAGAAAGAAAGGAAGAACTTGTTTAATGGAATGACAAAATCATTATACAAGTTACTAGATTGATTCTACAAGTCTCCACGATGATATAGAAGTTGGAACGGCTCAAATTGGAGTTGAAATAAGCAAAATCAAGTTTTGGGATGAGTTAACTCGAGGCAGGGATCAGTTGCCTCGAGTCAGCACTTTGCTACAGTGATTTTCACCTCTAGAGTGGTTTACCTCGAGTCAGGACATCAGCTGCCTCGAGTCAGCCACCTCGAGTCAGAAATTCAGCTGCCTCGAGTCAAGGTGCACCTTCAGCATACTCTGTTTCACGTTCAGCTCGGGCGACCTCTGCTAATTCGACAATAGCTTCCAAACCAAAGATCGGATTGACGTGAAACCAGTGGCATATAAAACTAGACTCCCAATGCGTCATTTTGATATATAAACCAAGTCTAAAGAAGTCCATATGAGAGAGATATTAATTCTACAAGTTGGACCATCAATCACCGTCACATTCCAGACCAAGCTTCGGTGTTGTGAGTGTATCTCACAAACTACAAATCCAATTGAGCTAAAATTGGTGGCATATGAAAGTAGACCCACAGATCTTTCCATCAAGAGTTGAACCAGCCAAAACGAAGTTCATAATAAGGAGATATGGCCTTCGAAAGTGGACATATGTGATTCTGGAATCAGTTCAGCATAGCTTTGGTTTTCTGTCTATACACAACCAAATGAAATGAAACCAATTCCATATGATTCTAGACACAACAAGGGTTTCATAGAATTTGGAAGAAACCAATTTTAATGAGCATCTCCTCAAGTCAACTTCAAGTCAAAGAGCACAGAATTGAAGAGTTTGCCTCGAGCGAACGGCTCAACCTCGAGTCTCGGTGCAAACGAAAGTTAGAAGAATTGAGAAGGCTTTTTACCTCGAGTCGAAGTGCAACCTCGAGTCAATAGCCAACCGAGAGTTAGAACAATGGAGAGCACTTTTTACCTCGAGTCGAAAGTTTGCCTCGAGTCGAATGACCCAAATCTGTTTTGAGCACAGACTCGAGCCAAAATTAATGGTGCCTCGAGTCAGATGCTTCTAAACCTAAATGATCAATTGACATTGACTCGAGCCTCTTCAAATTCTGCCTCGAGTCTACGGCCTCGAGCCAATGAATCATGTGCCTCGAGTCAAGTTGATTTCTGAAATACTCGATCACGATGAATTCACTCGAGCCTCTCCAAATGCAACCTCGAGTCGAATGCCTCAAGCCAAGTTTCTCTATGCCTCGAGTCAATATTTCAGAACTTTCATTTCTGCACTATTACACTCGAGCCAGAATTTGTTCAACCTCGAGTCACAGCTTATCAGAATCACATTCAATCAAATGTTCAAGTGCAACGAACTCGAGCCTACAAGAATGATGCCTCGAGTCGATGAACTCGAGCCAAGGTCTTTCCTACCTCGAGTCAAGATGACTTCTGGAATAATGTCCTTGTCTATCACAATGGTTTAACTCGAGCCAGGATAAATATTAACTCGAGCCAATCTCTCTTATTGTAAATCACCGTGTCCGAAATCTTGGATTCTCATCAAGAACGTCCAGATGAATTCCAAAAGAACTTATACTACTTCTTAACATCATTTATATCATTTGTGTATAAGTTACAGGTGATTAAAGTTTGAGATTACATCAAACTTGACAGAAATCAAAATCTGTCACAAGCATGAAGAAGGAATTTACGATTTTCGAAATGGTAGAAGATCAAATTCAACAAGGAACTTGAAGAAATGAAGTTGAATGCTCAACTGTAATGTTCTCCAATGGATTCAAATGTTCAGACAAGTGAAATACTCCAACGGACAAAAGCTTCAACGAACAAAATTCAAGTTATCCCAACGATAATATCCTAACGGTAATATTTTCCAACGGTCATATACGCTCACAACAGTCATATTCAAAAATGGAGAAATTGCTCAATGGTCTTCACTGATTATAAAAGGACAACCATTCAAAATGGAGAAGACGATGATACGAGCTTGCACTGTCGAAATGCTGATATTCTGAATCCAAACACTTATCTCATATACTCTGTGTTTCTCAATGTTTATATAGTTTACAATAGAGAGTGAGATGATCGATTATATTCTTCAGTGATTATTATTCATCTACTCTGTGAGAGAGTCCAAACACTTATTTGATTATCTATTTAGTGATCAAATCTCAAGGTTGTGGAACCTTTGAGAGTGGGTGTACAGTTACAACTTGTAAGGGGAGTGAGTCCAAGAGTGAGAGGATCATCCTTCGTTTACGAGTGTGTAATTGTATCCTTACAGTGTGTAAGGGGAGTATCTCGGTAAGAGATTGTAAAGGCTGCACAAGTGCCCGACTAAACTTGTGAGGTTGTAAAGGCTTTTCTCTTGTACCCGGTTAAACAAGGAGATAGTGAATTGAAAATCTCAAGTGGAGCTTGGGAATTTGGACGTAGGTCAAAGATTGGACCGAACCAATATAAATCTTGGTTTGCATATTCTCGTCCCTAAACTCTTACATTTCCAGCATATATGTTTGAATGATTGACTATTGATTTATAAACTATTTCCATCATTCGAACTGCTTTCAGTAAGTTGCGAAAAGATTTTCAAAATAATCTAAAGTTTTATCAGACACCCAATTCACCCCCCCCTCTTGGGTGATAGCCGAGTCTAACAATTAATGTTCTCCGACTTCCTGAACTTAGACATCAAGCTGGTCTCGATGAAATCTGCATTTTTAGCTAAATATGTGGAGCCCAATGGTGTAGGTCTAGACATTTTCCGAGTTAGAGGCTGCTCCCCTGCATCTTCAACTTCATCTTGGAAGAATGAACACCTGTCTATGATCATGAAACCCCTTATTATATTTGACAATCTTAAAATACATCATATCCTTTACAAAAACATTGAATCCTAATATACCAACATGGTTTCGTCATGTGAGTTGAGTGTCATAGAACTATGCATATATGAAGTAGTGCCAAAATAAAATGTGAAGAAAGAGACTGAACCTTCCATCTGAGACTGTTATTTTCCCAATTTCCAACCCAGATGACTCAGGTGGCCCTTAAATTGGTGCACCGACATCTCCCTATAAGGGCTGTGCTCCTTCTTGCTCATAAAGCTGGATTCAATTCATGTTTTTATTCAATAAAGTTTCTTATTTTCTTTTAATGCAAAAAGCAATAGAGTTTCTAGTATAAAGGAGTCTCAAAATCTTTAAAGTCATCATTGGGGTCAACTTAATAATGATGAAAGGTTCAAGGAATTATGAAATGGAAAAAAAATGAAATTAAATATGCATGTTGTACCTCAATGGACAAGGAAATTGCACGTTCAATATCAAGATTTTCCTACACCATATACGAAATTTTGAGCCGTAGTAGTATCCTAAATGAAATAAGAAATTTTGGAAACAATAATTTTCTGAAATCATTTAAGTTCTCTTGTACAGATACAAACAAATTATTTTGTATAGATACCAAATCATTCATTCAGTTCAATATCTTTGTGTTTCTCTTAACTATTCAACTATTTTCAGGCACATGCTACTACTAACCAATTGAGTTCGCAATATATTCATGCGGGAGGAAATAGCTTAATATGAAAAGTACAAAAGGAGACAACCAAACATCACATTGCTAAGAATAGTTATATTTGACTTAAAATCAAAAGATTTATCAGTTGTTCCTACTTGTTTTAACTAAGATGCAAAGCTAACATTGACACAAAATAATTAAGTCATGAAGATGTGTATATATAGAAGACCAGGTTGGGAGGAAACTAAGCTTTGCACAACAAACAGCCATTACCAGTCATCTGCTCAAGATTTTGCAATGCCATTTGCCATTTCAATTAAATGAGCCCCTTTTAGAGCAGATTCATTGAATAAAATACCATTGTTTCCAATAATTTGAAGATGTTCTTACCAGCTGTGAGCAAGTTCTTGATGATGTTCCTCCCAAGAGCTAGTGCATGCAATTCATCTACAATAAGATTTGAGCACAAAGTTGTACATGATTATTGATAGGATTTAAATAGATTTCCATCTCTTACCATTCATTGCATTTTTCTCAAAATTTGGCTGTGTATGCGTTGGAGGGAGGGAGTGCAGATAATATCTAGAGCAAAATAATCTGAAACACCTAATTGATTGTAATGAAAAATATTTCATTCCAGTTGATTGCAATGAAAATAAGCATTTTTTTTAAGGAAAACATTTTATTCCAGTTGATTACAATGAAAATAAACGAGAAGCACATGAACACATCATATCACAGAAGCAATAAAAATGAACATCATAAAAAAGGTTACCTGAAAATATTGTTCCCATGACCATGATGTTGCAGAATGCTTGAATGGTAGCTTAAACTTTGCCCGTGACTGTTCAGAGGGAAATGTCAGAAGACAAGTCAGAGATGGAAGAGAAAGTGATGAAGAAGGGTAAGAGATTATTGCAAACAACAGAAGAGTACGACGAATGCCAAAGCAGGTAAAAGCTAACATATTTTGAATTAAAGCTGAATTATAGTGAGGATGCTTTTTGACTTTATTTGGTTGCAGCTCCCTCGTCTTTTCTTTATTTTTGACATTAAGTGCCGGACTAAATTAAGCAACTATTTTTCAGTTAATAACAACTAAATTATACAAAATTCTTTGAATTTCAGGGCTCATGTCACCTTTTAAAAAAGAATAATAAAGAGCCATAGAGAGAAATTTTAAGGTGAGGAAATTAATTGAAAATTGAAAATGAATAAAGTGAAAAACTAAATTTCCATTCCGTATTCGTCCCACATGTCCCCAAAGTTTTTAAACATGCAAACAGACCAGTGCTAGAATAGATCTGCTCACATGAAAATTAAAGTAAATGATCACCGAAGAAAAGCCACTTAACAATAAAGCAAAACTAAAGATGCTTTGAAAACATGAAAATCCAAATACGCTGGACAGTGCTAGAATAGATTTGCTCACATATTTAAATATGTGAGCAGAAATAGATGATAACTTAAAAAAGCAAACCTTGCTTGGTCTTCTTGAGGCCACCGTTAATTTTGATGCCAGCGTCGGGCCTACCTGTCTTACGATCATCCATTTTAAGGAAGCAGTAGATCGAGATCGGAAAAAAAAAATCATCGACCAAAATAGAAACAGATAGTAGATAAACAAATCGGCTAGAACAATGCAAGATCCAGAAGATAGTAGAAGTAGTGAGAGTTAAAGATTACCTTTAAGAAGAGAGACAAATTCGTCTTTATCGTTGCTTTGCCGGTAGTTTCGTTGCCAGATCTACCATGTGAACAGACAATTAGTCAAAAATCCTTCGATTAACCATTTTCGGCGAAGATTTGGAGAACACAGAAGAGCTCAGACCTAATCCGTATAATCTCTTACCTGTTTCCCAAAATCCATTAAGGGATAATATATTATCTTTACAAATCCTCTTTAAAATGGTAGAAGAGCAAGCAGAATCGTCCTTTAGGTTTTAAAATGAAAAAACCATTACTTTAAGAAGATGAAAAGTGAAGAATGGCGGAAGAGTACAAACCTTCTTAGCATCGACAAGGTACAGCCGAAAAGGACTTCAAAATTAACCGATGGCGACGGCAGATATCACCGAGCTTGAGTTCGGGGACGAGATCCCGGACCCTTCGAGCAAATGACTGAGATGTTTCATGACAATATGTCACTTTTGTAACTCAAAATTCCTGAAGATTTCCTTGTATACAACATTATTAGTTGTATTCATTCCAGAAGTAGTCCCGTCTTTTATTAGAATCTTCAATCCTGCAATATTGTTAACTCTTGAAAGAGCAACATATAATTGTCCATGTGTAAACACTGGCTTCGATAAATACAACCCTACATTTTGTAATGATTGTCCTTGACTCTTGTTAATTGTCATTGCAAAAGATAAAGCAATAGGAAATTGCCTTCTTTTCATACGGAAAGGAAGACTGGTGTCTGAAGGATTCATGTCCATTCTGTGGATTAAAACCTTGTTATTTGGGTTTGACCCATTTATTGTGATTACTTGGATAACATTCTTTCCCAGATGTGTTACACGCAACCTTGTTCCGTTGCATAACCCAGAAGCTTGATCGATATTCCTTAATAACATTATAGACACTTCTACCTTGATAGTAAGGATGTGTAAAGGCAGGCCAGAACAAATAATAGTATTCAAGAACTTCGTGGTGTATAGATCGTCGAATCCATCAACCTCCTGTGATGACTTACAAATAGTATCAGAACTATAATACTCCATCATCTCACCAGGCAATAAAGAGCACATAAATTCATTCACCTGATTCACACTTTCAATAGTTGGGCATAGAATTGCTCTTCTATTTAAGTATTTTGAGTTACTTAAATTGTCCAGCAAACCTTCATAAGTGGATGACACAATAGCTTGAATATGATCGTTCCAGTTACGAATGAGGAATTCCTCATGAATCTCAATCTCTGCAATTCCTTCATGAGGAAAACCTAATCTGCCTTCGCCTATATCTAGAAGCCATTTTGAGAAGGCTTCTAATTTATGTTGATCTTGATTCAAAGCAGAAGATAGTCTCATGTTTTGTGTCAAATGGAAAATTTTACATGAATCCCACAAATATGAGCATGTAATGCAAGCGTTGACTATAGTTGCTCTACATGCCTTTGGAATAACAGGTAAAAGTTGGCGAAAATCACCTCCCATTAATACAACCTTCCCACCGAATGGTTTGTTGCAATGCATAATGTCTTTCATAGTCTTGTCGAATGCTTCTATGCAAAATCGTTGAACCATTGGTGCTTCATCCCATATGATCAATTGTGTTTCCTTTATCAACTCGGCAAGTCCGAAGATTGTTTGATGTTGCACATTGAGTCTTCATTAACTACAATGGGGATCGCAAACCTCGAGTGTCTTTGTCCTACCGGTTGTAGCAATGTGGTGCAATACCGCTAGATGCAACAGTTAGAACAATTTTACCTTGGGACCGAAGCAATGAAGTAAATGCACTCCACAAGAAAGTTTTTCCGTTCCTCCATAACCATATACAAAGAAAAATCCACCAAAGCACCGAGTTAATTGTTGTCATGACCGATTGATAAATAACCTTTTGTTCGGCATTTAATGAGCCGGGCTATCTCATTGTTTTGCACACGTAGCTAAACTTTATCATAATTTAGTTCTTGACGGATTAGATGGTTCTCAATATTGACATGAGTATTCGAGGAAGGTAATGGGAGTGAAGGGTAATCAGAAATACTCTTCCCATTTTGCTGTAGTAGATCCTCGATCTCTGCAAGAGCTGCTTGCTCCTTCTCTGTTGCTGAAATACGTATGCCTACAAAAGTGAAATACTATAATGAATTTTACTTCACTAAAATCTTTGTTTCTACGAATTATAAGAAACGCACATGAACCTACTTTTTGACATAGGGTCCTGATGTGGGACATATAATAAGTCTTCAGATAGAAGTTTGGAAGTGTCCTTCCAGACAACCTCTGGCCTGCTGAGGCAACAACAAAGTAGCATGCTCACGAACATTCTTCGTAATGACCGTCCAGTTGCACACACGGAAGCTTCCTTCAAGGCTGCAATAAATTCATTGTCATCATCTAACAACCCCAACGCAATACATGCTGCACGATACGTCGGATATACGACATTGTTGACTGTTCTTATAGCCTGATAGGATGAAGGGCCTTTTACTTTAGTTAACAATATTCTGAGATAGTATAATTCTCCTGATGAAGGTGAAACATGACTAAGTCTACCAATTGAGAATCCTCTTTTCCTTTTCTTCCAGACTCTATTGCTACGATGGTACACATAATATTGTGGAAATTCGTAATAATATAGCATTTTAGCCAAATCATCATCTTTATTTTGTTGCATCCAAGCAATAAACATAGACTCACTCACTCTTGGCTTATCTAGGATGTCGGCGACATCATCAGTGTTGGAGTAGATGACACATTGTTGTTCTGGTAGATGAAAACTTAACCTCTCCATGGGTGGGGATCTATGGTATATGTCAAAACCGAATATACGCCAAGTAGCCTCACATGCTGATATGTAACGGAAATTGTAATACTGCTGAATCTCATCCAATGATCCTTGTGTATTCCCACTCCGTTCTGTATCGTAAATTGATGCTACGACACGGTCATCTCCCTTGCTGATATACTTGAAAAGGTACTTGATTGCAATTGACTGGTTGCATTTTTCTACATTGATGTGAGCATGAAACATAGTCAACAATGTTTGATTATATGGCACCACGAACTTGTTGTCCAATGGAATACCTTTAACGTTAATGGTCCTTCCATTATCTCTTCTCCTGTAGGTGGGGAAGCCTTCATGGTCAACAGTTGTGTGTTGGTTAAATTTCCTGGGGAAAAACTTCTTGCATTTTTTGTCCACCATGCATGGTGCTTTTGGATTAAGATGGCCGCAAGGAGAATGCATCATGAATTTTTGCACCAGGTCATACAACCGGGATTAAGCTCTACCTCCGGGATCTCAAAGAGATATAGTTTTATCAATATCCTCAGGACTTGTAATCCTGCTATGTTCATCAAGCCATAGAAGGATATGTGCATGTGGTAGGCCTCTCTTCTGAAATTCAATTGTATAGACTTCTATTATAGGAAATGATAGTTCCCAAGAATCTGTTAGTTACAATATATCAGGAAATGTAAATGAATGAGGGAAAACTTATTGTAATGCATAATACAAATAGTATTGGCTATTATTACCTGCACGAACATTTCCAAACAACTTTTTCTTCTTGATAGCGTTCATAAGAGCCCTCAATTTGAGTCTAAACAACCTAGACAATATATCGGGTCTATTTGCGCATTGAGTGAACTACTTGCACAATATCTTGATATTTCAGGCCACGATGGATTGCAAGTGAAGGTTATGAAGAGATCTGGGTACCCGGCAAATCTACATATTGTCATGGCATCCTGATATGCTTGGATCATGTAACGTGCTCCACCAGTAAACGTGGAAGGGAGAATAATTCGTTTTCCAGTTGCGGATGCACTTCTCTCCCCACTCAGCAAAGCGTCTGACAATCCTTGGTACATGTCTGCACGGAGTTCTTTTTGATGTGTCCTCACCCATAATAATCTCTGAGCCTCAATCATTGTGTATGCATCCACGACAAATTGTTGGAAAAGTCGTCCGGCATGCAATAGAGTTGAAACTTCATCATCCCTAGTCATCAATTTATATACAAAGTATTCTCGCATACTAACTCTTTTCTTTGATTTTCTTGGGACTATATCATATTCGAAATGGTCTACATCGTCCCTGTAACCATCCTCTCCCCTAGGGAATAAGATTGGGTACTGCAATGGGAGATATGATGGATGTAACTCATGTATCCTTAATGGATTACCAGACAACTCCCCGCACAATAATATCTCTCCGATGGAAATTCATATCAATATCTCCGATGATTAATGCTGCGACTTCTGAAGCGGAGGGCAAGTTGTGAGTTCGTCCATCATGTTGTCTATTACTTATCAAACGTAGCTTAAACCGCTGAGAATGTGGCCTATTAACCATTGCAGCCACCATACGATATTGTTTCACGAAAGGATTAAATTCATCAAGGACATTTCTGATTTGGTCTACAATTATCGGATCTATGCTGCACTTTGATAAATGCTTGCTGTTCAGTGAAGAATTAAATTGTTAGATATAAACAAACGACTAGAACCTCATCTTAAACATAACGCCAAAACATGTATCAAACAAACCTGACTGCAGCGATCCTATTATCCACTTCATTTTCGGTGTCATATATATATAGCTGTGAGTACACAGGTTTTCCTCCAGGTTCAGGTAAAAGACTCCCAATATGATGGTAATTAAGTCCAGAGAGAACAAATGTGTAAGGGCCAGAACCATTGTTTTTGGCATGATCGATTTTCCCACCCATTGAAGTAAATGAAAACATGTTGTTGTAGGTCCTTATATTTTCATGAAAATTCTTATACATTGCTGATTTTTTATTGAAGAATAGATCGTGCATCACAGTAGGAGGCACCTGGTTTTTTGGGAGCCGGACTTTGCCTCCATGACAACACATTGTAAAATGAGGTGTATTTGAATTTTTTTGACTTTGAATCCTTTCGTTAAACCACATTTTTGCACCACAAATTTGACACCTATAAGCAATATCGCCTTCATCGACGTAGTCTACATCAATAGAAACAAACGTGGTTGGTCACAAAATGATGACATGTATGATGTTTCTGTGTTTTAGAAAAAATTACTTTTTAGGTATGTACCAATAACTAGTTGTTTCTCCCTTCTTGTTGGTTGGCTTGAACTTTGTGTCGTGGCGGCAACATGATTTAGTGTTTGCTCAGAATTTGAAAGTTTAACAAAGAATATAAGTACTCATATTATTAAAGTGTAGAATAAGGTTAAATTAATATGCAAATAGTTTGTTTCACCAAAGAAATATGCATATAGTTTACCCTCTTCTGAAATTACTTCTTCAGGTTGTCGGTCATTATCAGAACCCAAGTGGTTGTTATATGCAAACTGAAGATGTTGGTAATATTTGTCTGGATCTAAACATGAAGAGAAGATGTATTACTGAATACTGATGAGTTAATGAACGACGTAATTTTTTTAAATGATTTCATGACGATTGACAGAGTTAATGTTGTTACAAGAAGCTATATAAACACAGTACTTGCATATGTCTGAAGGGGGTGATTGTCTAGCAAAGTCTTGTTTGTAATTGTGGATTGGTTTGTTCCACAAGTAGTGTTTGTTCGTGGACTTTTTGTACTTAAGCCTGAAACGATATATAAAAACATTATCGTTATACCGTTAATATTAAGGTGTGTAGAATTGATTTAAAAATGGTGTCAAACAGGCCAGGGAAAAATGACATTTTTAAACGAACTATATTTGCAAGATTGTTTTAATAAATTACCTTCAATTGATGAAACTGAATTGAAGTCCAGTTGTCGTGTAACCAATGATCCATCAAAAAATTTGGTAGTTGTCATTGATGAGCCATTGTTGATAGTACTAGGTTGGTCTGAGTTTATTTCCAAAGAGCAGAACTTGTTGCTTCGACGGCGAATAGTGTTGTTCCGGAAATCAAGCTCATCTGCATGAATACATTAAAATTGGAATCTTACTTTTATTAACAATTTTTCTGCTGACTTATTGTACAATGGAAAAATTCTCATACCATGACGTTTGTATCCTTGTAATGGTGACCGGTCACGACTCACTATATCTGTAATTTACCCAAATACACTCCTCTTGGCTTCTTCCTTGTAGTCATAATTTGTTGAATTATTAAAGTGTTGTCTTTTCTTTGTCGGCATGTGGATCATTCCTCAATATGAATGATGGTTTCCTCATAAGTGAATTGTTCCGAGATGTCATTATGCTTGATTTCATATATATGGACGTTTGTGTTGCAAATTAAAATTTCACATTAATTTAAAGTCCATTCATGAAAACAATTAAGATTTTGATAAAGAATGTATCTTAATCAAATTTAGTGACTTTGAATATCATCATGAAAAAGTTTTGAGAAGTATCGTAAAAATTTAGTGACTTTGAATATCATCATGAAAAAAAAAAATTATTCTTCAAATTCTTTATTTTGAAGATGAGAAATTGAGGATGTAACTGTCTCGATGATCAAAATAAATTAATGATAACCCCACAACTTCACATTTTTCAACAATTACTCCACAAAATTTAGATTGTTCAATTTACAATTTTAGTATGCCAGGAACGTTGGTATCCAAATTGAGGTTTATAAAATTTCTCGATTCAAACTTTGAATCACAAAGTCAAAATGTATGAGGGATAATGCATTGCATGTGTTCATTTGTCCAAAAAAAATAAAAAACACTATATTAACTGAAGTAGCGTACTATATACACACACACACACACACAATATATATATATATATATATTATAAAAAAAGAATTGTTCAGTATAAATATAACTCAAATAAAATGGTACAAAGAAATTACAACTACACCACAACAACTATTATTATAAATTATTTGACGACAATTTTCTTTTTAAACAAATGAAAAAATTAAATGAAAACTAACCTTGTACATATATATTTCCACGACCTTAGAGGAATATTGAAGAAATCAAGCCTGTAAGGATCTTAAATAGAAGCCATGTAACCCTTGATGATCGTTGATGTCAAATGGTAATTATATGATTCTTTCTGTTCTGTCTCATTTTTCAGTAGCACAAGTCCTGATGAGAAGTCATACAAATTCCATTTGTTAGTCAATTGTTCATGTCATAACAAACAATAGCACTTCTTTTAAGAAATAGTTTTGTTGTGGACAATATAATAACCATCATTCAAGAAACGGATTGCTATGATTTTACTTCTTCATATTAAAAAGTAGATGCTTATGTTGAAATGGGAATTCAACAATTGAGTTTAATTTCTGCCAAAATTAAAATAAATTGAGTTAAATTCTAAATGTTTTGTTTTTGTTTATTGTCAACATATATAAGATAAATATAGATTGCACAGTGTTAGCGTATAATGTTATGTCTTATGTTTTCTATAAATGAAAAGATAAAATTATTAATAACTGAGTATATTTCAGATTACAGACAGTCTCATAACAACTATTAGATACATAAAAGAGCAGAGATTGTTTGTCTAATATACGTCAATAATAACTTATACTTGCAAATTTCTGAGTGACAAGTTGGAATTAGAGTAGATATTTGGAATTTGTTTGGCAAAATATAGAAGTTCAATTTGAGTTTAGGTTATGACAATAAAATGACCTGGTAGAATTTGAATTTAGTAGATAAAAATTATATACATTAGCAAAGAGGCTAAAAGAAAACATTGTACGATTTCAAACATTAAGTGCAACAGTTGGCACGACCCCACCACAGGCTTTGATCATCTCATGTTGAAGTCTGCTAATTTCTTTTTCAGCAGTTGCTTTTGAGACCGGATCTTCATGAGACATTTGCCTCCTTAGTGCATTGATTTGCTTCATATTCCTTCGAATCTTTACATAAGGCCAATTCATTATTCCTCCCCTATTACATATTTTCATTAAAACATTTTTGCATATTTCAACTTGTCTAGCTGCTACTGGTTGAGGTAAATGGAAGACTTCTCTAAGATCATTTATTGTCATTAATTCACCCCTAATATTTTGTTCTGCCCTTGACCTATATGAATTACTAGATATGGGGACTAAAGGATTATTATTTATGGGGATGGAAAGATAATTTTTTACAACCTCGGGCTCTTTTCCTTTATAGGGTATAAATGATGTTTTCGTTGGAAATGAACTACCGACCATTTTTTTTTAGTATTGATCCATTCAAATCCAACACACGTCTTGGTGAAAGATAGAGCCTCGCATATGTGAAAAAATGGAAGGAGGGAAGACTAATTGAGAAATGGATGGCGGGAAATTTTGATGACATGACACCAAGACATACCCTAATGACTTTTGATTTAAACAATAATTTTCCAAAAAAATTTACTTGATTTCCTCAATATTTTTCTTACAAAAATCAAACTTTATGTTGGTGTTGAAAAATAACTTAAGGTAAAAACGATGCCTATAGGTCAATAATGTAATGACTTGCTCACTTTACAAATGATAGTTGTTTGGTATGAGATATTGATTACAGTTAGAGCCAGGCCAAATACTGATTTAATATGGACTAAGACAAAGTTGTTTTGTTCCATGATTAAATTTGTATCAAATGGCTACATAAATTTCCAGTTTGATATTTTATCTATACAGAGGGAACCTCATGTTTTAAAAGTGCCTCAAGAACCCAATCTAAGCAATTTAGGTTATGATTTACCATGATTTGCCAAAGTTAATAAAAAGAATGGAAACAAGCCGGGCCGTCTGAGTTTAGAAGCAGAAATTTGCTAAATGGCCTGTTGATCTTCATGCTTACTATAGAGCTTCAACATGTGCCAAACAAACACCTTGATACAAATTTTATAGAATTAATTAGTTGAACCGAGGGTCACAATTCCATGGAATTCAAGCAATTTATGTTAGGACTTGCAACTCTTTATCAAGAAAAACAACATGTCTTATCCTATTAGTTGAGATCAGCTACATGGACACATGACATCATCGTGGTCTATCAACACCCAAAAACATTTATGTTTGATAGGCACCAAGAGATAAGAAAAAAAATGAAAATGCTATGAAAAGTGACATGAAATGGATTGGGAAGGGGGAAAAGGTCTTTGTATTGTCAACTTCCCCAAAAACTGAAATATTTTTGAATCCATCAATAATGCAATCATAAAAAGATCACATAACCACTTGAAAAGTGGAAAACTGCTTATAAAACAGTGTATTCCTTGTATAACAACCGTGAAAAATGATCAACTGGATAGCACGGTAGGTAGGTCTAATAAAGTTACAAACATCAAGTATAGAGTATTTGAATTCACCATTCTAATTCTAGGTAAAATCTATACTGGGTATCAAGTCTTACTACAAAATGATCTTAACTATCACAGATTCCTTTCAAGCAAAATATCAAGTAAACCTGCAAAGCAAAAGTGAATACACCCACAAATCAATCAAAGAATATTCATAATTTCCAATGGTAGTATGAGAAAGAAAACCGAGTTTATTCTCATACATACAAAGCCTATTGCAAAGTGAATCAATAAATACAGCGGCTGAAATAGGAAATTGTAGCAAGGGAAACTCTTCTGTTGCAATGCAATATGAAACTAAAAAATGGCCATTCCCTTTTTAAACATAAACCAAAAGATAGCTCCTTTAGTACCGAACCCATGAGATGTAATCTCCACGCCATCCAATAATCCCCCAAATTCTACTTCCTTCCATGAATATGTGCTCAATGAATAAACTTCCACTTGATGAATCAGGCAAATGATTCCATGATAACTAATACTCACAACCTAGTAATCATCAACGATTGAACAGAACCCGAATCCCATTTTGACTCAAAAATTAGCCTCTCTAGTCAACAGTCAGACACAGAAGTATTCCATTTGTGAAGTTTGTATGGAAAGGATTATCAGCAAGGGAAGCCACCTGGGAAGTAGAGGAAGATATGAGGAAGCGTTATCCGGAGTTTATTGTTGGAAATTATGCCCTAGGGGCAAGTCATAGTACTTTAAACGTTTATGTTATTTAAAGTACTTCTCCATTTCGTTATCATTTCATTTGCATGTTTATAGTGATAATTGTATCCTTGGATATATCTTATAGATTATCCTAAATGTCCTTGGTCAGTCATCTACGTGGGAGCGAAGATGAAAAAGACCAGTATGACTTTGATGAGGTATGGAGATACGAATAAAAGTCATGGGCACTTGTAAGAGTACAAGGTGCTGGACCGACCCACTATGAGAAAGCTGCATGGATTTAGTCATAAGTTTATCTTATGTATAACCGCGTCACAATGCCCTTTGACCTGAGATCATCATAGATTCCTACATGATGAGTCACTGCTCTTTGACCTAGTCAAAAGTCACCTTTGACCGGGTGATGATATAGGCTTGGATCGGGATCAATGGTTTTCATGCAGAGGAATGTGAATGGTCAAGATGGAATTTGTCCCTCACATTTGTAGAGAGATAATACTGGGCCCCTCGATGAGTGAGTCTGAGAAATATATGGCTATACTACAGTGGAAAGGAGTTTCCATTTCAATTATTAGACTACTCGAGAATTGAGAAAGTAATGGTCAAGAACAGGAAGTTGACATTATCAATGCCTCATCCTTGACCAAATTATCACGTGACAAAAGGGACGTGACATGGTTGTACGATAGGTAGTATCGTGTCATCGATAATCATATGAATTGGGTAGTCGCAATGTCTTGCTAGAGGCCCCTTGCGACTTGTGGGCTGGTACAGTATTGGCCCACTGCCAATCTCATGTGGGCCTGTAGGGTCGCACACAAGAATAGTCCAACACGAGCAAAAGTGTCTAGATTCATTGAATCTTAGATATGTCTAAGATTTAATGAATAAAACATTTAATCTAGGATGGATGGATATATATATATATGTATGTATGTATGTATGTATGTGTATATGTATATATATTATTAAATTTGAAATTAAATATAATAATATTATTTAATAGAGATTATAATATTATTATATAATATTTGTTTTGTATTTCATTTATTTGATAAATTAAATATCTAAAACAAATAGAGATATTATATCTCGATTTAATTTTCGAATAAAGATATCATACATCGATTTAATTTAAATTGAGATGTAGTATCTCATATTTAATTAAATAGATAGATATCATATTTCGGATTTAATTTATAGAGATAAATTAAATCGAAGGCTTTTAATTCGGATTAAATAAATAGATTAAATTATATCTATTAGATAGATTTAATTAATATATTTTTTAATCCAAATTCAAAATTCAAAATTAATGAGGATTAATTTTGAATATGATATGTCTAATGGGTTTTCAAAAACCTACGGACTTTTAGTAAGACGTATTAGAAAAGCCGCGAGAAACCCTAGAGAAAAAAGGAGAGACGTGAGAATATTGAAGTCGTTAGCACGTTGCCGTCCGTGTTCGAGTGCTATTTGTTAGTTATGATTAGTTTTGATTATGTCTTATATAGGTTCCATTCTTAAGAGCAAAAAGGTTGCACACTACATTTACATTATACTTTGACTAATTCTTATATTTAATGTAGATGCAAAGTTTAATAATGGAGAATGATCAAGAAAGTAGATTGAAGAAAGAAGTTCTTGCACACAATATAATGAGAATATCGAATGTCAAGGAAGCAAGAAGCTCTCAAAGGATTTTGGGAATAATCAAGAAGAGAAGATATTGAGGAACTTGCTTTGAGAATGATGAGTTCAAGTTGAATGACAGAGAACGTTCAACAAGAAGAAGTACTAAATCAGAGAAAGAAATTGAATCAAGAAGATGTGAAGTTTAATGATGGAGAATGATCAAGAAAAGAGAAGAAAGAAAGGAAGAACTTTTTTAATGGAATGAGAAAATCATTATACAAGTTCCTAGATTGATTCTACAAGTCTCCACGATGATATGGAAGTTGGAACGGCTCAAATCGAAGTTGAAATAAGCAAAATCAAGTTTTGGGATGAGTTAACTCGAGGCGGGGATCGGTTGCCTCGAGTCGGCCCTTAGGAACGATTTTCGCCTGGGAAGGAGTTACCTCGAGGCAAGCCTTCATCCACCTCGAGTCAGCAATTCAGCTGACTCGAGTTAAAATGCTCCTTCAGCATACTCTGTTTCACGTTCAGCTCGGGCGACCTCTAGTAATTCAACGATATCTCACAAACTAGGAATCAGATTGAAGTGAAACTAGTGGCATATGAAACTAGACTCCAAATTCGTCATTTGGATATATAATCCAAGTCAAAGGAGTTCAGATGAGAGATATATGAGTTATACACGTGGACGCATAAATTAACGTCACATCCAGAGCAACCTTTAATGTTTTGAGTATAACTCACAAACTACAAATCCGATTGAGCTGCAATCGGTGGCATATGAAAGTAGATTCACATAGCTTTCCATCAAGAGTTGAACCAGCCAAAAAAAGTTCAGAACAAGGAGATATGGCCTTCAAAGTTGACACATGATTCTGGAATCGATTCGGCATGGCTTCGGTTTTCCTTCTATACACAACCAAATCAAATGAAACCAATTTCATATGATTCTAGACACAACAAGGGTTTCATAGAAGTTGGAAGAAACCAATTTTAATGAGCATCTCCTCAAGTCAACTTCAAGTCAAAGAGCACAGAATTGAATTTTGCCTCGAGCCAGTAGGAATGCAACCTCGAGTTGGTGAACTCGAGCCAAGAATTTATGCACCTTGAGTCTAAAGCGAGAGAGTTAGACACTTGGAGAAAGGATTTTGCCTCGAGCGGAAGATATACCTCGAGTCTAATGACAGACGAGAGAGTTAGAAAAATTGAGAAGGCTTTTTACCTCGAGTCAAAAGTGCCACCTCGAGTCAAATGGAAACCCGAGAGTTTGAAGAATAGAGAAGCGGTTTTTGCCTCGAGTCGGTAAGTGTGCCTCCGGTCAAAATCACGTCTTATCGAGAAAAGCATTTGCTGTCACATTACCTCGAGTCAAATTTGCAGCCTCGAGTCAGACCTTCAAGGAATGATCTACCTCGAGTTAGACAATGTTGAATCAATATCCATCCCAAGATTTTAACTCGAGCCTCCTTAAACATCAACTCGAGTCTTGCACCTCGAGTCTATATTCCATGTGCCTCGAGTCTGGAGAAATGTTGGTATATTCTGATTGGGTGATTTAACTCGAGACAACATCAGTGGTACCTTGAGTTAGGTAACTCGAGTTAGTATAAGATGAACCTCAAGTTAATATCTCATCTGGATCTCTTTGTTTGAATATTACCAATTGATCACTTCGAGCCAAGGAACTCTATGCCTTGAGTCGTATATGACGACAACTCGATAACGTCTCCAAGAATTCAGAAATGATTGTTATGAATTGATTTCTGCTTGCTATACTTCTCAATACTATTAATCATTTTTGTTAGCAAGTTTTAGATGATCAAAATAAGGATTAACATCAGATTATCAAAAAGCGAATGATTATGTCAGAGCTTACAACAGTAACTTTGAGCAAGTCACAACGGTCATATTCCAACGGAAGAATTACACGAGAAGACGAATGCTCACAACAATTAAATGATCTCCATTGCCTATAAATAGAAGAGGTTTCAAACCGGAAGACGTGACGATTGATGAATGAATCGATGAAACCAACGAAATGATTTTACTACTTCACCATCGATAGTTCTCATACACTCTGTTCCTCAATGTTTATATAGTTTATAGTAGAGAGTGAGATGATCGATTATGTACTTCAGTGTTTATCAATATTTGCTCAGTGAGGAGTTCTTAAACACCATTTTAGTCTTTTAGTTGTCAAAATCTTAAGGTTGTGGAACCTTAAGTGTGGGTGTATCAATTACAACTTGTAAGGGGGAGTGAGTCCAAGAGTAAGAGGATCATCCTTCGTTTACGAGTGTGTAAGTGTATCCTTACGAGTGTGTAAGGGGAGTATCTCGAAGAGATTGTAAAGGCTGCACAAGTGCGACTAAACTTGTGAGGTTGTAAAGGCTTTTCTCTTGTGCCTGATTAAACAAGGAGATAGTGAATTGAAAATATCAAATGGAGCTTGGGGACTGGACGTAGGTCAAGGATTGGACCGAACCAGTATAAATTTTGGTTTGCATATTCTCTTCCCTAAACTCTTACATTTCCAGCATATATGTTTGAATGATTGACTATTGTTTTATAAACTATTTCCATCATTCAAACTGCTTTCAGTAAGTTGCGAAAAGATTTTCAAAATAATCTAAAGTTTTATCAGACACCCAATTCACCCCCCCTCTTGGGTGATAGCCGAGTATAACACTATTCGTGTGGATACCGGTAGAGGAAGGAGATTCGTAGAGTCGACTTATGTTGATCGAGAAGGTAGCCCACGAATTCAAATTAGAACAAGACGTACGCCAGTTTTTGTATAGGTACGTTTCTTAATGAACCTTGATTTAAACGCGGTTGAGCAATCCTCGGATGTGATTCGTAAAAGTTTTTAATTCCGCTGCGTGTACGGATCCCAACATTTATATCTCAGAATATGTAACAAATTTTGAGGACGAAATTATTTAACGGGGAAAATGTAATATTCTAAATTTGCTCTGAAAAATTCCATGTATGATGTACTTTCATTTGGAGAAAAGAAATGGTGAATTTTGTCTAAAAGGTCAATTTTATCCGAAATAACCAGTTTTGCCGGAACCGAAAATTTTGAGACATATATTAGCACCAATTGGACATATGAAATTAACACTTCTTTGTTAAATCTTGGTGCATTAAATTTGACCAAAGGAATGAGAAGAAGGTTGCATGAATATTTATTAGAGACTATGAGGGAATAAAAATTAAAGGAAAAAAAAAAGGAATGATTTTGGCGTAGAAATTTTAGAGACAATATCCTATGGCATAGAGAAGCTAATTGAGGAAAGAAATCCTTATATGAAATTAAGAATTTATTTTTTTACACTTACCCAATATTTGCAACTAAATGAGTAATGAACCAAGTTGCAATTAAAAGTCTTGTGAATAATTAAATGGGATCATATTGGATTAACTCCACAACACCTCATTTCACCAATTTGTTAAATTAATCAAGACACATCCATGAATCAAATAAATCACGTAGCATCAGCCGTCTCCCATACATCTTCGGTCAATAAAGCAAATGGAGTCAAAATGTATTGGTATAATTGTAAATAGTTGAAAGATTAAAGTCCAATTAATTACTCCTTGCATCCACCAACTTTAATTCTTTAATATCCATTAAACCTATTCCTTCTAAGTCATTTTTAGCCAGATTGATTGTGTGCATCGAAACAGAGAAAGAGAATGTAATACCCTGAAAATCATATTTATGATAAGTATCATATTTCGATAAATAATACCTATTGGAAATAGGTGAATATGGGGTCTCAAATAATAAGTTTTAATTATCTTATTTTCTAAGGTAATTACTTGTGAAAATTAGAAAAGAAAAAGAGCTAAAATCCATGAAAAATATATTTTAATAAAGCGAGAAAATGGCCTAGAAACATTATGATAAATACCATATGATAACAGAGATCTTGATAAAAACTTGGGAAATATGTTATCTTTAATTTTAGGAATTTTTGGGATTATTTCCCTGGAAAATAAATGAGCATAAATAAAATATTATTAAAAAGCACTTTATGCCCCTTTATTTTTAATATTTAATATAGGATATAAAATACCAATGTCGATTAATAGTCAAATGAGATAATAATTTATCCTAAATCATAAAATTATCAACAATTAGTAAATGACTAATTAAGTAATTATTGGCTAATTAATTAGATTATGGATTAAATAAATTAATTAGTAAATAATTAAATTAAAAGAGAAATTTCGAAATTAATTAATAAAAAAATATTAAAATCGGTAAAAATACCGATGGCTAAGTAGGGATGGATAGAAATAAAATCCAACCTCAAAATATAGAAACAAAGTCGAAACATGCGGACTTGTTATGAACAAGTGAAATTTTATCCGGAGTGACACATGTCTCAGAGGTCAATTACGAAACCAACGGGGTATTTAAGACACGGGGTAGGAGAGAAAAATGCGAGACGGGAAAAAAAGAGGCAATACGAAACAAGTAGTTGCCGCGAATTAGGAATCTAGTGTCTTGAGTCGGAACGTATTTCAAACCGGTGGATTTTTGTCTAGGCTGTGCTTTGGAATTTAATTAAAGTAACGGAGGGCGTCTGTCCTAAAATGTTCAGCGAGATAACGGAATACCCTTAATGGAATCATAAATTTCATTAATCCACATATTTTTAAGGAGGAAGTATAGACCTTGAACTCTACTTTGTTGTCGGATTTTGAGATTCGGTAAAATTACGCGATTCGGACCGTCGAGGAAACGCTATCGGTAAGTCGGCACATGTGATGTCATGCATGACATCATCTTCTTCTAGAAGGATGATGTCAGCCAAATAGGTGTAAGGCCAAGATCGAGCCACGTGTCAAAGTGCGATCCGACGGTTGAAATCCGATCTGAAGACAATTGATGAAATTCCCACCTTGTCCCTCCTTTCTTCTATAAATAGCAATCCCTCCCCTTCTCATTTCTTCACCCCAAAAAACGCAGCCTAGAGAGAGGTTTTAGAGAGAGAAGCTCTCGGAGAAAGTCGAGCAAAGTCGGGGTAAGTTCTTCGGTCTCTCGGTCTTTAGTTTCGGTAGTTTCTTTCGGTAGATATAGTAGGAATGCTAGATTTATCTTTAATTTTTCAAGATAGTCTAGATATCATATTTAGGGGTAAATATGATATATATTTCGAAAATATGATGAGGGAAAAGATCTGGCAAAATTTTGGAAGATTAGAGTCAAAGTAACGAAGTTCTGGCGAAATTCCGCCGATTAAGGGGTCAGGGGCAAAATGGTAATTTGTACCTAAAATGCATTATGATGCTGAATGTTGATAAATATCATCATTATAGGATATTTGAATTAATCGTCCATTGCCGTACGTACCGCTGTCGAGAAAATACCATTTTTCGTAAACGTGCCATTTACCGTCAACGAAGGTACGTTCGCGTACTGTAACACTAGCTCTAATGATTATTATATGATTGTTGTGTAGTATTGTATGAGGTTATGCTATATACACGGTATGTTACATACGAGGTTATGTCACATACGAGGTTATTATTATTGTATCATACGAGGTTATGTTACATACGTGGTTATTATCTTGTATACGTGGTTATGTGTTTTTAATCATACATCCGTTGTGACTGTTGTATTGATTGTTGCTTTGTCGTGTATATGTAGTCGTATTTAAGCATGAGGTTAATCAGTTACGAGATCCAAATTGCAATTGGATCTCGGCTCTTATCATAGCGTCGGTTCGGGAAGAACCGAGGGGCCGAGGAGAATGGCGAGCGGCCGTACGAGTCCCGACCCGAAGACTTTCTTCGTTGTTATTCATTTTGAAAACTCTCGGTCAATGTACCGCTTCTGTAAATCAGCCAGACTTACGGCAATTTGAATAAATGTATCAGTTACTCAATTGCTTCGATGCTCTACTCTGATGAAAAAAATATATACTGCTTTTAAAAAAATGGGATGTTACAGAGAAGCTCAATAACATCCATCAATGGTGTATGAAAGGGAAGAGGAAAGAGAAAGTTAGAGTAGTCAAAATCTCCTACCAAATCACCTCCAATCCAAAACCTCCCTTCATAAACATTGTTCTACACCTCGAGGGCCTCAATTCTACAGTTTCATTTTTCTCATAGGAGGAGTTTCAAGTCATCAGGTTAGTCGAGTTGCTGCAGAAATTTCAAACCGATTATAGAATTGTGATAAGGTAAGCGTAAGCTTCGTTTTGAACCGATTGGTTTGAGATTTGAATGAGCTGTTGAATACTTTGTAAAACCCTATATTTTTAGCCAACTAGGGTTCTTGGGCCTCATTATGATTTGTTCATGAATATGTGATTATTTGTGAACATACGAATCTAATTTGGCAGAAAAATTGTGAGTTTGTAAATTGTTATGATTAAACTTAACTTTGGCCAGTAGCAGGGCATACCTAAGTGTTAGAACCGGCTATCACCCAAGAGGGGGTGAATTGGGTGTAAGATAAAAACTTAGGAACTTTGAAAATCTTTTCACGTCTTCTAAATTAACAGACAGATATTCAAATAACATATACTAGAAATATAAGAGATAAGGGAAGAGAATATGCAAACTGAGATTTATATTGGTTCGCCAATCCTTGACCTAAGTCCAATCCCCAAGCTCCACTTGAGATTTTCAATCCACTATCTTCTTTCAACTTAATTACACTCTATACTCGAAGTAATCCTCTCACTAGGATTCACTCCTCCTTAAAAGTTGTAATCAATACACCCACTTGATTACACACTCTGTACTCAAAGTAATCCTCTCACTAGGATTCACTTCCCCTTACAAGCTGTAATCAATACAATGGGTTTCCCACTCAAGATCACTCAATCTTGAGTATCACTCAGATAAAATGATAAGATGATTACAATAAATCTTCTATCTCTCAGAAGTGAATGAATAAACACTGAAGTACATAATCGATCATCTCACTCTCTATTGTAAACTATATAAACATTGAGAAACAGAGTGTTTGAGTTATTGAACTATCGATGATGAAGTAGTAAAATCATCTCATTGGGTTCGTCAAGTCATTCATCAATCGTCACTTCTTTCGGTTTGAACACTTTGCTATTTCTAGGTAATGAAGATCATTTAACTGTTGTGAGCATTCGTCTGTTGAGTAATTCTTCCCATTGGAATATGACCGTTGTGACTTGCTCAAAGTTACCGTTGTGAGCTCTGACGTAATCATTCACCTTTTGATAATCTAATGTTAATCCACATTCTAATCATCTGAAACTCATTAATAAACTGATTAAATATAGTTAGGAACAATAAGGATAGGTGATATGAAGAATATAAAACAATAAGTGAATTTAAAGATTCGAACACACGGAGATTTTTCAAACAAAAAATAATTGGCTCGAGTTTGCATAATCCTAGCTCGAGTCAATTAATTTTCAAAAATGCGAGAAAAAAAATCAAGGTAACTAACTAGAGTCAAATTACCCTAGCTTGAGTCTAGGCTCTAACTCGAGGCTCAAAAATGGTGGCTTGAGTCATTTTCCAATTGATCACTTAACTCCTGAAGGTTCTTCAACTCGAGACAGAAAACACATGGCTCAAGTCTAAGTCCAGACTTGAGGTAGCATAATATTGGCTCGATTCAGATGAGATAAAACATTTTGAATCATTTTCGAAAGCTATCTTTTTTGCTCGAGGTGATAAGTGTAGACTCGAGTCAATATAATTTTTGAATATAATGGTCAAGATTTTCTAGCTAGAGTGAATAGTCTCTGGCTCGAGTCATATATCCTTCTCGAAAGTCCTTTGCTCTCTGACTTGCAATTAGCTCGAATTAACAAAGCCTAGGCTCAAGTTGTGAGAGAACTCCAAAACTTGATTTTCTCTCTGTGTCAAGTTTGCTCGAGTTGTCATCTCCTATGCTTAAGTTGAGAAGTTCATTCCAAACTTTGTTAAACCACTTATGCCTCTTTTAAGTTTTCCTCCAATGCAAAAATATTCAGCTCCAAACTCATTGTATTTTGTCCATTATCATCATATGAATGGAGGTTGTTCTTGAGCAGCGTTTTTACAACATCCATAACTGACTGTCAACTTCAAAACATCATATCTCCTTCAATTGATCTTTTTTTTTATGATCTTGATGTTTTTGAAAATTTATTTTAGTCTAGTTTCAAATGGCACCCGTTTCAGCTCAATTGGATATGTAGATTGTGAGATACACCCTAAATACCACAGCTTGGTATGTTGTGGTGTGAATTTTAGTTCCAACTTCTACAATTCATAGATCCTTCATTTGAACTCCTTTTGGCTTGAATTTTATATCAAAATGACGCATTGGGAGTCTAGTTTCATATTCCACTAGTTTCACCTCAATCGGATCTCTGGTTTATGAGAACTTTCCCAAGCTGAACGTGAAACGAGTGAACAGAGTTGCTGAAAATCACTATTAGCTCGAGCCAAGTAGTGGCTGGCTCGAGTTAAGACTCTAACTCAAGTCTATGATTTCTTGGCTCGATTCAACTCCTATTAGATGCGTAAAACACTATAGAAAAAAATTCTAACTCGATTTTAGACTTTCTAGCTCAAGTTAGTTTATCCCGAAGCTTGATTTTGCTTATCTTAACTCCGATTTGAGCCATTCCAACTTCCATATTATTGTGGAGACTTCTAGTATCAATATAAGAACATGTATAATGATATTCTTATTCCATTCATCAAGTTCTTCTTTCTTTCTTCTCTTCTCTTGGTCATTCTCCATAACTCAACTCTTTCTTTCTTCTCTTCTCTTGATCATTCTTTATCATTTGACTTCACATCTTCTTTGATACAATTTCTTTCTCTAATTCAATACTTCTTTATTGATCTTCTTCTTGATCATTCTTCATAAATGAACTTCACATCTTTGATTCTACATTAAATATAAGAATTAGTCAATGTATGAGATAAATATATTATGCAAACTTTTTGCTCTTGATATTGATAAGTATATTTGACATCATCAAAACTAAGCATAACTAACACTAAGGAATTGGAAGTTTGTCAATTTAATGGTTCCATTATGTTCAAAACGCAAAATTGTGTAGAGTAGAGGTTCGGTAGGAATTTTGAAAGCTCCAGGATCAAATTTTTGCTGAAGCCGAAAGTCTGCTTTGAAAATTTTGTCTGGACAGTATGTTTATGATGCATATTTGGGATAGTAAATGATATTCAATTGGCACGAATTTTTCAAAATTAAATTAGACATAACAAACTTTAATTTGATGTAATTGGTTGAATTTTGATTTATGTACATTGAGTTATGAATTTTTGAAAATGACCTATGATTCTGAAATGCAAATTGGACAACAGCATCTGTTTGAGGCAAACTGCACTAATATGCATGTGGCTGGAAACTGGAACTATTTTTCCTTGAAACTACACTTAAGAAGGAGTCCATTCATAGGCTTTGGAATCACCTCATTTGTATATTTGTGCTATGGGATATGATTTTTCAAAGTTGCAGCATAAATTCTGGAAAATAGGGCCAAATGTGCAAAAATGAAGAAAACAATGAAATCATGGACATAACTTAAGTCTATTAATTCCATGTTTAGTTATAATGTATTATATGACATTTGAAATATCAAGAGTTGAGATTAGTATTGACCATTGTCCATAGCATATTCTTATAGGAACCCGTAATTCTCGGAACACGTGAAGTTCACGAAGTTTACTTCGATAAAGCAAAAAGGTAGTAACTCTAATCTCACATACTTTGTATAGTTATGTATGAATGTTTGAATCAAATATGTGATTGTCCCGTCCCGTATGGGACTAGCACTACTCGTGGCTCGATTGAGCAGATGGGCTGATCATGGAGTACCTTCCCAGTGCTTAGAACTAGGCGTATGGGTCGAGGTTTTTAGGTGGCTATCCTAGTTGCATTTTGGAGACTTGGGGCACTTTCGATTGAGAACGCTGGTGAATTCCAAATAGGACTCTCGATAGTTCCCAGTCGAATATTCCTAGTTGGGTGTCTTGATTGAAAAGTCCGACATACAGGAGGACTCTCGGTACATGCCAATTCGTTATACCTAGCACTAGGGGTTGTATAATATATATTTATTAAGTGCATTATCTAAATTTTTTATGCTGTGTGGACTAGTTATTTTGATTAACCTTCATTTTCTATTTATACTTTGTTTGTGAGATTAGCATGTTACTCTGGGGTTCAAATTGAATCCCAGACGTTTCCAAGGGCATAGGTTCCTCACATGGTCAAAGTAGCAAGAAAATCTCCAAAGGAAATGCTGCAATTACAGAGTAATGATAGTTGCTGCTTAGATACTAGATATAGATGTAGAGCTTACAGTAGTTTTGTTTCAACTGGTTTTGGGTCGTATTGTATATATCGACACCGATGTTACTTTGGATCACTATATTAAGAACTTTGTAAATTATTCCTAAAATTCCAAGGATGTAAACTATTATCAATTTACTATTCTATACATGTGTTGCTCACTATATATCGTTGTATTACTCTGATAAATGTCGTAATTATAAGGGGTATGACTATGGTATCAAAGCAGTGGTTTTGGGCAATATTGGAATAGTAGAACTGATATAATCTTGGTTTTGTGGTGACACGAAATGAGTTCCCAAGGGTCGAGCAACTTGATCATTTTCAAACATTTACTATTTTGAGATTCCTCCCACATGTCAAATTAGGGACCTATCAAATTGGAAGTATTGATTTGTCTTTTAACTATTGTAACCGAATTTTTTTGCCATTTTCTTTTATTTTTACAAGAACTTGACAAAAGTTGTCTAAATATTAATAAGTTTTTTTTACCCCTCATTATATGTATCGGATTAATTAAAATATTGGTGATACTTATATTTAGTTTATTTCTCTCTCTTACTTGTCACCTTATAAATAAGGTCATACTTGAAAAACAAGGTTTATTTCATATATACTTATTATTTTTAATTAATTTTGACCGCTTTCTTAAAACGCGTAATTTGGTTATTGGGCTATTATAAATAAAACCGAAGGGAGTACGTCTTTTTTTTTATGAGTAAAATACTCTAGTCACACCTTTTTGTTTTACCTTAATTACATTGGCCTCTCCTCTATTTCAAAAAGAAAAAATGTATTTTAGTTCAAACCATTAACTTATTCTAACAAGATTTTTAAAGTATATATTTTTAATTAAAAACCATGTTAGAGTAAATCTTGTTTGCTAGTAATAATATACTACTCATTGTACCAAATCCCTAATTTATCTTTCAACATTAATATTTATTTTATGCTAAATTTAGAATAAATTTTAGTAAATTTTTTATATAAGAAATATCAACAACTTTGATCACAATTAGATTTGAGTAATTTTTTATTCGATATATGTTTAATGAAATAATTTTAAAAAATTTAATTATAAACATAAAATATAAGGATCCCTTGGCAAAATAATAATAATAAGGATCTCAAAATTATATCATTTTATAATCTAATAAAATAAATGAGAAAGGGAGTGTGTGTGTATATATATATATATATATATATGACGGAAAAACATTTTATTAACCTTTGTATTTAAAATATTTTATCTCAACTAAATTTCAATAAATAAAAGAAATTAAACGTTTAAATTTATTTTAAAAAAAAAAATTTATAATTATAAAATTAATTATCTTTGTAATATTGTAATCAATTTAAAAGTGAGACAAAAATTTGAAAATGTATATGAAAATTATTTTTAAATTTTACATAAATATATGTTATTAATGATTATTAAGTAATATTTAAGTTAAGGAAGGACATTTAGTCAAAATGAAAAGTCAATAATTGTGGATAAAAGTTAAATCTCAACTAAAAAGGATTTTTTTTTTTTTTTAAATAGAGTAAATAGAGGGGAGTGTTGATGTATTTTACTCTCTCTTTTTTCCCTCTTCTTCAACCGTAGTAACACATTTAATACATGTAAAATTAAAAATTTTATAAACTGATTTGCTCGCACAAAATCCATTTTCTCCTTTTCTTCTCAAAATCTTATTTTCATTGTCAGATTGAAAAAAATAGATAGTCCAAATCTAATATTTTATAAAACTATTATTTTAAGTATGAATAAATAAATTTAAACTATTAAAACATGATCTACACCACTTATAACTGCAATACAAACTAAATCAATAAGAAATTAATTGATAAAACACTATAATAATAGTTTTTAAAAATAATAAATCTGAATCATCTATGTTTTCTTCTCACTGATTCCAGCAAAACCTCTAACCCCAAATACACCTAAACATAGAATGAAAATCACAAAAGAGGAAATTAAATAACCTCAAACTAGGTCATAGGAAATTATTTATGAATCTTTTATATATGAATCTCCAATTCCATGATAATGCTTGGTGAGAAAACTGGATGACGTCAGCCATGGTGAAAGATGACATTTATAGTATATTGATAAGAAATATTTGCAAAATGAATCAAATATTATGAGGGATCTTATAAGCAACCTTCCAGAACTGTCTAAAATAATATTGTGGGCTCATGGTCCATTGCCATTCATAGTTCTTGAGGATTCGGATAAGGAAGTGAAAATTTGGCCCCAAAAACAAAACAGATGAGGAATTGAAAGGAAAAAAATTGTGTTTAGTATACATGAAGCGGTGAGAGAGAAAAAAAATCACTAGAAAAGAGGAAAACTGATTTTAAAATAGTGTATTCAAAATCACTTGTATAACAACTATCAAAATTGAACAACAGGATAGCACAGTAGGTAGGTCCAATAAAGCTACAAACATAAAGTATAGAGTATTTGAATTCACCATTCTAATTCTAGATAAAATCTATACAGGTTGTGAAGTCTAACAACAAAATGATCTTAACTGTCACGGATTCCTTTCAAGTAAAATATCAAGTAAACCTGCAATATAATGATGAAGATTTAGTATCAAAGCTCTTCAATGTAGATTTTGTCAACCGGAACAACAAGGCTTTCCACATAATTGAAAGCTTCAAAATCAACGCAATATCCTCGGGCAAACCCCTTCAATTCATCGGTACTGAGATTGACCAGAGCCATTCCATCAACTTCAACATACTTGCAAACAATCATGTTCCTCCATACAATCCTTGGAAGTAAAGAGTAAGGATGCTTGACACTATATTTCCTAGTCCAACTCCATCTTTCTTCAGATATTCTATCTTTACCCTCCTCCATCACCCACAAATCAATCAAATTATATTCATCGTTTCCAGAGGTAGTATGAAAAAGCAAAGAAAGTTTATTCTCATACACACAAAGCCTAGAGAAGAGGGAATCAATAAATTCAGCGGCTGAAATAGGTGATGGTATCAAGGCAAACTCTTCTGTTGCGATGCAATATGAAACTAACAAATGGTCATTCCCCTTCTCAAACCCAGACCAAAAGATAGCTCCATTAGTACAGAACCCATCACGTGAAATCTCCACGCCATCCAATAATCCCCCAAATTCTACTTTCTTCCATGAATATGTGCTCAATGAATAAACTTCCACTTGATGAATCCGGCCAGTGAATGCATAATCAGAATAACTAATAATCACAACCTTGTAATCTTTAACGATTGAACAGAACCCGAATCCCATTCTGACCCAAACATTAGCCTCTCTGGTCAACAGTTTGAACTTACTTATTGCTGGATTCCACAGTAAGATGTTAATAAATTTGTAATTGGATTTGACACAGACCAAGCCATTGATAGAACCGACTACCGTAGCATCCCGTAAGAATTCAACCAAAGGTACGCTTCCAAATGGAAGGAGTTGCATCTCGCTATCAATGGTACATAATCCGTAAGTACGATGAACGGAAAAGCACTGAAAAAGAAGAGAAGGGTTTTCATGAGCGGAGTATTGGAGATGTTCTTGGATGAAAGATGGGTCGTTTAAGAGATGTTTCCAATCTTTACACACAAATTGCCATTTGATTAGGGTTCTTGCCGGAAGCCGCTTGAAAATACTTCTTAAGAGTTCTTGGGGAATGTCGAATTCCATTTCCACCTGCTTCATAGTGCTCAACGGCATCTCTCAGAGGAAAAGCCTTCGCGATCGGCGGGAATGGCAAGAAAGAAAGAAAATGCTCACCGGAAAAAACAAGAGGCTCACGTCGTTAATACTCTCTGTCAGGGGTTCGCAGGCGGCAGGTCTTCTATAAAAATGGGTCATTCGGTGAGCTGGTGAATATTTCAAATGACGCCAACTCTGATGGTGGTGGGGATTTTATTTCCTGGCAAGTCTGGCGGATGAGAAAGAAGATTTGGGATCTCAAGATTCAATTTGTCCCTAGAGGAGGTAATGGAGTGGCTGATTTTGATTTATCAAGAGAAATTGGGAGTTATTCCCCCGTGTAACCTTTAATTTCCCTCTCTAGCTTTTAATTTCAATCCATTTGTATCCAAAAAAAAAACAAAAAAAAAACAACTTAGAGAGTAATAATCTTTATTAAAAAAAAAAAATTTAGAGGATAATAAATGTTTATTTATCAATTTTGTAAAAGATCAAAATTTAAATTATTTTTCTTTTTAGTAGGAGTTTGAGAAGATTTTTCTAAATATTTAATGAGCTTTTTTTTACCCCTAATTAATTATAGAGTAAATACCTTTTTGGTCCCGGAAAAAAAAATACGGACCTCATTTTGGTCCCTCACACAAAAGAAATGTCATTTTTAGTCGCGAAAAGGATGAAAAATGGATGATTGGTGATTGGGGATTGGTTTTAGTCACAAAATTTCCAAAAAAAAAACCTTTTTAATCCATAAAAGTCTCATTTTAGTCCCATTGGTCGTGTTTTTTGTAGAGACCCAAAAGGGTATTTTTTACCCTTAATTATATGTATTGTATTCATTATATTTACTTTATTTCTCTCTTACTTGCCCCCTCATGAATAAGGGCGTACTTAGAAAACACATTTTAATCATTTTCTTAAACTGTGTGTCGCTTGGTTGAACTCTTATAAATAGAATCAAAAGAAGTATGTCTTTTTTTTTTAGTAAAAATACTCAAATCACACCTTTTTGTTTTACCTTAATTACATAGGTCTCTCCTCTATTTAACAAAACAAGAATTGGTGCCCGTGCATTATATGAGGAAGTTCATATATACCTGATGACTCAATAAAGTTATATGAACTCAGTTATAGGTGTAATTACTTGTATATGCTTTTTTTTCCTCATTCAAATTTTTCCAAAGAATAAATACCATTTTGGGTCCCTGGAAAAAAACGCGGACCCCATTTTGGTCCCTCACACAAAGAAATGCCTTTTTTAATTCTTGAAAAGGACGAAAAATGGTTAATTGGTGAATATTTTGGTCCCTCACAAATTTCAAAAAAAAAAATCATTTTTAGTCCATAAAAAAGTCTCATTTTAAATGGGGGGCCGTGTTTTTTTGTCGAGCACCCAAAAGAGTATTTACTCTTTTCGAAAAGCAGACAACATTAAGAGAGAAAGGTAATTTCTTAAAGACTTTAAAATTCTTTAAATTTATTAATACTTTTGCACTCAAGTTCAAAAGCCTTAATAAATCACAATGTAAAGACATAATCCAAATAAATTAAATAAGTGTAATTTTTTTATTAGACATATGTGCAATGGAATATATTTATGAATTATAAAATATCAATACAAGATATCTTGGAAAAAAAAAAGAATCTCAAAATTATATGATTTTATAATCTTATAAATTAAATGTATGTGTAATTGCAAAACATTTTAGCTAACCTTTAATTTAAAATATTTTATTGTAAGTAAATGTTTATAAATAAAAGAGATTAAACATTTAAATTTATTAAAAAAATTAATTATAAGATTAATTAGCTTTGTAATGAAATCAATTTAACAATGTGATAGAAAATTTGAAAATAGAAATGAAAATTATTTTTTAAATTTTGTATAAATATATGTTAGTAATGAGTATAAACTAATTTTTTGATCAAGAATGTGCAATTAGGTCAAAATGACTCATCAATGCTGTGATTTAACTACTCACTCTGGTACTTGTTATCATGGTTTAGGAACTAATTCCGACGACCGGGTCAGATCGGAAACCAACGAACCGTAGGAAGCCGGTCCGAGTTAGTTAAAACCTGTTTGACTCGCGACTCTGGGTCAACTCGGCCAACTCGGCCTAAACCGGCCGAGTTGAGGAGTCACCGAGTCAATCAAAAGAAAAAAACGATAGAGAAGCAGAGATCGAGAAGAAGTGAAGAAGACAGAGATTCCAAGCCAACAAAAAAATAGAGAAGAACACAGATCTAAAAAAGAATTGGTTTTCAGTCAGGAAACAAAGATCGTCTACACATCTCCATTGTCTTCGAGAACTAGTCTACAACCCACTCCAACAAAGACGGCGGTGTTCGTCGGTGTTTAAACTCATCTCCAACCCACCCGAACAAAAGGTGTTCATAGACGGCAGTGCCTAAATTCGTTGAAGGAGGTGACTCGAGAACCCTGTGGAGAAAATCAGAAAAATCTCTCCGATGCGATCTATTTTTTTGCTCCAGTCTGTGATGCGATCTGATAAGCAAAACCTCCCTCCTCTGCAAGTCGCTTTTGCTCTGTGAAGTAAAACACTAATAAAGACAAATATAATAAAATATAACATTTTGATTACACAACAAAACCTCCCTCCAGCCCACGTGATCTGATCTCTTCTTTTTTAAGAAAATAATATAAAATTACACATTCTCCTATGTTACACATCCACCCATGTTTCCATAATTTTTATTATTATTAAAATATAATTTTAATATAAATATTTTATCTATTTTAATAAAATTATATTTTTTAACTAATACCTATTTGACTCCGGTCAACCCACTAACCCTTAACTCAAGATTTCACCCGGTTCAATGACCGGTCCGGTTTTCAAAACCTTGCTTGTTATACTAGCAAATGTATTTGGTCATTTTAATAAGGCACTTACTTGTTCCCAGGAAAACATTAATTATGTTTTTCTATATATGCCCCTAATTAATAAGAGTAATGAATGAGAGTAATAATTTATGATATAAAGTTTAGTGTAATTAGTAGGGGTCATATCGGAAATTACTTAAATTTTAGGACAACTTTATTTACTTTAACTATTTTTATTGGTTGTTAAAATTGTTAATTGGTGCCTTATAATAAGAATCATATGAGTATCAATTAACGATTGAGTGGATTAAGGATGAAAGTTAAATCAACTAGAATGAAGGTCTTCATAATTTATAATAAGTGCATGTTTGGGAAACCACTATACCGTGGTTTCAGAAACCCTTTTCTACAAGTTGAGATAAAATTTCTCTCATATACGTACCTCATAAATAATAAAATTACTTCTAAAGAGCTAAAACAAACATGCACTTAATAGAGGGGAATGTTGATGTATTTCACTCTTTTTCCCCTCTCATTCAATACTTCTTTTAATATGTGTAAAATTAGAGTTTTAAATTTATTGAGTTAACTATCATTTTTTTTATGAATTATTTGAAGTAACTAATATAGTGCATCTGAAGAACAATTTAAATATGTTAGGTATCCTTTTAATTTTTTATTTTATTTCTTACCACATTTAAGAAAATTTATTTATTTAAATTCTTTTAAATGTCTTAATTAAATATTTCAATTATGCAACATCCAGAAATCTAAACACTAGTTTAATAAGACCATTTTTGGGGGTGAAATTTCAAGGAGATAAAGAAGAAAAATAAGTATTAAAATTATTTAGTGACCTAGAAAAATCAAAGAAACAATATGCACGGATACAAAAAACGCTTTTAAGACCGGACAAAAGAGGTATCGTAAGATCGAATTTGCGACCGGTCTTGTTCCAAGCTATCTTAAAAGTCTGTAACTTTTTAGACCGGACACGAACCGATCTTAAAGAAATTATTTTAGACCAGACATTAAAAATATTATGTCTTAAAAATCGTATTATATAAACCTGATATAGTTTTTGTTCAATCTTAAAACCAAACTTTTAAGACCGAACAACTAAAAAGACCGATCTAAAAAATATGACTTTTAAAAGTCTGGTTTGAAAGTCCGAGTTGTAAGACTGGACAAATAAATACACCGGTCTTAAAAAACCGTAATTTAAGACATACCGGTTTAAAAATACCGATCTTTAAGACCAAACTTATGAATACATCATGTCTTAAAAGTTATAACTTTTAAGATTGTAAAACAAAAGTCCGGTCTAAAAAAAGGGGCATTTAAGACCGGACTATTAAATATATCGTTCTTAAATGTCGAATTTTCTCATGTTCTATTTCTTCCTGATCATACACATTCACCACTCAATCCAACATCTAAAAGACAGTACTTTAAGCTATAAGCTATGAACAATACATTATGAATTACAAATCGAATTGGAAATTGATATAAATATCATTCACCATGAGTTATGTGGTCTCTTAATGAATATGATATTACAATACAGCACCTAAATGAATATATACAATAAGATAAGTTACAAATACAGCACCTAAATGAACATACATGCGCAATATAATATTCACCATGCCTTCATCAGATTCTCACCCAACAACGTAACATCCTCTTTTATAACATGCCCTTTCGATCGGATCATGCCACAAAAATAAAATAAGAACAAAAGCATCATAGTCAGTGACATTTTTAAGAACATAAGAAAAATATAGTTAAACCCTTAAAGTTTTTAAAGAATTCTGCATAGGAATATTACCTTATGAATTGTCTCTTTTATAAAAGGATATCCTCCCATATCCCTTCATGATGATCATTTCTTATGTCGGGTTCATTATCCGCTTCATCTTCTTTGTTCATGTCCGGGAGACCTCTTGAAAAAAGAGTACTCTCAGAAAAACCATAATTTGAATGAATTTCCTCATCAATATCAATGATTTTTTTCCTTGGAAAGCTACAGACCACATTTTATTTTCTTGATTGGTGATATAGAACACTTGTTTCGCCTAGTCTGCCATAATAAAATGTTCATCTCCAAAACTTCTACTATTGATATCAACTAATGTAAATCCTAGCCGATTGATCTGGACACCATTATTGACATTAACCCACTTGCATTTGAAAATGAGAAATTTAATTTTAATATAGTCCGCCTCCCAAATCTCGTCAATAACCCCATAATAAGGCATGACTGCCAATTTAGGTCTCTTGTCTTTCAAACTGGAGAAGTGCATAGATTCAGCCTCTAACATAACACCACAGTTCTGGATGGTGGTCCTATCATCTAGGGACTTCGTGTAAAATGTATAACCATTGATCACATACAAATTTCAACTTATGACATCAACCTTAGAACCACATGCTAACCATTTGATTGTATTATAAACACATTCATTTGCCTCGACCTTTTGTTTGAACCAGTTTGCAAAAGTTTTGTTATGCTCCCTAATTAACCTTTGTTCAATCATTCAATGATTTTCTTTCCTTACAGCTTCTTTATGTGCATCTATGCTAGCTTGAACTTCATCAACATTATTCAAGATGTATAAGTGGACTTGTGACAATTCATCAAGATCCACACTTTTTATCGAAGTCCCTCGTCTACCCCCATCAGCATGCTGACGATTAGGAAGTCCAATATGTCTTACTTTAGCCAAATAATTTTAACAAAATTTCATGGCTTCTTTAGAAACATATTTCTGAACAATTGATACTTCTGGCTGGTATGCGTTCTTCACATACCCTTTTAGGAATTTCATAGATCTTTCAATTGGATACATCCATCGTAAATGGATAGGGCCGCACAACTTTATCTCCTTCACAAGATGAACAATTAGATGAACCATGATGTCAAAAAATGTAGGAAGAAACAACTTCTTAAGCTGGAACAAGATAAGATATCCTTCATTTTCCAATTCATCCAATTTTTCAATCTCAAAAACTTTACTACAAACCGCATTGAAGAAGAAACAAAGTCTAGTCAAAATGCGTTGAAGATCATATTCGGCAATGCCTCGAATAGCTACTGGGAGTAGCTGTTGCATTAAGACATGACAATCATGAGACTTTTGGCCTACTAATTTGAAGTCCTTCATCGATACAAGCCTATTAAAATTTGAAAAATGCCCCGAGGGAACTTTTGTGCCATGTAAACACTCACAAAAACTTTTTTTCTCATCCTTAGACAACATATGAGAAGACAGGGGACAATAAGTTCTCTTACCATATGGCCTTGAATGTAAGTCTTTGTATATTCTCATTGCTTGCAAATCCAATCTTGCCTTCACACCATCCTTGGAACTACCTTGTATGTTGAGAAGTGTGCCAACAATACTATCACATCCATATTTCTCCACATGCATGACATCAATACAGTGTCTCACATCAATATTGCGCAATATGGAAAATCGAAGAATACAGATCTCTTTTTCCATATATTTGTTTCTTTTCTACTCTTTGCAGTCTTACCAAAGATGACACTGATATTTTTCACCTTTTCATAAACTTGCTCCCCAATCAATGCCACCGGAGCATCTTCATACTCTTGGCCACTAAAAAAAGCTTTCTTTAATCGACGATATGGGTGGCCGGTCTAAGAAATCTTCTATGTCCAAAATAAATCATCTTTCTTCCATGTTAAAGTTGATGGTAGCTTGTGCCTTCTTCACAAACCGGACATGCTTTATGGCCTTTTACACTATATCCTGACAAATTACCATATGCTGGGAAGTCGTTTATAGTATAGAATATCATGACTCGCAATTTAAAAATATCCTTCTTGAAAGAGTAAAAAACATCGACACCTTCTTCCCACAACTCCTTCAAGTCTTCGATCAATGGTTCAAAGGTAAACATCAATGTCATTTTTGGGTTGTTTTGGTCTCGAAAATCAACATCGACAACATGATGTACTCTCGTTTCATGCATAAATAGGAGATAAGTATTACATAATCAGGAGTACAGGCCATGAGTTATGTAGACTGCTAAGGCTACCATAGGGATTCATGTCATCCGTACTAAAGGCAAACCTAAGGTTCCTAGGTTCTTCGCCGAAGTTAGGAAATAAGTGATCGATTTTCTTTCATTGAGAAGAATCAGCTAGATGTCAAAGCTTTCCATCAGAAATCCTCTCATCTGCATGTCACCTCAAATTTTTTGCATCATTTTCATTTGCAAACAAGCGTTTGAACCTTGGTATGATTGGAAGATACCACAACATTTTTGCAAGCCCCTTATTTGACTTGTACCTTGGGGTTTCACATATCGGACAATTCTGTTTCTCTTCAAACTCTTTTATATATAATATGCAATTATTCAGGCATACATGAATCTTTTTGTACTCCATCCCCAGTGGACAAAGTATTTTCTTAGCATCATAGTATTCATGCGGCAACACATTATCATCCGAAAGCATGTCCTTAAAAGCTTCAAGCATTTTTGAAAATTATTGTCGCTCCATCCATGACGTGCTTTCAAGCTTACCAATTTCAATACACGTTCAACAATTGGTATTTTTTTACACCTAGGGTATAGTGGCGTTTCTGCATGACTGCACATATTACCATATGAATGTGATTGCTCAAAAGCCTCTTCTCCTACATCATGAATAATGTCCTCTATGCGATCATCCTTCCAACACTGTTTAGATTTTAATTCCAAAAATAAGGCCTAACTTCAAAAATTCTTCTCTCCTTGTCCAGAGCTCAAAACGTTACAAAGTTCATGTAAATGGAAATCCTTGGATGTCTACTTTATTCATGCACAATTTTGTGATTTTTAAACATCATTTTATACCTAAAATAACGCTTACAATATTCGTTGCCACCCAAAATTTAAAACTAACAATTTTCCCTTACTTTCATCATAATGATCTATTGATTCTAAAAATTATTCCCCAACATGTTTTTTACTCCATTTTGTGTTTTAAAAGCAATGGAGACTTTAAAACATGAAAGGAATTTACTCTACAATTTTTTAAATTAAACTACAATTTTACTATGAACTAAAAGCTTGAACTCAAGAATATTACCTTTAATTCTTGAACTCCTTCTTCCTCTTGCTCCAAGAACTTCACCCTTCTCACTCTATAATACTATAATCAGATGTTTTAAACTGATTTTGGTGTGAAAAAAATAAAGAGAGTAGCCCTCTATTGATAGGGAAAAATTCTAAGCTCATGTGGTTCTTACCACATATAATCCATTTCCTCTTCTATCTTCAACACCCTTGGATCAATTTTCACTTTACAACTTCAAATCCTACCCCTTGATCTTGACTTAACCAACAAGTTGGCTAATTTTCTCTCTTTCTCCAACTGCCATCCGAAATATATGAGTTGTTTTAAGATTTTGGATTACCTTTCCACATGTCCACACCTTATGGCTTTGATAGCTCTAAAAATATCCTTCTTCCTAACCTTAATCAACAATTTTTGCTCATCCTTCATCTTATTTGGAATTTAAGATTTAATTAGGGCCATTGGATGAGTTTACATGTGTCCTAATCTTATGGCTCAAGTGCTCTCATTGGTTCCCTTAATTTCAAGAGGATTTAGCTTAATTACAAGATTAATTTAGGACCATTGTATTGTAATACATGTGTCAAAATCCCATGGTTGGCTAGTTGCCATTGTTGACTTTTGGAGCTGTTTCATTAAGCTTGATCAACATCTTAATCAAGTGTTTATATATCTCTAATCACAAATGTAATTATAGGTTGGTTTACTACCTAATCAAGGTCATTAGTGCTTAATTGTTCAAGCTTAATTTCATCCCTCTTTTATTTCGAAAATGATGGCTTTAATTGATGTCCTTGATTAACTTTAATCAAGTTGAAATCATAAGCCACTAATCTCAATTAACACAAGCTAATTTGATAATTATTAATTGCCAATTTATGTTAATTTGGCTAAGGGTCTTCATAACCCTTTTCTTATCTCATTTGATTATAAATTAGCTACTATTTTATGTGCTATTTATATCACATTTTATAACCCCTAATAATGTCTCGTAATTAGCCATTGGTTAATTAATTCCAAAAAGTGAAATTTGGATAAGAATAAAATCAATAGATTATAATTCACATATTCACTTTTGTATTTTACTAATTATTTTCTAAAATACAATGTTTATATGAAGTATGAAAATTAGGGTATTACACTCTTTTGCCAACAAATTTACAATTGTGTCGCTAGTATAACAAAGTTCTGATGTAAGAGATTGGTTACATCATATTAGCCATAAACTGAAATGTAATGAATATTGATCATAATAGATTAGTGATTACCCATTCTTTTCGTTAAATTTACAATTCTGTTATAAATTTAAGAAAGTTCTGGTACGAGAAGTTGACTATAATAAATTAGAGGGATTGTTTGGCATGGCGGTAGACATGGAAAAAATCCAGTGCACAGTAATAAAAGCTCAGTGGAGAAAAATGATATAGTTTTTGGTGTTTGTGATAGCTTTTGTCTTAGATGAGCTTATTTTAAAAAAAAAAAGTGACTTATCTTATCAAAAAAAAAAAAAAAGACTTATGATATATCCCACCTTTTTTAGCTTCTGGGTGACTTTTTTCGGCTTCTAATAGTTTTTGGTGTTTGGGATAGCTATATATAATCTTATCCGGAGATATTCCCAAACTGATGTGGATTTTTTTTCAAGATGAACGAGAAATATAAGTGTAGATAATAATGATCCACTTGATGTAGCATCCTCATCAAATATCAATATATTATTTTCAATACAAATCAATCGTGTTCGTGATAAAATCAGAGACCAACTTATTAAGGATAGATGATCCAATAAACAATGTACTATTAAATATACATTTGTATGCATTTTAATTTATATACGATTTTATCCATTAAATAAATTTAATTAAGCACTTTAGTGGTTTTAAATATTTTTAATAATAATTTAACTTTTTTTATCAAATTTAAATTTTTATCTTCAATTATCATAATATATACAACTAATATATATATATATTCAAAAAGATTCATGTCCTTTTTAGTTATTTTCCGTCTCAACTGCTTTTTCAGATAATCATCCAAATAAGATCCCGTTTTTTTGGGGGGGGGAATCACTTATCTCACTGTCATTCTAAACATGAAATCACATTTACAATCTGATCTTTTATCTTATCTTACATTTGCAATAATCGTATTGAAAATAAGTCACTTTTATTATCACTATCCAAACGGGCACATGAATGCGGGCAAATTATTATGCACCATTGCCATCAAAATTTGGACTTTTGGAACAGGAATATGCTTCAAGAAAACTGGGAATTGCGGGCACTAGTTTATATTGTTGAATGGCTCGAATGCAACTTTGAGGTGTGCTACATTATTCCTGTATTGTTGATTAATATTGGATGATATGACTACTATGGCTTGCATAATTACTTGTGGTTGATAGATAAATAAAAGGTAAGAATTTGGTAAAGTTCTTTAGATGTTTATCATAAGTAAAAAGGTACCCGTGAACAATATCTATTAATCGAAAAACCTTATAATAAACGCCTTAAACTTGTCTTTTTGTCCATAAATAAAATTCATGTGTTGGTTCCATTTTTGAATTGGAATATCTCTGGGAATTTATTTGCAGCCATGTGGAGCCATGGCAAATTTAACTGTCAGCAGGGCTAAATATTTTCATGTGGTTGACCATTCCATTGTTGTTTGAAGACTTTGTGCTTTAAAACATTGTAAATGATCCGGGAGCTGGCTTTACAGTCACAGGTACTGTTCTTTCTGGCGGAACAGTGCATTACATGAAGTCCAAGAAATGAGTTAATATTTTTCTGACTTATAATAGATTTATGCATTGATATATGATGCATTTCATGTTAAAATTTAAAAGGTTAATGGGCAATTTTACGCTAAGTTTTCATTGAAGAATAATTTTATCTTGAAAGTTTTTAGGGTCATTTTGGCCCCAAAGTTTAAAAAATGGAATAATTTTACCATGTCTATTATCTCTGTTAATTTTAACCGTTAATTGATCAAATATGCTTAGCTGATAGTCTACATGTCATTAATGTCATTTTTTACCAAATATATTTATCTGGTAATCCACATCACATTCAAAAGCTTGTAATTAAATACTTTTATGTCAAATTTACAAATTCAAAGAGCCCAAAATGAGTGAATGAGGATAAGGGATTAAATTCACTATGATCATTTCCTTTTATGGAAGAGTGAAATGGGCTTACAAGAAGTCGAATCGCATTACCTACTCAGCTCATTCATGAGCTTAGGATCTCATCCCGCAAAACGATGTCGTTTTGATATTTTCCAGGATGAGCTCTTAAACTCATAGATGTATTACAAGAAGAACATCAACCATAGCTCTAAAGAATGTATGAACCTTGAGCATCTCATATTTTAAGATCTATGGATAATAAGCACACTTTAAACAACAGAGAATGTTTCACCATTTGCTTTGATTGTGAAAATTCATGATACATTTTGTTTCTAACTCGTATGTTTAAGTGACACACACACATATATGTATGTATGTACGTACATATGTATGTATAAGAAATTGTTCAACCAACGGTATGATCATCTAAAAAATAATGCTATGGAAAATACTGAGGAAATAAAAGAAAAAAAATGTAATTTATTATTTGAATAAACAAATCATAAATGTAAATATTGTGAAGAAAGAGAAAAAACTATGCAAGATTTTGAGGAACCTGCTTTGGATCCTTTTATACTCTGAAAAAAGAAGACAAGGAAGAAGAAGACAAAGAAGCTTGCCGACACTACTGATAAGTTGAAAAAAAAAAAAAAAAGAAATAGATGAGAAAAGGAAGTGTGAAAGATGTCTTGAAAAAGAAGTGATAAAGAAGTCTTGGAAGGTACAAAGTACAATTTGTAAGATAGCATTAAGAGTCTTGTATAGTACAAAAAATAAATGAGTGTAAGGTGTCTTGTAAGTCTTTATAAGGTATAAGTATTAAAAATGCTTTATTTAAGGTTGTAAGATGATAGAAGAAAAAGTCTCATAAGGTACAATAATAGGAAGATGCTTTAATGCTTTACGCAAATGTGTCAAACAAATAATACAAAATCAGAAACTAGAGTTGAAAAAAATAATCAGAGTCATGTAACTCAAATTGGGATGCCAATTCTATATAAAGTCATGTAAGTATTCGAAGATGGACATATATCTATTTATGTATGTGTGTATGTGCGTGCGTGCACACGGGTGCAAAAAGATCTTCTAATGTACTTCAAGACAAAGTTTGCAAGATATAGGAAAAGAAGCACATGCCCCATTTTAGTACCCACAATGGAAATATAGAAAAAATGAATTGGAACAAAAATGTAATTTTAGTGATAAGGAAATTATCATTATGCTCACCTTAAAAAGAGTAGAACCAAATAATACTAGAGTAATAATTCCGAAAGCACAATGAACAGAGTACAAAGGAAATGAAAATAAAACGTAGATATGATCATATCAGAGAAAGATTGGGAGTAGTGTCTATTCAATAGAAAATTGTAGGAATTTGCTTGAAGAGTTTAGACATATATAACAAAAAGTCGTTGGAGGCATTGATGAGAAGGGTAGATAAGATAGTATAAAGTCTCAAAAAATAGAGGAAAATCAAAGAAAAGGCTTGATAAAATCATTGAACTAGACATTTTGATTAATAATCTATTTAAAAATTGGGAAAATAAGTACAACAAAAATAATTACAAAAACAAGCCCCAAATCACAAAATTAGTAGAATAAACTTTGATATTATTTGTAGGCAATAGGAACACCACCTATTTAGATAATGTTTAAACACCCTTGATTTTGAACACGGACGTAGCATGAAGAAAGTTACAATGGAATCATTTTTTATAGCTCAAAATTTAAAATTTGTCCATTTACAATAGAAAAAGTCATATTTACAATAGGAAATGTCTATATTTACAATAACATTTAAACACCTGAATTTTAAACGTAGAGGGTAGTTTACAACTAAAAACTATATATATACTACGCCCTATTGTATTTGCAACAAAATTTAAAAGTTTGGAGATTTACAACAAATAAAATCATACTTAATCATTTCATATATTTACAACAACCTTTAAAAACCTATTTTATATTAATTATTATCAAAAATTAGTTTGAAGAAAAAAATAAAAATAAAAATTTTTTATAATTTTTTTTGTTCCTCCTTAATTTTCCCAAAAAATTTGTTCGTTGAAGAAGTACAACATTATATGATCAATGTAACAAAGCCCACCTAGTAGAATAAAGTTTGATGACGAGGCAATAGGAACACCACCTGATGAGATAATGTTTGTTGATGAGACAACAGGAACATAGCATGAAGAAAGTTACAATGGAATCATTTTTTACAGCTCAGTATTTAATACTAGTATTAGACATTATCAAGTCTGATTTAATAATTCTCAAAACCTAATGGGAAAGATTCTCCGAATTGCACATTGTTCAGGTCTAACTTGATGAGATTCTGACTCAGATCAATTAAAAACATTAGAACTAAACAATTGTCACTCTACTTATTAAAGCGATACCCATGATATTAGGTTGAAGCACTAGGGACATCATGAAAATCTAGATTCCAAGTACACAAACACCCTTTATATAATCCCCAATTCCTCATGGCATTTCTATTTTGTAATACTACAAAACAAAGGCCGTCGAATAGTGGCCCTCACTGATTGTTTAAAGGTGATCAAAGGAGAGATGATCAAAAGCTAAAGAAGTACATTTGAATATTGCATTGAATGAGGTAAAAACTGACATTAATTTCCAAAACACAATGCCAAAACAGGTAAAAACTTTAATTGGCATTGAATGAGGGCTTACTGTCAATGATGTTTATTCTAAAGAATCTACCAGTATCCTAATGAAGTACAATAATGCTTTGAGAGCAGCTTGACCTGAATTCATTTAGACAATGGCATGATACATAAGGCACATCTATATATATTTCCATATTAATCTACATTTTTCTGTGAGAACCAAAAAAGGGAAGAGACCCAAAAAAACCTAAACTAGGAAAGGAAATGAAGTAATTTCTGTGAAACAAAAATAAACAATGGCCTATGGCTATTAAGTCACGAGGATCCAGCGAGAATAAATGCTTGAAGAAGGCTCTGTGCTGCTTGGATTTGATCGGGTGTACCAGACATGACAATAATTCTTTCTTTTTTTCCAGGACGAGGCTCATAGACAGTAACGGTGGCGCCCGAGATCTGATGCAGAGAAATAGAGAACTTAACGAAAAGAAGTAGGACATTTTCAAGCTTATGCAACAATAAGCTGGAATAACAATGCAGATTCACCTAATGCTTCATGCAATATACAATATAATGGTACTGGAGTTTTCATACGACCTTTCCCTTTATCAAATACTCCCTCCGTTCCTTATTATAATAAATATGCAAGAAATATACTTTTTTTCCCAAATGTGCGAGTGAATGTAAAGGAAAAAGATAACGACGGAGTATTTAACAGGTAGTTATTTTGAGTTTCAAAATGCTTTCTAATGTTGTTGTAGTACCTGTCTCAAACGGTTCAGATTGTTACCACCTTCCCCATATACAGAGTCAAAAACATCATCAGTAACCGCAATTTCCACAGTTGTACTAGTCACAGTGGCAGCTTTGCTTCCACTGCAGACAAGAAGATGATGATAATAAGAATCATTTGGGGCACCTCATTTTATAACTAAAATGGTTTATTTTCACCACTCCGTCAGAAACTGCGTTAAAGGCTACAAAAGCCTAAGACTTCACACTTCAAAGGTAGGGTTTCATATTAGATATATTATAACAAAAAGATCAATGAGAAGATGAGACCTCAGATGGTGGTCAAGTGTAATGTTATGCCCTCTGAGAAACATTTTATAACACAACAATTTCACTAGAGATGATTGAATGCCAATGGAACACAATTGGTATCAGAGTAGACATTAAACAAAATAAAATACCACTTTTCTGGTATCTAAACAACAGATCTGTGATTCTAAAAACGGCCTTTAATTTATAATATAAGAAAATATAGCTTTGCATCCAAAACCAAAACTAGCACTTTGGTTTTCATATCACCAACCTGCCCAGTTCTAAGCCACAGTTAAGAGAACTCAATTTCCTTCCAACATCATCAACGCCTCTTGAAACCATCTGCAATCAAAAAAAATCATTTGATGAGGAAAAACTTGCAAAGCAAGACCAGTCAGCAGAGAGGAAGAAACATACTTGTGATGTCCATAACCCTGACGAAGGAGGACAATCTGAATTTTGAGGAAGTCCAGGATGATCTATGCTTTGAGAAAATGTATGCTTACTCTGATTATGAGAAATCCCAACACCTTGTTGGCCAACAAGAGGAGAAGAATCCCCTAGTCTCCCATAGGGGAAGGTATCATGTAAAACGGCGGAGGTGCTCCTTGTTCCAGCAACATTTTGTGTGCTGGCAAAAAGATTATCTCTTAGTCTACCAGTTGCATTATACAAAGCATCTTGAACATTTGAAAACACTCCTGATATCTGAGGGGGAAAAATATACATGCAGAAAATTAATAACTATTTAAGCATCCATATGAAAGGATAAATATTTCATATCTTAGAGGACATTTACATCAAGGCAGTTGCTAAACTATAAGTGATAACCATATTGATCTTGCACGTCAAATTTGAAAGGAATTAACCCCAAAAAAAGTAGATATCGTCTCATGTTTGGAAGGAAATATTTTCTTCCTCTAATGTTCATTACCATGATATAAACGTGAAATCCAACAGAAGATTTTGGGAAACTCATTCTACGAACAGGTCTGAGTAGCATAAATATTTTAAATTTACAGTTTACACTAGTAAAAATGGACCCTTCTAGTGTGTGTGCCTGTGTGTGTTTACATGATTCTATATGCGTATGTATCCATGTATATCAATGAAATAGGATGAAAACACCATCAAATCTAAATCAATGAAAGAACGTAAAAATATATATGATCAGACAAATAAGAATTCAGGTATATCTCAACCACAGCTCCAAGATTACAGCATGACCTTGAAGATAACATATTGTGGTCATTCCAAACTGGTTACTGCCATGACACAAAATTTGAATGTCTCAACAGCGGCCATAACTGGTATGTGCTAGCACTTATACATGAATCTACTTTACAAGGTGTTGGAAATCAGTCATAATTACTAAATCCCTTGATTATGGCATTTCATCATATCCCTTGATTATAGCTTAGCTAGTCTAGGCAGGATTCTGATTTCTTTTTTATTGATTGTAACCCTCCCTTTATCACCCCATTGATGAGTGTCTCTCTTGGAGCCTATATATATCTTAGCAATGTACTCGTATAATATATCAATAAGAGTGAATTCTTCCTCTCTATTTCTCACCATGGTATCAGAGCAGGACCCTTCTATTCGAACGCAGAGATCTATTTCTCATCATGGTATCAGAGCAGGACCCTTCTATTCGAAGGCAGAGAGGAAATACCACTCTCAGTTAGTGCTAAAGGTCACAGTGACCGAGCTCACTATGTTGAAGGTCACAATGTCAAGCCACCAACCGAGCTTCATCACCTTCCCCTTCTTCATCACTCTTGCTATCTTTACTATAAGGTAACATGTCGATGACTGAATATTATAATGCTTTACTAAAATTGTGGCAGCAACAACACTTGTTTGAGGTTCATCCATGGAAAAACATCAAAGATGCTCAATTGCACAAGAGCATCGTGGAAGAAGGAAGGATACATGATTTTCTCCTAGACCTGAATGACTCTTTTGAAGAGATAAGAGGCATAATCATGGGATTGAGGCTACTACCACAACTCTGATGTTGTTAACTTTGTACTATTCAAAGAAAGTAGAAAACTCCTGAACCAAAGTGGCTCAAGTCAAATCAAAAGCTTAGCACTCGCAGTTACGGGACCACACGAGGAACGAAAGAATAACAAATGGTGCAACTATTGTAAGAAGAGCCATATTAAAGAAGAAAGTTGGAAGCTCCATGGAAAATCTTCCAGAGGAAAATCAAACTTCCAAACTTACCTTACCACAGCTGAACCGAAGGTTGAGAGTGATGATCGCCTAAGCCAGGAAGAATTACAGGTGCTTCTAGAATACTTGACAAGCAGAATAAGTCAAACTCTGTTCCCAATGTGAAACTGATCCAATCAGGTAATTCTATTGTAGCTCTCAATGCTATGATAACTAGTGACAATACTTGGATTGTTGACTCAGGCAATACAGATCACATGACTAGTAAAAACACTTTATTCCATTGGCAATACATAATGTAAAAGTAGCTAATGGTGTATTCACAAGGGTTAAGGGAATTGGCATGGTCACATTATCTAATCAATTGGCAATACATAATGTTCTATTTATACCTAAACTCACATGTAATCTGATATCTGTTACCAAGTTAACTAGAGGTCGACTATGTTGGGTGCTTTTCGATGTTGACCTTTGCGTTTGTCAGGATTTAAAATCGAGGATGACGATTAAGACTTCTAGAGAATAGGATGGATTGTTCTACTTGAAGGATTGAACTCAAGAATAAAGATGCATGGAAGGCAAGAAGGGCACTTGTTAGCTCCAATTTTCAAAATAATGATGTACTTTTGTGGCATTATCAGTCAAGCCACCCTAGTTTTGATTATACGAAGCATGTGTTTCCAAGTTTACTCAATAAATTCCATTCCTTTTCATTGTGAAAGTAGCCAATTTGCAAAACAAACTAGTTCCTCATATCCCAAACAGCCCTATACACCATCCTTACGTTCACACTAATTCATAGTGATATCTAGGGTCATGCACATGTGAAAACCCTCACCAATACTAGATGATCCGTTACTTTCATAGATGATCACACAATAACCACATAGGTTTATTTAATGAAGGACAAATCTGAAGTAGTCAAAGTATTTCAAAAATTCTATATCTTTGTGCGCACTCAATTCAACACTTCCATTAAAGTACTTCGAAGTGGTAATACCAAGAAATACATGAGCAAAGCCTTTATAGAGTTTCTTGATCAATAGGGAATTCATCACAAAACTTCCTATTCTTGCAAACCCCCCAACAAAATAGAGTGGCCGAGAGGAAAAATCGTCACCTGTTGGAAGTAACTTGCACCTTGCTCATGGAACAGAATGTTCCCACCATCTTTTGGGGTGATGTCATCCTCACAGCAGCTTATCTCATTAACCACATGTCATCCAAAGTTCTCAATTATGACACCAATCCAAAAACTCCTTGAAAACTTTCCAAATTGCCCACTAATCAATTCATTACCTCCAAAAGTGTTTGGTTGTGTTGTCTTTGTTTGCAAAAATGATGGTAACAAATTTGTTGTTTGAGCTGACAAATGTATATTTCTTGGCTACTATTCTACTTAAAAATAGTACAAATGCTACTGTCCTTCTTCCAAGAAATTTGTTGTCTCCTGGGATACAGTGTTCTTGGAAGAAGCATATTATCCTAAATTACCCATTCATGGGGAGTATACTGACATTGAATGGCTAATCCTAGAAGCATCTAACCCCAAACGCTCACCAAACACATCACCACCACAGTCTAACCTACTCTTGACTCGCTCCCTCAAACCAACCGAGCCCTACCCGACTCAATCATAAATTTGAACATATTCCACCTCAACTTGAACCCACACCCAATGACCTGAAAATATATATTGAGATCAATTTAGGGATGTTGAACCAGAACAAGAGGTAGAGTCCAGACTACAAGTTCAAGATGAACTAAACACTAGTATAACTATCTCTCTCATTCCAAGGAACGACCATGACTTCAATTCAAGATTAAATCTTGAAGGACTGGGTTAGCCTATTGCATTGAGAAAAGGGGTAAGATCGTGTACTCAACATCCAATTCAACGATTTGTTTCATACAGTAACCTGTCTGCAAAAATGCAAAGCTTCGTTGTAAACAATGCACAGATAATGATTTCAAACACATTCCGACAAGCTATGGCTGATCCAAATTGGAAACAAGCTGCAAAAGAAGAGTTGAGGGCAGTTCAGGAAAATAGAACATGAGAGATCACAACTCTTCCCGAAGGAAAGAAACCAATAAGATGCAGGTCAATCTCCACCACAAAATTCAATCCAGATGGTAATATCAATAAATACAAGGTGAGACTTGTTGCAAAAGGATATACCCAAACATATGGGATTGATTATCAGGAGACATTTGCTCCAGTTGCCAAGTTTAATACCATCCAAGTACTGTTATCAATTGCACCAAACTTGGTTTGGTCATTATACCAACTGGACGTAAAGAATGCATTTCTGATTGGAGGAAGAAGTATACATGGAGATTCCATATGGAGTTTTAGCTCCTAACAACTCTGTGTAAACTCAACAAGTCATTGTACGAACTTAAGCAATCTCCTAAGGCATGGTTCGATAGATTCACCAAAGCAATGAAAAGACTTGGGTATAATCAAAGACAAGCAAATGAGATGTTCATCAAACATGGTAATAGCAAATTCACCATATTGATTGTCTATATCAATAACATAGTCATTACAGGAAACAATGAAGAATTCATTGCTCAACTAAAATAGGACTTGTCAATTGAATTCCAGGTGAAAGACCTTGGAAAAATGAGGTATTTCCTAAGCATGGAAGTGACAAGAACCAAAAAGGGCATCAACGTACCTCAGCAAAACATGAGACAGGAATGTTGGATGCCCAACTAGAGGAGACATCAAGGTTCTGAAAACCGGACCGGTCACTAAACCGATGGGGGTACTGGGTTAAGGGTCAGTGGGTCAGGCCGGAGTCAAACCGTATTAATTAAAAATATAATTTAATTAAAATAAATAAAAATATTCATATTTTAAAAATTAAAAAAAAAAAACATTTCGTGGTCAAATATAAAATATAGGAGTATATATGCTGTGATCATGGACAAATATATAAATATGAGAGGATATTAGTATTATATTAATTTTTTTAAAATAAAAGATAACATTGTTCAGTGAGCCGCCTGCCATGCCACGTGATTTACATCTTCAATTGTCAATTCAACTGTCTCTCACCTTCAATGCTCTTCAGATGATCCCACTCTCTCACCTTCAGTACTTTCATTTATATTATTAATATATCAAATCTCTCTCATTTTTAATACTTTTCAAGTAGGGTGTGGCCCGAGGGGAAAAATAGTCGGAGCTCAAATCTCTCTATCTCCAGTTCTCCACCTTCTCCTTATGTGAGTTTAGATCTCTCTCTTCCTCCAGATCCTTACTCCTCCTTCGGCCTCCACTGCCGGTGTCTTCCAAAGCCTTGACATTGAGAGCAGAGAGGCGCCTCGAAGCTTCTTGTTGTCAGATCTGAGAATCGGACGAAGACCTTCTTCTTTCTCCATCATCCATCGCTCCGCTCGCTCTTTTCCTTCTCCTTCTATATCTTGCTTTTTTCTCCGGCGACTTTCAGGCGAACACGGGTTTCAGGCGTTTTTTTTAAAAGAAAAAAAAAACGTGACTCGGTAAACTCGGCCGGGTTAGGCCGAGTTGACCCCGGGCCAACTCGAAACCCGGGGTCACCCCTTAACTCGGACCAGTTTTCTAGCCGGTTCGCCGATTTCCAGTCCGAACCGGCCGGTCCAGGTTTCAAAACCTTGGGAGACATCAATGGAAGAGGGATGCCACTTGGAGATCAAGCCACAAGGTGTTCCGAATAAATCAAAAAGATACAAAAGACTTGTGGAAAAATTGATATACTTAACCCACACATGTCCTAATGTCCTGATATTAGCTATACAGTTGGAATAGTAAGTCAGTTTATGCATCAACCACAGGAAGCACACATTGAGGCTGTATACAAAATTTTGAGCTATCTAAAACTTAATCCTTGAAGAGGAATATTCTTTAAGAAAATTACTACAATAAACATTGAAATCTACACTGATGCAAACCATGCATGGGATAGAAAGACTAGGAGGTCAACCTCAGGATATTGCACATATGTGTGGGGAAATCCGATTACATGGAGAAGCAAGAAACAAACCGTGGTGTCAAAAGCAGTGTTGAAGCGAACTAGAGCTGTTAACAATGCAGTATGTGAAGGAATCTGGTTATCAGATTACTAAAGGGTTGGGAATTTAAAATGAGGGACCAATGTAGCTCTGGTGTGACAACAAAGCCAGCATTGAAACGGTCGAAATGGTCAAGAACCCAATATATCATGATAGAACAAAACATGTTGAGATTGACAGACACTTCTTAAAGAAAAGGTTGAAGCAAGCATCATGAATATGTCTCACATACGATCTGTAGACCAAATTGCAGATATCATGACTACTCTCCATCTTGAGGGAGAGTGTAGGAAATCAATCATAATTACTAAATCCCTTGATTATGGCATTTCATCATATCCCTTGATTATAGCATAGCTAGTTTAGGTAGGATTCTGATTTCTTTTTGATTGATTGTAATCCTCCCTTTATTGCTCCACTTTATTGCCACATTGATGAGTGTCTCTCTTGGAGCCTATATATATCTTAGCAACGTACTCATATAATATATCAATAAGATTGAATTCTTCCTCTCTATTTCTCATCACAAGGATATTGATACAAGATCACCTCTATGCAGATAAGTTGCTAGAACGGAGAAAACTTTAGGAAATCACAGGTAAATTAAAGACCATAATAAAAAAATAACTACTATCACTAAATCATGTCCTCATTTCCCCACTGCTGTAGATAGCCCTTGGGGATTGAGGAATCCTTTGAAGAAATTGCACACCATGGTTGTAAGACACACAAAATTACATTAAAAAAATTCCTAAAAAACAAAATATTCATCAGCATCTCTTTATTGGTGAAAGACACACACACTCACCTGTACCACCTGATCATTATCTAAAGCACATTTTGGAACCTGGTCAGTCCCAATTACTCTTATACTAGTCCCAGTTGCCTTCCGCATTTCAGAGACTATTGCTCCCCCTTTTCCTAACAAACAACCTACTTGGTTTGTTGGGACTAAGATTCGTGCAGTAACATGTGAAGCCCTATTGGATCCTGGGTGTAACCCATTCTCCTTGCCAGCCTCAACAGACTTGGAGAAAACAAGGACAATAGCCTTCTGTGCTGGGGAATATCTTGCTTCAGGACCCTGCAAAAAAAATGAAGTCATCAAAAGAAAAAAAAAAAAAGAAGAAAAGTAATAATAATGACAGAGAGAACTCCAAGAAGCAGAAGTAAAAGAAAACAATAAGACTTAGCAAACCTCAGAAGCAGTAATAGTAACAACTCTTTCCTCACAATTAGCTACAGAAGGACCAACCATTATAGAAGCCCCAGTCTCATTCTGAAGAGTTTTAACAACACTGCCACCCTTTCCAATTACACAGCCAACCCTATCACCGGGACAGAGAATTCTGAAGGTAACTTCCTGATGAAGTGCCTTTGAATCCAGGTTTGAGACCCTGTTAAAATCAGCCGACAATGAATGAAGCCCTGAGGAATAGCTGTTTGAGCTCTTGGAAGCAGCAGACAGTGGAGGGTTCCTCTGGAGAAGGTGATCTGCATCCTGGTCAGTCAAAGGCTCATGTGGAATTACAACTGCAGATTCATAAGATTTGCTATCCATCATCTTTGTTCTATCAGCTGGAGTGCAATCTTGAAGACGATGAGAGACAGCAAGAAGTGCCATCTTAACAGATGACAAATTGCCTTCAATCTGCCACAAGATCATGTGATCTTTAATAAGCATAAAAATAAAACCCTTTCAGATAACATAATTAAATCCCAGTTACCATCTTCACCTTCCCATTGAACAGTCAATCAAAAAAAGTTGTCATTTCTAAGCCTGATTTTACATTCCAACTACTGCAAATCAATTAAGAAGTTCTTATCGTAAAGGTTCTGATCACATGATAAAGAAGCCAGACTCAATTGTTAAGAAAATGTCAAGTGTGTCTTTTACTGTCGATAAACTATCCAATCAAAGAACAATGGTGGTTAGGTCAAATGGAAGAGACTTGATACCATATATTTGGTTATTTGCAGGTAATTATCAATAACTTAGACAGTTTATGTCATATAAGATGTGGTTAAGACTCAACAGCAATTACTGATGGCAGATTACTCTCTTCCTGTAGATTTTCCTCTTCTGGACAAATTGAACTCTTGTGGAAAAAAAGGCTAAAACTTAAAATTCCCAAGAACAAAAATTGAAATAAAATCAATAATTCATACTCATCAGAGTGCAGCTGTCTTGTCGTTGCTGCTTCCTACAACGAATGCACTTATCTCGCCGTAAATCTTCTATTGAGTACCGATCAAATTTTAAGAATTTAAAAACTAAATGCTAACTTCTTACCTCAATCGTTTCGTCCGAGTTCGTCAAACCTCTCACACAATTGCTCAAAGCCCTAATTTTGCACCCAGTGTCCTTCCTAATCTTCTCCACCACCTTCCCTCCTTTCCCAATAACCGACCCAACCTGTGGTGAACCCGCCAGTAGTCGGCAAGACACTACTCCGTCCTTCACTTCAGTGCCCCCAGTCTCTGCCGCAACATCAAGAACCCTCTCGAACACCTTCAAAAGAGCTTCTTGCGCCTTCGAAACCTCGACGGCCCCACCGTCCCCGCTGCCGCCATTGCCGGCATATCCATTCCACTCAGTCGGCTTCCCTAGGTGAACCTTGCTACTGATAGCAGACGGAGCAATTATGACTACAACCCTGTCCGGCGTATCGGGTGGAGCATCTTCCACTCGGATCTTGGCACCAGTGAGTTGCTGGAGGTTCTTGATGATGGCTCCGGACTTTCCAATGACGCCGCCAATACGAGAGGCGTGGCAGAGCATGCGAAAAGCCACATGACCCGGAGGGATACTGAGGGGTGGCGGCGGAAGCTTGGACTTGGAGCGGTTGGAGGATCCGTTTGTTGAGTATCGGTTCGGGTCGGCAGCCATTTGGATCGCAGTGTACAGCGTCGGGTGCTGCCGCTTCTCGGAGGAAAGAGAAAAGCGAAACTGAGATATTCATTCATATTTATACGCCCGTTCTTCCCTTAGTTGGTTGATTCATGCACCAAATAAATATCCTCATAAAATTATAAATAATAAATATAAATAAATATTTTTAACGATTAAATCATAATAAATATTGTTATAAATTGTTCTTGTTTCTTCTCGCTGCTTTCTCTTTTGTTTTGCTCCCCATCTTGCACAGACACACAGGGATGACAAATTTTAAAGGGAGAGGCGCACTGAGAAAGTTCGAATGCTAAAATGCGCAGAGGTATTATCGTTTTAAAGTTCGAATGCTAAGATGCGCAGAGGTGTTATAGTTTTTGTTCTGTTTTTCGGCCGATATGTTTACCTAGCTTGAGTTATTTTGACCTCTATGGGATGAGTCGTGGAACCAACGCATCTATGTGAGTTATGGGCAAAAAAAATGTATCAGTACTAGTAATTGAAGTAATTTAATATATTTTCAATCAATTACTATTATTCGGCAACAACAAAAAATCAATTACTAATATAGGTCATATCAAATTATCATTAATGAGAATTTTGATTTATTTTGGCTAATAAACAACAATATATTCAATTAGTTTATTTATTGAGAAAATTAGAATGAAGAATCTATGTGAGTTATGAGGAAAAAAGTAATATTTAATCAATTACTATTATTCGAAAAAAAAAAAATAACCTCAAATTAAAATGAGAATTTTGTAATTATATTCAATTAGTTTATTTATTGGGAAAATTAGAATGAAGACCAAATACAAAATTGTAAAATTAAACATACTAAAATACTCCTTATGAAATCTTTTGCATTCTCTTCTACACTCTCTTTCATATTCTATTTTTAAAACTAATACAAAATTCTAATTAAATTTCACTAAATTAAATAAAAACTTTCTCAAATTTTCATTTTCACAACTTGCATAGATATCTATATAAAAAAAAAAAATTACACACTCTTTAATTTTGTCAAAATGATAATTTGTTAGAATCAACAACAAAAAATTAATTAAGAATATATTTATATAATTTTAATAAAAATCAAGGTATTTTATAATTTATTATATATATTAAACTGAAAAAAATTTATATGATTTATTTTTATTTTAGAAGAAATTTATGTGGGCTAAAAAATCATTTGATGTTAATAAAATAAAATAAAAAATCTATTATATCTTGAAAAAACATGAAATGAGTTTAGTTTTTATTTTTATAAAAAGATCTTAATTGATATTAATGTTGATACTTGATAATATAAATATGGCAACTTGATGATATATTTGTTAATTATATTATCTATTGATTATATGAATATAGAACTTGTTGAAAATTAAAATTTAAAAAATATAAGTTTGAACTGTATAGTTAATTAAATAATATATTGATTTTACATGAGTATTAAACATTGTGAAAAATAGAAATTAAAAAAATAGATATTATTACATTACATGTGAATAGTGGATGGTTTTAGTTTTAATTTTAGTCATATTTTTTTTTATGAATACAAGAAATAATATAGGAGGTTTGACTAGGGACAATTTAGTAATTTTAAATTTATATTATAATGTTTGGTCCTTCTAAGTAATAGCAATTTTTATGGTACTTCTCAATAAATATATTTTCTTTCAAGTCCTTCATTATAATTTTTCCTTATTTATTCTCATTAATTTTCATTTCATGCCATAAATATCCATAAATTTAGTTTGAGTTCTTATTTTTTTTATTAGGAAACTGGAATACAAACGTCACAAAACTAAGCCTATCACCTATCTTCATCAACCAGTTGGAGTTCTTTCACATGTCACAAGATCACGACAGAGAGGGGTAAATAAGTGTTTTCATTTTCAATCACTTTTATGTTTTCGAGGACAAAATTCTTCTTAGTAAAAAATACAGAAAAATACCATCAAAATTAGTAAAATAAATAAATATGTTGAATTTTAATAATTTTAATAATTTTAAATGGAATGATTTGAAATTTTGAAATTTTGCAAAATTTGAAAAATTACCTAATCAACCCTAGTTTTTTTTTTTAAAAAAAATAAAAAAACCCTCAACCCCTTGTCGACCTCCGGCGTCGATGCCCACGGCGGCCATCACTGGAACTCTAGTGACCTTGCCGATAACCAGCGCCTCCATAGCTCCGTCAACCTAATATATATATTTTTAATTTCTCAAGTAAAAATTGTCAATACAAATACTTGAGTTGTTAATAGTGATACTAAAATTTTAAAGGTGGCCTAATATATATTTTTTAAAATTTCTCAGGCAAAAATCATCAATATCAATACTTGAGTTATTAACAACGATATTAAAGTTGTAAACGGCAGCCTAATATTTTTCTTTAATTTCTCAATCAAAAGTTGTCAATATGATACGAGTTATTAATTGATACTTTAAACAATCTTTGTTTACAAGTATTACTATTAACAACTCGTCCATATAATTTTTGCCTGAGAAATTTTTTTAAAAAAAAAGTTGCTTTTTACAACTTTAAGAATAACAACTCAAAGATATATTGATAAATTTTACTTGAGAATTTATTTTTATTTTTTTTTTTAAAAAAGAACGTCATGGAGCAAAGATCATGAGCTTTACAACATTTTTTAAAATTCTAAATTAAACATTTCAAAATTCTTTTTTTTTTAATTATTGAAATTCAACGTATCTTTTACGAATTTTGTTGGTATTTTCTGTCTTTTTTCCTTTTTAAATATGTACTTCATATAGTGCAAAATCAATTATTGGTAAATGGTCCAAGTAAAAGTTTGTCAAGCTCATAAGCTTAAACAAACTCCTGAGACAATGGTGTACAATCGTATTATGAATTTGAGTCGTAAACTCGTAAGAATTTACTTTTATGAATAAATTTGTATTAATAGTGTATAATTAAACAAACAAAATATAAAAATGATAACAATTTGATTTAAGTATATTTTAAATAAAAATAATTAAAATTAAAATCATCATAATTATAGTTTATCATATCAACAAATAAATTTCTATAAAGCTATTGAACATGATTAAATAAAATAAAATAAAAGATAGCACATGTCTAATAGTGAGTTAACAAGATTTTGTAAGTTAAAAATGTAATCTATTCAAGTGTTATGTTGGTGTTGAGATTGAAAATTACTCCCACATGTCATGAGTTTGAATCTAACATACCTCCAATACTAGTAAAATAAAACCAACAAAAACGGTAAATTCTATGTAAACTTGTGAGTTTAACTAAGTTTATAATTAGCATAAGTTTAAAGGTATCTCGACGTGATTTTGTAACTTAAGAACATAAAAACAGTAAATTCTGATAGTCAACTCGTAAGACTCCAAACAGATTAGGATTCTACTTGTCGGTTCTAATTTCTCCATTCACGAGGGTAGCAAGTAAGGTCATTGAAGTGAGTTGAATACTAATTTAAAGTGTAATTATGAGAATTTTTATCGTTAGCTTAGGGTTATAATAACAAATTAACCAAAGACTACATATATAAACAAAGCTAAGATCGTTCTCTATTTTTCAATGAACCTTTTATTGGGTCATAAGTAGTCTTATACCAGGTAAATGAAATAAAAACAAGGGAAAATTGGTTTGGGGGGTTTTGTTTGAGCATAGGTAAGTGCAAGAATGAAATAAAATCCTAAGATACTATGTTTTTTGTATTTTTTTTTTTTTTTTTTTTTCCCACTTCTTTGGACCAATAATTAAACATACAAATATGCAAACATCTTAAATTCAATCATACACATAAGAATCTCCAACAACATTGAACAAAAATACAAAATAACAACATTCTATCGGGCCAGATTGAAGAAGAAGGGAAGAAGAAGAAGACTGAAAAGGGAAGAAGACTCCGAATATTTTTTTGGCTGAAGAAGAAAACTCACTAATGAGTGATGAAAAATCATAAAGAAGACAATAAAGAAGGACAAAGGGTTAGGTTAAGTTGTGATTTTTTTTTTTAAAAAATATTATATATATATATCGGGCCGGACCGGACTAGTCTAGGGGGTCTTAGCCCCTGGACCGAAGTCTGGTCTGACTCGAGCAGACCAGTCCGGTCCGCCTCATATGGTCCTAGACCAATTTGTTTTCCAGAGACCGGGTCGGACCGGACCACCTGGACTACCGGGTTTTTTGGACATCTCTAAGCATAGTAAAGTGCAAGAATGAAATTAAATCCTAAGATACTATGTTTTTTTTTTGGGGGATAAAAATGAGATGGATAAGGGAATAAATGAAGTGAATCTCTTGGGATTGGTTCAATTGGCTATCCTAACTCACTAAATGATATAGGAGTTGAAGCTCATCAAGTCTTATTTAAAAACCTCAAGTGATCACGTTGGATCTAACACCCCTAATCAATAGTTACTCTTACAATTAACCAAAATCAATTCTTAAAAGAACCATTTGATATGTGAAATTAATTGAATTAATACAAATGTTTCTTCTAGTATGAATGTGCAATCAAATCTTAAATTAACCAAAATCAATTCCGCAAACTAGTACTCAGATAGCAAGTATTCAAAAATGGTCAATTCAACAATGTATTTGTCGAAGCCTATGACACATAGAGTCCTTTTCTACAATCAGGCAAAGTTTGCTTTGGCCAACAACATGTTTCTCGAAGCCAGTATCACAAAAGCTTCAATTCTTCACTTGTGCAATTTGACTTGGTCTCGTTCATGGTTCTTGGTGCTTTTCTCATTTTTCTAAGGTACGTACAATGCAAAACCAACACTTTGGATCGAAGAAAATTGGGGGAAGGAAAAGGAAAATTGGAATTTTCTAGTGACGGCGGTTGTTTAGATCAAATTTTCCCATCGTACACCATTCTCCCACGTTTAAATGAAAATGAGTTTCCACAAAAAATGGTGGGATGTCATTTTCCAGTGTCTATGAAAATGGCATAAAGTTTATTTTGGCCCTAATCACATGGTAGAGAGCGAAGAGAGTGACGACGGGAAGACGAAGAGAGAAAAGAGAGTGACGCCGAAAAACTTTGTGGAATGAGGAAGAAGAAACCGCCGATGGTAGCCCTTTGTCGTTGCAAATCCATCAAACCGGAAATGATGAAAATGGAAGAGAGTCGAAGACCGAAGAAAGGAGAAAAAGAAGTGCAAAGTGTGCACTTACACTCGAGTGTGCATGAGTGCACACTCATGCACATGTGTCTGTAAGTAAGTGTGATGCGTGTGGTATTGTTTAAAATAATTTTTTTAATAGGCAAAATGGTGTTTTGCTTATTTTTCTACCTTATTTTCTTTTAACCAAACAAAATTTTCCAATCAACTTTTTTCTTTTCCAGTGCTAATCAAACATATCGAGACAAAATATTTTCTATTCTATTCCATTCTTTTCATTTCAATTCCTTTCAATTCCCACATTTCTTTGATTCAAACGGAACCTTATAGCATCGAAAGTCCTAAGAATTCAATTACATGAATTATATGACCAAATTACCCAAAAATGGACTTAATTCAAAACAATGGCTCCTAATAGAAATTATTGCTAAGTTTGCAATAATGGCACTAAAAAGCATATAAAATCGCTAAATGCACCATGAATGAGCCTATCAAAATATGGTGCGATCAATAATATTTATAAATATAAAATAGGGAAAATAAATGGAGAAAAATTTATGCTTTTTTATTCCCGAAATAGAGCTTTAAATAGAAAAATCACATGACAAATTAAATAATAAAAAATTTATTCCTTTTCCTAACACAAAAATATTTCTAATGGCACACAAATTTGTGTAAAATATACTAATAATCCCTTTTATCAACGTGACATTTACTTTGGTATATAGTTTTAGAAGTGCCCATTGGTAATTTTTTTTTTTAAAAACTTATTATTTTGGTAAAAATGCCGAAAATAAATTTATGCTTTTTTATTCCCGAAATAGAGCTTTAAATGGAAAAATCACATGACAAATTAAATAATAAAAAATAGAGGTAAAATATACTAATAATCCCTTTTATCAATGTTACATAAACCTCTTGTCTATTTTGACATTTTATTTTTATTTTCATAAATTGTTAGTTGACCATTAAATTTTATTTTTAAATATTTAATTTATACCAAAATACTCATTTTTAACATAAGATTTATTTCACATTTCAAAATGGTGGCTAATCAGGTTCCAATCCTCACTAAATCCAGAGATGTCCATTGCCCGAAAATGTCTCAAACTTTCAATAGGTGGATAGTTATACTTAATAAAAATTAGGGAAAATCACACAAATGTCCCAATCTGAAAATAATATCAAAAAAAGTCTCATAACTTATCAATGACAAGTGAAAGTGTCACCACCGACAAGTCACAAGATTTTTCAAATATTATTTTCTTTAGGTGAAACCTTAGTGTGATTTTCCTAAAAAAATATTCAGAATGGGACAATGAATCTTTTTCCATAATCATGCAACTTATTTAGAGTGAGATAAAGAGACGGGGATAATGAACAATCTAATGGGATAATTAAATAAATATTCAACAACAATAACAATAGAGTAGTAATCTCACTAGGTGGTTAGCTATATGGATCAAATGATTTCATTGAGCTTGGTCAAAAATGAAATCTCAAAATAAATTGTCAAATAAGATATTTCACTTAATAACTTTATTGGCCCTGAAAAAAACACTTCTTTTGGCTTTTTAGTCCCTCGATCTTTTGGTCCTCACAAATTTCCAAAAACTCTTTTTAATCATTGGGGTCCGTGTTTTTTGTCGGGGACCAAAATGGTATTTACTCTTTCACTTAATAACCTTACTGAGTTTTATCTTCGATCTTCCACTACCCCTTTTAATTGAGCTTCAAACAATTTGATCTACTCTCCTTATTGGCGCATCCAAAGCCATTCTTTGTATATGTTTAAACCACCTCAAACGATTTTCTACCATTTTTTCTTCAATAAGTGCCACTCCAACCCTTCCTCGTATAAATTTATTACGAATCTTATCTTTTCTTATATGATCAATGACCATGCGTCCAATTATTTTTCCTTCTCTATTTTTAACACTATGTTAATTATTTTTATATCTAAATAGCAGATGATGATATATGAATGCTAGATATTCACGGGTAATTCAGATCATAAAAATAAATCAATTTCTATATTTGTTACATGCATATCAATTATATTAATTTTCATTCTATATAAAATTTCACGATCAAATCAAAGTAATTAAAAGAAAGATATTTAAGAACTACGGTGAGAATCTCAAAATGATCTCGAAAAAGCTTGATTCTTATATAGGAAAAAATTTCAAGGACTATTCTGAGATAAATTTAATATAAAATGACTTAATTGCTCTCATAGGGTTTTTTTTTTTTTTTTTTTTTTTTTTTTTTTAAAAAAAAAAAATCCCTCTGCTAGTGGCCTTTAGAGCTCAGCTCCTTTTGGTTTCAAAAAGTTACTCCGTCGCTGTCTTTAATATAAGATATTTTAGAGAGTTAATTTTGATCAAAATAAAGACATTTTTTTATATTTATCAATATTTGTCTAATTTACCTTTATTGATGCTCTCTTAATAATAATTAAGGAAGATAGAGAATGAGAGAATTAAGAAAGATAACTAAGGTATTTTAGAAAATACAGTACATATTATATCAATTAACTTAATTAAATTATTTAATATAATTAAATTAAATAAATATGTTTTATATTAACAACCGAGTGTGCATATCACTATTAGTCCCACAATAATTCTTAATAATATAATACAAAATATTATATAAACAACTATAAATTGTGTTTGTCGGCGCGGGCGTATAGTACAAAATATTATATAAATATTAACAACTTATCACTATTAGTCCGGCAATAATTCTTAATAATATAAAAAAATATATAAACAACTATAAATTGTGTTTTTTATATTAACAAAAGGAGGGTGCAAATCACTACTAGTCCCGCAATAATTTTTAACAATAGAATACAAAATATTATATAAACAGCTATAAAGTAAGTGAGTGAGTTAAACCACAAATTCACAATTCAATTTCTAAAACTCTTCAATGACTACTTGTGCAGTAACAATTACTCCATTGAAATTAAGGGCTTGTTTAATTTTATTTTTAACAACATTTTTTAAAAAAAAAAAACTAAAAAAAAAAATTTGGTTGGAAAACTATTTTCAATAAATTGTTTTTAAGAAAACAAAAAGCTTTTAAAAACTAAAAAATAAAAACAATTTAGTTTTTATTTTTATTTTTTGAGGCTGCTACCTAGTATGTCACTTCAAAAAAAAAAAGACATTTTATTTTTTATTTTTTAAAAGCATGTTTTTAAAAACAATTTAGGAAATAAATAAATAAAAATCCGAAAACAGAAACAAACATACCCTCAACTTCTAGAATTTTAAGTATCTATGGATCAATAATCAATAACTAATTTATTTTAAGAAATAAAAACTTTAGTAATATAAAATTACAACTTAAACAGTAACAACTACTGTCTTGAAATTTAGCTTTTACAATTTAAGATTTGTTAAATAAACAATTACTTCATTTTGGGAAATAATAACTCAGTCACCATTTAAAAATTTTATTTGTTAGAAGAAGGTACCCAAATCTTCTATTCAATCATTCTAACCAATAATATGATCAAAAAGGGATTTTTCACTGATTTCCTTATAAAATAATTTAACTTAGGAGCAAGTTGCATAATTCACAGGTCATTGAAAATGCAACTATTTCTGAAACTTCATGTAACATATGAAATTCAAAATCTAGTTGGTTCTACAGGGGATTCACTCTGCATAAATACCTACTTCACTGAAAAAAATTCTGCCTTCTTATCAGGAAACTCTTAACATATCTATATGATTAGTTACTTTGACATTATGGGAACATATGTAAAGGCATTAAGGGGAACTGATCAAAATAGAATTGAAACCTGCATATATTAAAACAACATATATTCTAGGGAAAATCTCACCTAGGTTCCAAGGACAAGAAAAAATATCAAAAAAGTCCTAATGTAAATTCCTCTTTAAAAAAGTCTCTAGAACCTCAGTGATATAAATTCTAAATGTGAACTTACCTTATTGACAAAATGTATGTGACTATATGGACAAGTCATAAAGTGGTTATTAGCAAGCTCATATATGTTAACTAAAACAGCTCTTGTTGACAAGTGTATGTATCTATATTGACAAGTCATATAGTGGCTATTGACAAGTTCATCTATGTTAACTAAACCAACTCTCGTTGACAAATGTATGTCACTATATTGACAAACCCATCTATCTTAACTAACACAACTTTTATTAACAAGTTATAGAGTGGTCATTGACAAGTCCATCTATATCATTGACATGCCTAGGGACTTTTTTTTAGAGGAATTTATACTAGGATTTTTTTGATATTTTTTTTCCTTTTATCTTTGGGACCTGAGTGAGATTTTCCCTATATTCTATATCTAAGAATGGAATTTGGTACTGGAAGATTTAAAAATATTTGGCAATGAAGAAACTAATATATTATGCCTTCTGTTCAGGTCTTTTCCATATTCTTCCTTCAACCTACAATTAGTCAAAGCTCCACTATCTAAGCTTATAATAACACCCCCCCCCCCCCGGGGGGGGGTCTATCATACTTCAGTTAGAACCAAACAGGAAGAAGCTAAATTCCGTTTTTTTCCCCTTATGATAATTGGAAGGAAGCTGAGACTAGATTCTTCAAAAGCTGTACAGAGAATGGGAAAAAAAAAATTTGCAGCCTGCATCATAGAAAATTGATGTTGGCTCAGATAAAACAGCTATTATAAGCTAATATTAAGCAAAAGATGCCTCAATTGGAAGATCCTGCAGGGACCAATGATGTCCTAGTGGTCAACAATCAGCAATGACCTGAACTTTTCCAAAAAAAAAAAAAAAAAAAGCAGCAGCTTTCAGAATCCTGCACTCAGTATGACAATTCTGAAGAAATTCAAAACCAAAACAAGTGACCAATTAAAAATAAATAAATGAAGATTCACAGTTCGTATGGAAAAAAGGGGGTTGAAGATTAGTCACCTCAGTGTCTTGTGGGGAAAACACAGAAGTTTGATTTCATTATTTATATATATTTTATCCGTATAAAAGTAAAAATTTCAATTACACCGGTTCTAAGACATACAAAGCTAGAGCAAAAGAGTTCTCCAAGTAGTAGATCATTCACATTGGCATGTTTCAGGAAAATGCCAGCTATAGGAAACATGGTTAACCAAAATCCAAGGTTTTACTTTCTACAAAAATTGGTAAAGATGGTTAGGGATGTAGCCATATAGATATAGGATTTGCTATTAATCTGAAAAGACTCATTTTTCTTTTATGATTATTCTTACACAAGAAAACTAGGAGTGGTGAGAATTTACCATCTTCAGATATACACCTTACGCAGAAGGAAACGGCTTAAACAAAGCCATTTTGTATAAAATTTTCAAGATTAAGAAAAGTAGTCATCTTCCTAAATATGTCATAAGTTAATTTTTTCCCCACACAGACTCCAAATTGAATTTCTAAACTTCTACTTCACATTTAATGATTCTTAAGTACTACTCCCAATTTAAAGAAGGGCATAATTGAAATAATGTAATTAATGCACTCGATAAAAGCTCTGTTTCTTATAATTTGGACCAAAGCAAGTATACTAAATTTCTCTTATATTCAAGACCAAAGGTAGTATTTTTTCAAAACTTAGCACCGCAATTGATTCACAGAATGTCCCTTCACAATTAACATGTTTTTATTAATGACAAATACTAAAGAAGATTACATCAGTTTTGTCCATAAGCAAAATTGCATAGCATTCCAAAACTAGACCAATTTCACAAGCCAGGCCAAGATTTTGATTGAGCAAATTGCACAAACCTTTAAAGGATTTGTAATGCTCCTCCTAATCTTTATTATAAGGACTCATGAACTACTTTGCATAAACTAAGGAAATTAGCCAAGTGTCAAAAGCATTTATAATTTTCAGAGTTACCCAAAATCAAGTTAAAATATGCAAATTCTTTTCCCACCATATTTTCACCAAGTGAGAGGGATGAGTTGGGAATGAGTCTTAATGTTTCATTAAATTTTTTAAAGATCTTATATTAAGGAAGATGAGAAGGGATCTTAAAAATAAGACTAAAGGGAGTGATATAAATACATTGTTAATGAGGTAAGGAACAAATACCCTATATCACATACTTGAGCACAAACTGTGTTCCTTTTTCTGATGTAATCCGTATATGCACTAGCAGGTTGCAAAATACTTATAACACTTCAGCAACAGCTAGGAAATAATTGGAACCTCAAGAATTGAAAAAACGAAGTCATTTTACGGATAAAACTTCACTTATTATGCTAAGCATTTTGACAGTAGGAAAACATAACAAGTAATTGATAGTTGACAATTTTAGATGGGAGTTTGTATTTCATTCCATTCGATAGGTAATTATAATGTCAGGATACCTTAAGGATTTTCTACATAATTCACTGAAGTTGATTTCATAATTTAGTGAAAAATATCCTCTTAATATTCTTTGCGGACTATAGACTCCATAGAGGTATATGTTAGCTTGGCAAATCGAATCAGAACTTACCCAACAAAATCTGAAGAATTTGCAAATTTATGAAATTATGTACAATGACACTCTAAGGTTGAAGCCTAAGCCGGTTGAAGAAGACCAAAAACTGATACTCATGGGCCCAGTACACAAATCCAACAACTGGACCTGCTTTAATGTACTGCAAAATCCACAGAAGGCTTCTTGCAATCAGATCCATTGGCACAAAAAGAACACCAGAAAACATCAAACCACAGATACAATAATCAGCATAAAACAATTGGACAAAATTGAAAGATGCAAACCTTCCCGTCTAGGATCACTAGTTCACCATCAACCCATCGAGGATTCCGAAACCCTGGCTCGGCAAGCCTTCCTTGGCCTTTATACCGAGCAATCTGAGGCATCAATAAGATTAAAAGATGCTTCAGAAACATGCCTTCTATATCACTTAATTACGGTCAACATAGAAAGGAAATTTTTAAGGGGATCAAGGAAAGGGGGTGCAGAAGAACGAAAGGAGAACAAAGAACGGGAAGTCCTGTAAAGAATAGAAGTTGTCATACCACACCAAACTCTTCTGGAATTATCCCTTTATGAGGAAGTTGATACCTCTTCCCAATTTTTGCACGAAATGCTACCTAAAGGATAACAAGTAACATGATCAACGAGAAGTATCAGACAGGACACATAATAGGTGATTAACTCATACAAAATACTATAAAAGAAAAAGAGAATCACTTATTCTTATCCAAGATTCAAAACATATTAATTTTCTATAACCTAGTAATAAAGTTAAGCATATGCACTTTTCAGTTCTGAAGACGGCTCTGATAAATGGGCATAAGATAATTCTGACATAAAATTTTAATATTGCTGCGGCATCCAAGATGTACATAGAATAATTAAGGGTTAAGGTACAAATTTACCCCGGAAGTTTTCGCGAAGGAGCAATGTTACCCTGAAAGATTTTTTTAGGTTCAACATTACTTCAAAAGTATCAAAATGGAGTAATGTTGTCCTATTCTATTAAAAAGTTAACGGTCCATGTCAATTTTTTAATGGTTAATGTTAGTTTTTAACTGTATGGGGCAACATGGCTATGTTTTAACACTTCCAAGATGTCATTGAACATGAAAAAACTTCTAGGGTAACATTTCTCCTCAGTGAAAACTTCCGAGGCAAATTTATACCTTAACCCAATAATTAATGACCACAAAAAATACAAAAACCAGGAATGATGGCACTGATGCTTAGATAGCCGTGCTAACAAGATGCATGCAACAATTACTTGACAACAGCTGTCAAAATTGTCATTTATTTAAGCTACCCAGCACATTGCTCGCATTGTGCTGCAAAAAACACTAATGGCATCCTTCAGTGTCAAGTAGGAGATGCCATTTAGGTCCACCACAAAAGATTAATTAAATTTAATACTGAAAATTAGGCAGCAGAAAGAAATTTAAACCCAATATTCACAGTTTCTTTTTTTAACACATTTTTGTAAGAAAGATGAAAATGAGGAGAATAAGGAATGGTCCTGAAGAGGGAAAAAAAACCCTAAAATGACAAAGTAAACTGAACAGAAAGTTAAACGTGAAGTGAAGCAACCCGATCCCTTTGTATACCTAATGGTAACTCCCCCTTCAAAAAGCCCTAAGCATAAAAGAAGCCACAAACATAATCACATATCAAAGGGCATGTTTTTTAACACATCCCAAAGGCAAAAAGACAGAGTACCCAAGAAGTATAAGCATTCTGCTCCAAACAAATATTCCAAATCGTAGTGTAAACTACACATTGCTATTTACAGTACATTTATTAGTTCTCTAAGTATAAATTATAAAACAGGTTGTGCTTGGACTTTCGGCTTGCTTATAAATATTATTATTGTTGTTGTTGTTGTCATTGTTGTTGCAAATTGCAATATCCAGCTTGGCCTTGCAAGACCCCATTGCATGAGAAAGCCATAGACCATTTAAAACTTGACATCCAAGCTAAAGCTGAATAATATGAAAAATTTGGGTAATCAATGTTATCCCTGCATTGGGATGCTTAATAAGAATTGGGAAGGAAAAAATGAACAATTAGGTAAGAAATACGTGTGTGTGTGTGTTGTGTTCCAAATATAACGTATAAAATAAGTATCTACACTTTGGATGAAAAATATGGAGTACTGATAATTATTACCTTTTTTACTGCATGTTTCTTAGAATTTTAATATTCATTTTATTACTGTGAATGGTTATTTCTTTTTATTTTAAGCATATATCTTTTTAAGTATACTAATTTATTCATGACTGGCTCAACTACGGTTGGATCGCAATCTGACCATGGAACCGTAAATCAATGGCTAGTCTGGTTTTCTCAACATTGATCTAGATCAGACCACCCTCTCGGAAGCTCAAAACAACATCAAATTTAAAAAATCCACCACAAAAGCAAAAAGGGGCAAGGGGATCTCCTTGTGCAACTCACTCCACTAAAGCAAGATTTACGTTCACCATAAATAATCTCCGAATCAGCTGTAAGAGTCTAGATAAGACCATCCTCTCTAGAGCTCTAAACAACATCTGACTTCAAAAATTCACCACAAGAGTCATAGAATCCACAACTCCCTATCACATGATTTTCATGTCAGAGTTTAACGACCAAGTCTTAATCCTTCAATCTCTTCATGTCATACACAACACTTTTGCTGGCTTAAAAAAATTATCTTCTGGAGAGCATTTTGATTTTCCGGGTTTGCATCTGATGACACCTCAAACAGCCTAGCTGATAAAATCCAAGAAATAACAAACTCCTACTCCTTAAATAACTTCTCTTACCTTATGCTACACTTCTCAACAAATACCATATCTGTGCATCATTGTATTCAACATGATCGTTGAAAACTTCAAGTTCAGCAGAAAAAGACGGAAGAAAAGGCCCTGCAAAGGACACTCCAGAGTCCAGACCTTCTCATCCACAATTTCAAGCATAAACAATGATTGTGGCAGTAAAGGCTTCAAGCTGGCAGCATATTTCTCAACGCAAAGCTTACTAAATCCTTGTTGTTGAAAAAACTAAATCCTATAGATCAGAAAAAATTGCTTCTTGCGCTTAACCCCCACTCTTAATTGGATCATACAGGTCAAAAAACCAGTTTCCTAAAAGCTGCTTGAGCTAGAAGTGTTACTGTAGATTAAGCACACATCTGCTGTACCTTGTGCTAAACATTGTGGGCTGAGATGGTTTTGTATCTGTTACAATATACAACTACAAGAAACCTTATCCCACTAGGAGGGGTTGGCTACATAGATCACATAACGCAATTGTGCTCTATTAAAATCAAATCTTTGGATACAGAAATCCTAACTTCAGTGAATAATTTTCGAAGTTATATATATTTGTCCAGATCAACAAATCCAGGCCAAAAACATACAGCAATTATTATTTTCAATTTCAAAAGACAAAAAGATTAATAAAGTCAAACATATAAAAGTCCAAAACAATACCTGGCCAGCTGGTACATAAGGATCCCCAGTTAATTTAAATGCTTCTACATACTCATAAAACTCAAGATCTGAAGGTTCCCTAGCCCCACTGTCTTCTTGCCACTGACCAAATTTGCGTCTAAGTTGAATGATTTCTGAGGAGTGAAGACCATGTGCACCAATGTATAGACCTGATGAAAATAAAGTATTTGCTGATCACTATAAAGTACAAACCATAGATCCAAACTTAAAAGTCCAACAATGAACGACCAATACTAACTAAAACTGAAAATGACAAGTTCTGTAGAAAATTACCATTTAAAGGATCTGAAGAGGCTGGTATTTCAATACGGTTGAAAATAGTAGACCCAGACAATGGTTGGTGGTTCTGAGCTTGACTAAGAGTATGACTTATTAATTCTCCTACATCTTTCAGGACCTAAAAGAATAATTCAGAACATTATAGATAAGTAATATCAAGGAGAACCAGCTTCGCCAAAGAAATTCAATTTTGTAAAAGTATTTTCAACATAAAAAACTCAGTAGTTAAATTTCATCACTAAATATTCAATACTGAATAATCAGTGCTAAATTCAATTTTATCAAAGATGCACTCAGTAAATAAAATTTTGTCAAAGTAAAAACTTAGACCTACCTTAGACGGCACCTTTCCCCTACCAATAAGCTTAGCAAGATCAAATATAACATGATCAACAGGGCGTTGACCTTGAATCTTAGTTGATTTATCTGATGAAGATTTCCCTTTGCCATGACCATCCCGCTGGTTGACTTCTTTTTCCACAGTGAATAAAAATAAATCACGTCCATTCTCCAGCTTAGCGGGAACCCGAAGCAACTTTCGAGTAGATAAATTACTGGAAAATTTCTGAGCAAGACCACCAATGACAACTTTAAGTGCAATTTCATTCTGCTCCTCACGTCCAATGGTTTCAGGACCAGTATTAATTTCAATATCATCATCTCCCTCTCGGTCAGACTTAGAATCTTCAATTTCCAGACTTTCTGTTTCATTTTCCTTCTCTTCCTCATCCTCCTCCTCCTCCTCCTCGTCCTCTTCATCTTCATCTTCCTCAATTATCTGTTCAATCACCTTAGATATTAGATCCTTGTCTACCTTCTCTGAAGGAGTCAATTTCAAAACCTTCACCTTTCTACCAGGAATCATATCCTTCAAGACATTCTGGAATCCAGGCATTCCCTCAGCTGGGTCTGAGCCATCATCCTTATCATCACCACTCTCAGGATCTTCGGTACTCACAATAAATAGCTCACTTATGCCTTCCGGAGACTCCACAGAGCTCAATCTCTCAGCAGGGTTTGATATCTTAGGGGATGCTATTGAGGAGGCACGGGCACCTCCTCCCCGCTTTAAGTAAACAGCCTGAAAAGCATCAACCATAAGGTTTATATACAAAATGATCAATGTGCCCTTATTTGGAAATATAAAGTAGAAAACAAGAAAGAATCTACCAAAAGTTAAAGATGAGAATGCTAGCATAGAGCTACATATGATATAACAGTATCAGTGTGAGTTGGCACTTATGAACAAACAAACAGGATTTGATCCCCTATTCTCTGAAGAAGGCAAAAACATTACGGTATCCTCTAGCTAGCACACAAATGAATGCACAGAATGCCATATAATACAATAGAATAATTACCTATATCTGAATTCATAAATTATGACTCAGCAATAAGAAAACGAGATTGCATGAATTGGTAAGATGCATGTATAGATTATGGTAACATTTAACAAGATAACTAAACTAAAAGGCACGGAAGAAGAAAAATTGTCTGTACGGAAGTTGAATTGCAAAACCACCAAACAGCAGGATTGCATGACAGTAGAAGCAAGAGCCAGATTGCTTGTTGCGGTTTAAAGCATAAAGGAATTTCTTTTAAAAATATTCAATTGACTAGGAAATACTGAGGAAAATAATAAAAGCATAAAGGAATAATATTCAATTAATAATTTTTATTTTATTTTACATGCAGTTAGTTATTTTAACTACAATATGCATATGAAACCCCTAATGGTCAACAATTCATTAAATCAGATGAATTTTGCTAAGAATATAATACATCATCACATAAAAACATATATATTCAGCTGAATGCTTGTTGCAGTTACTGTAATATCTAAACAAACAATGAAGTAGAGAATAGATACCTGCAACTTATATGCACCTTTCTTATTCACTGTAAGAAAAATTTCAAACAAAGGAACACCAGCAGCAGAAGTAGCAAGTTGCCTGGGCCAAAAAAAAAAAAAAAAAAAAAAAAAAACCAGAGGCCTCATAATTTAGCAGGATTGCCCAAACAAAAAAAAACAAAACAAAAAAATCGACAATTTGTTCAGGAAAACTTATTAATGTCCAATTGACCTCCAAGACAACCAAATCATAGGTTACTTGGAACTAAAAGAACGGAATTTTTAAGCTGCGTTCCAACCTAGGGAGCATGGACACCAACACAGACCAAGCAACATTACAAAATCTCAAGTGACCATATAAAATTGAAAGTGTCCTATCATGGCCAATACAAAGGCTAAACACAAGTTCAGAAAGGAGAAGCTTATTTTTTAAATGCCAGGTTCCATAAATTCAAACAGATGGCACCAGGAACAAAAGTCAGGTATATCTATGAGAGAAAATGTAATTTACTTTTGTCATATATTTTTCTGATTGAAAGCCTGCATTTTCAATGACTACATTCAGTCATGGATGATGGATGATTACTGCACCTAGTTTCCAGCCATGATCAAGGTTTCTTTGCCACACGTGAATCACATACTAACGGAAGGAATAATGACAAGCTAGATAAATGTTTCCTAAGTAGTCACCAACACATGTTATGAAATAATTCACCAAAAACCTATCATTTAAAAAACAAATAAATAAAAACTGAAGTACTAATTGATTTTCACACCTTCACATAACTCATTCACCCATAACACAATTGATAAAGTGGTAGCACTAGCATCTCCTTTCCCAAAAAGAAAAAAGTAGTTTTCTGCTTTCATGAATGGCAAAATTCCTAACGCATCATCATCAAGAGAAGGAAAATACCTAGGACTATAACTCCTTGCCACATATCTTCCATGCTCTGGAGTTATCCGAATAATTAGACCATGTGGATCATTGGCATCCTTTGAAATGCCAGACCACCAGCCAACCTGAAAGCCCAAATACATTCTTAAGGTTGAAGTAAACCACCAACAGTTAATTCCAGAGAGCTAGAAATGAATCCCATATTTAACCAAATTAAAGGAAAGTGACTGTTATTTTAAAACCAATAAGGCAATAAAGCAATAAGAGACACGCAGCCTAATTACAGGATGATAATCACATCAAACGTGAACAAAAATGAATTCCATATTTGCTACCCTCCTTAAATTAACTCCCATAACTGATTTGAGCTCTGGTAACATACCATAGACTAAACAACTCATAAGGACAAATAAATTAGGACGTAAATTCCAGTGATCACGTTGAAACTGCCAAGAAACAAGCAGTCCCTAATCCCTATTGGCTTTCATGGTCACAAGTTAAATGAAATTGCTGTAAAATAGGATGAAGAACAAATAACTATACCAGATAAATTCAAGATGAAAGACACCCAAACTATTCCAACTTAAGTAATAGCAATTGAAGGAAAGATGCTAGCATTACTAAGTTCACCCCATGAAATTGCATATCGACCAAAAGGAAAAAGTTATTCATGAAAATTTTCATGCAACACGTTTTACTAGAACTCACAAGTCCAGCACCAGCTTTATCTCTAAGAAAAGCTGCATCAGTGTACCGTTCTTCCTCTATGGCTTTCTGGAAAAAAATATTTAAAATAAAAATTCATAAAGGCTCACGAACAAGAAAACATGAAATTTTAAAAGCAAGTAAAGAAATATTTCTTGTCTAAAGAGCATTGCATGTGTTTGAATTCTTACATTGAGATGAGATATCACTCTTCCAACACTGTCATGGGCAGCTGCAGCAGCAATTGCAACCTTAAGCCTAGCAGCATCTTCAAAATCCTCCATGCACACAGCACGGCTTATCTGAGACTGTTTAGAACAAAACAATTTTTGCATTAAAATGCCTCCAAAATGAAAGATCAGCCAGTGGGTCGCATCATTGCTAGTTTAGTTTACTAGAGCTCCCAGCTATGAAGTTATGTTCATATATGCAACACTATTTAGTCACCCTTATAGCTCCATAAAACTCCTTTAGGTCTAATAAAAAAAAAAACCATGATTACTACGATGTACTAATAATAAATTAATAATCACAACTACAATGCCATGAACAATTTTTGGTTTTTCACCAAAACTACATTCTAATTCATCTTTATCCAGACATCTTGTATATGACATTTCATAATCTACAGAAGAGAGAGGTTTCAAAGCTATATCGTCTCAGAATGAACAAGGAATATTAAGTACGGGACCTAATGCTACATTAAGAGCAGATAACAACCTAGTTTAATAGTATAAGCAGTAAAAAAGAAGAGGAAATTTAAATCAATAATAGCTTGTTTGATCTGGACATTCAAGAAAATTGTTACTTTCTGTCAACCATTCTTCCGAATCATAGAAACTATAAGTTGAGCTAACACTTGCTTAGGAACCACGAAGAAACAGAATAAAATGAACTACACATCACAATTTAATTTACATGCCTAAATTAGCAATTCCAAATGCACCTTGAGAATTGAGACGAGACGCTCCTGCTCATCAATATCCTGAAAATGCTTGCGCCATCGATCCCAATCCCATTCTTCATCTTCGAGTTCACGATTCTCCTTTCCTGAGCCATCCTTCTCAGCCACAGCGGCAGTGTTCCACGCACCCAGAGCCTCATCTCGAAGAGAATTCACGTAAGAATCGAACCGCTTGATGGCATTTCTAACTAAATCCTGAAGCATCGAGTCCCATCCCCGGTTAACGGAGTCATCGGACGGTGACGGAGAGCCAGAGGCCGGATTAACACACCGGCAAGGGGCAGTGGCATCAGCAGAAAGGGAGTGATGTGAATGCAAAGAGAAAGGGAGTGAAGAGAGTGATCTCAAAGGGAAAGAAGAAGAGAATTTGGGGCTTGGGAAGTGAAGATTAGGAGCTGCAGAAGGCGAAGATATGGAAGCCATGGACGCAGAATCTCAATCCCTGTATTTGGATTAGAGAGAGAATAAATTTGAAGAGAGAAAGGTAATAGCTCCCTGTGAAATAGAAACAGTTTGTGTCGTTTATGCGAATATATGAGAAAGATTGTGTTTTGTGGATGTGAGGAGGAAAAAAGTGAGGCGTAGTCACCACTGGAAAACGAGAAAACGCTCATAAAACAACAAAACTTGAAACACTGAACATGAGGCTGTGGACCTGGCAGCAAAATTGGGAACGGAAGCAGAACATCCGGCAACACATGGATAAGGATTAAACCCATCTTTTTTTCGGTTAAACTTTGGGAAGACTTTTTATTTTGGTTAAAAAGTTTTTCTTTCCTTTATTCTTGTAATTTAACGTAACTATTTTTTTTTTTACCATAATTTAAGATATGGAAAATCCCAATAAAATACATTTAAAATTTCAAAAGGACAATTCAATGACTCTAATATCACAATTTCCATTTCACTCTTGAAATATCAATTTGAAAATTCAGAAAATTACTAATTTACTTATATGACATTCTTTTTACTCCAACTCTCTTTGTCTTGTCATCTATCAAATTTCATCGAAAAGCACGCTTTAGCCTTCAGATCCCACATCCACCCATCCTCTCGCCCTCCTTCTTTCCTCTCTCTCCCTCAATACCTTTTCTCTCTACCAAGAAGGGGCACAATAAGAAACCCTTTGTTCTATTAAGAATTAGTTATTAAAGGAATTTATATATGGTGAATTGATAGCCATATGTTCTTGCAATGTGAAATCATTGTTACTCTCAAACAATGTAGCATGAACAAGAACAAGATAAGATTGTTCACTGAATCTTGATTTGGGTTTGGAATACACAGATCTCATTGGCGGCTTTCTTTGGACAAGATTTCAAAATAGCCGTTAAAAGTAACGGTAGCCCCTAACATGGTAGAGAGTTGACAAAAGGTGACGTTAGCAACAATTCCCTGATCCTGTTAAAACATAGAGGCCCGTGTTCTTACGACGAAAAAAGCGAGCAATCGCTTCAACGACATCTGTACCACTGAGACTTGGATGATGAAGGAACTAGGAGGGCAAACTCTAGGGTGTGTGACGACCTCAATGCTGGAGCCATTGACGGACATAGACTTTTGAGGGTGGTGGAAGCATTGTTAGCGTCATCTTCCTCATAGGTTTGAGATTCATGAGAGAGGTGAAAAGGGTGGTGAGGGAAGGGATGGTAGTAAAGCTTGGAGAACATATTTGGAGTATCGGAGTCCTTAGCTTGTTACTTTGCATATTCACCTTTCGTGGCTTATGGTTGCTTTTGAAATCTCTCTCTCTCTCTCTCTCTCAAACTCAAAGTTGTATGCAGGAAGGGGATCCAATCCTAAGAAGAATGATTGGGAATGGGGTTTGGATAGTAATTGTTAGTTCTCAAATTATGTTTTGAGGATAACAAACCTTGAAAAAACAATGAGAACTTGATGATTCAAGTCACTCGAATTATGTGCTTCAAGACACTCGGGTGATAATATATTTGAACTAAAACTTGAATAAGCAAAAATACTTACTTCAAGTGATATGAGATGATCACTCGAGTGGCAAGTCATGCACTCAAGTGATGATCCTTAACTTCCAGTAATTTTGCAAGTCACCCGCTAAAAATTTAAAGAGTTATGCAAGATCACTCGAATGGCTAAGTTAGCACTCGAGTGATCCCCCTTCACATATAGTAAATCAACAAGTCACTTGCAAGATTTTTGGAAGTTATGGTAGATCACTTGAGTGATGGGTTTTATCACTTGAGTGATAAGCTCAGAGCACTCAAGTGAATAAGTGACCACTCGAATGCTAGTAATCACTCGTTGTGATTTTGCAAGTCACTCGTGTGTTCTCTGAAAGATTTCTCAAGATCACTCGAGTGGTGGTATTCATTCGCAGACATTAAACGAGTCACTCGCCCATTCTGAAAGTTGAATGAAGGTCACTCGAGTGAGGAAGTTGTCACTGGAGTGAGGATGGGCAACTTGTGAGTTTATTGCAAGACACTCGTTGATGGACCAAGAATGCAGTGATTCACATCTGGGAATCACTCGAGTGGCCCTACCAGTCACTCAAGTGATTTCAAGGTCACTTGCAGTAAGCACTCAAGTCACTGGTAATGTTGAAGCTAGTTCCAAACAAACAGAAGATCACTCGAGTCAGGTTTCAAGCACTCAAGTGACTCAATCTTTTGACACTTCACTACCAAAACTCAAAGTTCATCAGACACTCGAGTTGAATTGAAAAACACTCAAGTGATGAGTACTCACTCGAGTGAACATGGAATCACACTTGAGTGCAAGTTCTTATTTCAAATCACAACATCTCAGAGAATTCAAATATTGTGATTAACATATGTTTATACTTGATTACTACTTATACTACTTCTCAATAGTACTAATATCATTTGTGTATAAGTTTCAGATATTTAAATTCATGGATTAACTCCAAAAGCATGAACACAATTTTTTGTGTCATAACATTAAATGCATATGAAAGCCATATCAAAGCAGACTAAAGGGATTTTGTCTGAAGCATTTATTGCAGTGAAGACAAAGTGACTAAACCTTGAATTCTTCTAACAACTCTAATATGTCTCTAAAAGATAGTTTGAATGCTCACAATGGTCATTAATGGCGTTCATCTATAAATAGCTAAGCATTCAATACAAAGTACCCAACTAAGTCAACTCTAATTCATTAATTGATCAGTCCATTCTTTGTAATATCTTCTTCTATTCATTTTTCTCATCAGTTATCATATATTTACTCTATGAAAGAGTGTTTACAAATACTTTTTCAAACTCTGTAAAATCTCAAGGTAATAGGACCTTGAGTGTGGTTGTAGAATTACAACTTGTAAGGGGGAGTGAGTCCTGTTGAGGATTTCTTTTATACTGTAGTGCCAAGAACCCGTGGAATCTTGAAAGAATAGTGAACATCTCAGAGACACTCTAGGGACTAGACGTAGGTCAAAAAGTTAAGGTCAAACTAGTATAATCTGTTGTGCACAATTCAGTGATATTATTCTAACTCTTGTTCTTTGTTTTAATTGTTAATTACTTTCCTTTTAAATTTTTAATATTACGCAATTTACCCCTATAATACCCTACCGATATTATGATAATTATCATAGTATTATTGCATAGCTTAGCAAGCAATAATCAAAGGTAGCCAAAAATAGTATAATATACAAATATATTTACTGGATTACAGCCAAAAACTCTCACAGAGTTATACACATAAGTAGATAACTCACAAAATTCCTAAATACACTCTATTACAATAGAGAAAATAACCAATTATAGCCTTTGGTTCAATCTGGGTTCTCCATCCGCCGGTACTCACTGCTATTGCGGCCTTTGCCCTGGGAGCCGTTTCCAATATGCTATGAAAATTACATGTGGTAACAAGGGTTGGGACCCCGAAGGTTCCCATAATAACACTTATTCTCACATATAGAGTATAAATAATATATGAAAGTCAATCAAGATAAGCAGTCCACGGCAGCAATGATAGCGTTCAAAACATATAATACAAATTACATGCAGCCAAACTAGCATACACATATTACATAACCAAAGCGCTAAGTATAACCAATTGGCATGCACCGAGAGTCTTATCTAGTTCTGTCGACGTTCTCACATCGGTACATCCAACTAGGAATAATCGACTGGAAACCACCAAGAGTCCTATCTGGAACCGCCAACATTCTCAATCGGAAGTGCCCAAGTCGCCTGAATGCAACTAGGTTCACCACCTAAGGACTACTGGTCCAATAGGCCCTATACCTAGTTCTAACCACTAGGAAGATACTCCATAGTCAGCCCTTCTGCTTAATTGAGCCAGGAGTGGTGCTGGTCACACACGGGACGAGACATTTACATATATGATTCAAACAGACATACACAGCCATACGAAGTATGTGAGATTAGAGTTACTACATGGTTGCTTACAAGTTTCCAAATTCGACTTCGAACCCTTTGATTCCCTTAGACACGGTTATGTTCCTATAATAATTCAATAACGGACAACAGATTACTATTTATTCAAAGGCATTAGGATGGAAATTACACTATACTCAACATAATGTTTATGGGTCTACATTAATCACCTAGAGCCCATATTAACCTCTTGAAAATCCAATTATTCACTTTGGGCTTTAACTTTCTATTTTCTTCCCTAGGCCCAATTCTGCCAGATTTGGTACATAATATTTGAAAAATCATATCTAATTGTATAAATGTCCAAATGGGGTGGTTCCAAAGCCTATGTGATCATTGATGAGTCTATTTACAAGGAAAAATAGTACCAACAGCCTTAAACACACATTAAAATCCAGAATCAACAAGGATCACACACTGCCCAGAATTTTGCTCCAGATTCATAGGCCAGATTCAAAAATTCATATCTCCATCAATACAGATCCAAATTCGGCATATGACTTATAAAATTAAAGATCACTATGTCTACTTTAATTTTAGAATGTTTCATGGAAATTGGATACCATTTACCTAGTCAAAAACACAAAACAATCTGACCGTCTCGCAGGAACTAACACAAGGTAGATTTGGAGTTTTGTGCAATTTACTTACAATGCTTCTAAAATCACTACCCAACCTTTGTACTACACAAATTTTCATTTTAAACACATTGGAAGCATCAAAATTGGCAAAAATTCCCTTTTCTAGCTTAAAATCATTGTTTAACTAAAGAAGAGGGAAACACATTGGCCTCCAACTAGACTCATAATTACAAGTTTGCCATCTTGTAAAAATCCAACTATATGGTTAGGCATGTTTGTGCATTTCTTCTTCAACTCTTTTGGGCTCTCTTAGCTGAATATTATGAGCCTTTTGGGAGATTTATCGATATCCTATTTTGTCCTCATGATTATTGAAAAATTCTCATTTTACCCTTACATTTATTTTCCCTTGCTTTGGCCAAACGTTGATAGCCTTAGGAATTATTTAAATATAAATTCCATGTTTCTCATTCTTAAATTAACATATGTCCCAAAATGCAATATTCATGAAAATTAAACACGTAGCCAACATTCACTGTATCATTCCAAAGCTTGGAATGTCACACTTCTCGAATTGGATTCAGTCGTTTGCCTAATACAGACTTATCCTAAAGTCGTTAGGCTCAAAATTAAGGATATTACAACCCCCTCTTGGGTGAAAATTTGGCACTGACATTTGGTATCAGAGCCTAGTCTTCTCATTTTAGGATTAACGTCCCGATAAGGATCCATGGAAGGAATTCTACCTAATGATGCCTCTATTTCCAAACTTCCTAGCTTCAACACATTTCTCATTTTGGAAAGCGAAGTTCAGAGTCTTTGTAATGGTCACCGAATATGGCCTTTGGAAACTAATCGAAGATGGAGATTATATTCCAATGAAAAAGTTTCAGGAACATGTAATCCTAAAGACTGCTACAGAGTTCGATGACAAACAAGAAACTAGTAACTTTTAATAGCAAAGCTATTTGATGATTCAGAGTGCACTTAGCCAAAAGGAGTATTTTTGAATCTACAATTTCTCAACGACCAAAGAAATGTGGGAGGCATTTGAGATTGCCCACAAAGGAACCTCTAACATCAAAGAAAATAGAGTTAATACTCTGGTCACCAAATAAGACTTTAAATGAAGTCCAGCAAAAGTATAGTTGAGTTTGAACTCATATATACACCTATGATAAACTAGCTGGCTGCCTTGGGAAGAACATATGATCAAAACTCTCAAGTGAGAAACATTTTAAATATTCTCATGAAGGAATAAGAGACAAAGGTTACAGCTATAGAAGAAGCCTAAAGAGAGTCAATGAGGTTTGTAGTTGCACTATTTGGAAGTCTTTCTGAATATGAGGGAAAGATGAAATTCAAAAGAGGATTAGATGAAATCGAGGACAAAAAGAATAAAGGCATAGCATTCAACATCATCAAGGAGAAAGAACTGAAAGAGATAGATGAACCCGAAGAAGAGAACTAACTAAGGATAATTGTCTGTAGATTCAAGAAGTTCTATAAGAAATATCAAGGATTCCGGAAACTTCATAAAGCTGGCTCAAGCAGCAAAAGGGAATTAAAAGACTAAATCATATGTTATGAAAGAAAAAAACTAGGACATATCGAGCTTGAATGTCCACTCCTAAAGAATAAAGAAAAGAAGAAGAACAACCATTTCAAGAAGAAAGCCTACATTTCTACCATACGGGGAGATAGCTCATCATATGAGGAAAGTGACGAAGAAGAAATGACTAAGATTTGCCTTATAGCTTATAAGGAATAAGAAAGCGAAGATGTAAACAATTCTGAACCTTCTTATGATGAATTATTATCTGAATACAATGCTTTACTTTCATAATTTAGAAAGATAGTTAAAGAACTAGTGAGTTTAAAGAAAAGGGTTAAAGTTCTTGAACAAAAAAAAATCAAAGAAACTCCTCCAAATTCTTGTGAAAACATGTCCTGTGTTAGAAAGAAGAAACTCTAATCTCATTAAGACTATTGAGAAATTTATAAGAGGAAGTGAAATGCTCAAGAAAATCTTAAAGGCTCAGAGGTTCACTAATGATAGATCTAGAATAGGATACAATCTAGACCTGGACAAAAGGAAAGGTAAAAAGAAAAGGGGAGGAAAATCGTATTTAAATTACTTTCAACATTATGTGCACTCGTCTAATCCCTTTGCTCTCTGCAATTATTGCAATAGAAAGGGGCACAACACATCCTCCTACTTTCACAGGAAAGAAAAACCTATAGGTACCTATAAATGGGTACCAAAAGGATCATATGTCCCTCAAGTGATCCGGACTAACCATAAAAGACCTAAGAAAAGATAGGTACCTAAAAGTTAATTGTCATTGACAGGTATGTCTAAGAGTATCAAAGACCAACAATGATACATTGACAGTGGATGCTCTAGATACATGACTGGAGATCAGACGAAGTTTGCCATAATGAGACCAAAAAATGGTGGAAAAGTAAGCATAGGAGGAAACCAATCCAGCAAAATAGCTGGCATAGGTGAAATTGGCAAAACGGATGAAGTACAGATAAAAAATGTCTACTATGTAGAAGGACTCTACCATAATCTCCTTAGCGTTGGCCAGAGTGCTGATAAAGATAACTGGGTCATCTTTGATTTAGAAGAATGCCTCATTTTAAATAAGAAGGATCTCTTGTTGAATAAAGAAGAGCTCAAAGACAAAATCCTCTTGTAAATCAACAAATGAGATCACGACAGATAGGCCACTCCAACTTCTCCACATGGATTTAGTTGGACCATCAAGAGTTAAAAGTCTTGGTAGAAATTTTTATACTCTAGTCATTGTCGATGATTACTTAAGATTTACTTGGACCATCTTCCTTTCTTTTCAAGATGAAACTTTTGATCAATTTATTGTTTTTGGCAAAAAAGTGCAAAATGATAAAGGTATGTGCATTTTAGGTATAAGAACATATCATGGAGGAGAATTCAAAAATCAAGCCTTCGAAGGATATTGCGATTCAAATGGAGGATATTACTATTTAAATTTCTCCTCTCTGAGAACTCCTCAACAAAATAGATTTGTAGAAAGAAAGAACAGAATTCTCACGGAGATGGCCACAACCACGCTTTTTAAATAGCAATTCATCTTTTATTTTTTATCATCAAACTTATAATCACTTCGTATTTTCTATTTTATATCATACTAAGATTCTCCGTTGTCGGTGACCCACAAAATCTTTAATACATAATTTTGGTTCTACAATCTCAAATAGTCAAATGGATTGCTTTCTTATATTTATTCTTATAACCTTTAATACTTTCTTGTTGTATGGTCAGTGGCAAATCTTGGAGAAAATGTTTGTGGGGGCCAAATGTATAATCATTAACTAATTAAAAAAATTTATGATTATATAACATTTTTAAAATATTATATTAATTTTTTTAAAAAAAAAATCGAGGTTTGTCATGATTTCTTTGACTTTTAATATTAGGGGTAAAATGATCATAATTTGTTAATTATTCATACAAATGATTTCTTGGACTTTTGATACTACTTTTTCTTAATTTTGCACTGTAGGTGTTTAAGAAGAAAAATTTGAGATTTTGGAGGGTCGGAATTAATGTTTTGAGGACTGAGAAAAGTTTTAGGAAAGTCCCGACATTTCTGGAAATTGCAATCAATGAAGAAAAGAGACTAGGAAAAATTATAGAAAAATACCCATAGTTTTCAGAAATTATAGTACTCTCTACAAAGTTTTCAAACATTTGTACTTTAGTCCCTTCTTGAGAACTTCTGAAAGTTTCATCTAGGTCCCTGATCAAATCCCTATTTGACCAGGACCTTCTTCTTCTTCGAGAGGATTGAGGAGGCCATTTTCCAGAGACGGCACCGCGGATTCAAACCAAAACGTGAAGAAAGCTTGACCAAAGTTTTGAGAAGAGAGAGAGAGAGAGAGAGAGAGAGAGAGAGAGAGAGAGAGAGAGAGAGAGAGAGAGAGAGAGAGAGAGAGCCACTACCACCATTGAGGGACTTCCATACTCCATCTCTTTCACCCACCATCGAGCTCCTTCCTCCAACCTCCATTTCCAGCCAAATAGAGTTTGAAAGCACCAGGGGCAGGGACGCCGCAAGCATGAGGCCGCAAACTAGAATACAAGATCACCAGCGGTTTAGCGAACTCCACCATTTGTCCTTCGTTCTCATCTCTACCTTCTTCTTCTTCCTTCTCTCTCTCTCTCTACCACCGCTGTATATCACCATTCCACCAGTGTCCTCTCTCTCCTTTATTCATTTACAAATTTCTTTGTCTCTTCTAAGATCCGCCAGTGTGTATGGTAATGTAGATTTTTTTGGGCCAAAACAATTCACTTTGATTAATCACAAAAAGAATCAAGTATGCACGCCATAGCTGAAGCAAATTTTATTAATGTAGATTAATTATGAAATTGTAACTCTGGGATTGGGTTAGAGGCTTATAAATCGAGGTTTAATACAAAAAATTCTTAACCATAAAAAATCTACATGAATAATAATTTTTTCCGATTTTTTATCTCCATTCTTTCTCTTACCCCTACTATGTTATTCGTATCTTAAAAAAATTTAATCAATAATATCATTTTAATGTTATTTTGTAAAAAACGTTAATGAAAACATAAATCATAAGACAAAAAAAAGGAACTAACTGTTATAAAAGATATAGAAATTCACGTTTTAGACAGAAAAAAAAATGAGGGACCAAAACCAATGATTTGAAATTATAAAGATAAAAATTAAATTGAGAACAAATTATTTGAACCAAACACTGTATCAACCTTAAAACCTATCATGAATTTTACATTGCGAAATGATATTAGGTAGATATGAATTTTATATATTACATAACATATGATAAATGAGCTACACTATTCATTATTAGCGTGCCCTTTCATAAGATTTATATGTATTTATATGCCCCACCAACCCAATCTAAAACTCCATTGGATATATGTGTGAAGATAAATTTACATATAAACCGTAAAATAAATTAGCAAAATCTTATATGATGTAAAGTACTAAAATATTCCATTTGTTGATTGATGTTTTAAGCTGCCTCATTCTAGTAAAGAGAAAAATATAAGTTCAAATTCTAGTAAGCGTACTTATTGTGAGAAGCGAAAACACTTTGTGATCAAGTTTTGAAAGAGATTATCCTTAATCAAATAAAAAATAATATTTTAATGACAAAATTATTCTAAAAAATATTTTAGGATATTGGATATTATTGAAAAAAATGCTTTACCTCGATATATGAACTACAAATTAGTTTAAAGGGATATCAAATATCATTGAGTGTTGGACTTGGATGTAACCTAACCCTACAAGTGAAACCTTGATTTATTAGTCATTTGATTTTGTTTTTCTTTACAAATATTAAATCATAGATTAAACAAATGTTGATAGAAATTTGAAAGAATCAAGAGGCGGATAAAGCCAAGCTTGCAAGAATTCAGAAGTGCAAATGGGTCAAGTAGCTACTCAGCTGAATATATTGTCCAAAAGAGGATTTCCTAGTGATACTCAGCTGCAAATGGGTCAAGAATGCAAAGCCATACAATTGAGTAGTTGGAAGTACCTACCTGACATACCTAAACCAAGTGCTGTGATCGAGGGTGTTAGTGATGAGATTGCTATTGATCAAGATGATGATATAGAGGAAGAGATTTATGGTTAATACATTTTGTGGTTAATCTTTGAAAAGTAATGGAGGGAGAAATGTGTGTAGTGAAGTTTAAGTGGAATTTATAACTCCCAAAAAATATTGAAGCTCACAAAAAGAGAGGGCTGACCTTTGATAAAATTTAAAAGGGAAAATCATTTTCAGGGCCCTTTTTGGAGAAAAAACCCCAAAAAAATGCCCTCAGAATTTGACAATCTTCTGGGATTTTCATAATCTTACGTGAATTGTTAACAGGGTTGATATAGTTGTTAACGGGTAGGTCATTAACAACTAAATCAGGCTCATTAACAACAATTTTCTAACAACTAAATCAGCTCCATTAACAATTATATCAGTACCCGTTAACAACTCACGTAGATTCTGAAAATCCCAGGGATTTCAGAATCTTTGGGGCCTTTTTTCGTTTTTTTTTTGGTTAAAAGGGCCCCTAAAGTGATTTTCCCAAATTTTAAATCATTTGATTTTTTTTTTCCAAAAAATAATATCTCAGCACATGATAAACAATTACTCTCTGCAAAGTTATTCTACCTTTCTTTTCCCATTTTGTACATGCAAGTCCAACATACCAAATGCTTCATGCTTCTTCACTGTTCCACAACAAGTGTCTCGCTTTTTTCCATTTTCCTTATTCCTTTTAACTTTCATACAAAGACAGTCTAAATATAACTGGTGCTGAGAAATGACTGGATCCATAAAAGTGATCGAAATCTGTATAACATTCTAAATATAACATGATATGACAAATGATAAGTGAGATACAGAAATTTTGCAAACAAATTAATACATGAAAAAAGAAACAGCGCAAAACAAATTGAGTTTTAAACAATCATTTTATGTAAAATAAAGATCTTTATTTAGGAAAATACCACTCCAGGTCCCAATACCCTATAGTTTATTTTTGTAGTTTTCCATCTCTTCTATTTGCCTGTTTGAAACATTCGTTCCCCCTTTTCTGAAAAAATACTCAGAAGGAACACAAATTGGCCCAGACAGTGTTAATTTTGTTGAGGTTTTCTATAAGCTTCAAAGCTATTTTGGAGCATTTCAAAAGAAAGCAGTGCTTTTTTTAAATATTTCAAAACATATAGCACAAAAAAAGACCAGCGATATGGGTGTTGTAGTCCAAGATGTGCATTATGGAGTAAAATACACGTATGATATCAAATATTTATATGATATGGGTACATCTGTTTTGAGAATCAACTAGCATGAACTCCCCTGTATGTTGCATGGAAAGCAAATCTTCATGACAAAAAGATATCTTCACAATAAAGCATCTAACCAAAAAAACGGAATCAAAGCTTTATGCATGTAGTTTTTTTTTTTTTTGGCCAGGCACAGATATCCTCCTATTGAGACAATTTTGTTCGAGCACATTGTCAAATAAATAAATATAAGTATCTCTCCGCAGAAATCCGAATCTTAATTCATCACGTTATGAAGGACTAGCCCCTTTTGCTAGACCCAACTCTCGTTTGTTTTTGCATAGAGTTTTGATGACAAAGTTTAACTCTTCCATGAAAGTGTTTCTATAATATAAAGATTTTTAAAAGACCTTATGTTCAATCTGCATAAAAAAAAAATGGCACAGATAAAAAGATCTTTGTAGACCTTTGTTCAGTCAAGCTGAGCTTGAATTAGACAGGTAAAAAGCCATTTATTATTGTTGAACAAATGAAGGAGTCATCCTTGTGGCGTCTTTAATATATGCCTTTTAGCATTGCTTTTATTTCCTTGCGTTGTGCTAGGAGCAATAACTCGTGGAAAATATATATCTTGCATACAATGTTTGCAACCAAAAAAGAAATAGGTTACATATGCAAGCCTACTCCTTATTTTATAGACAACAAACCAAACTTTTCTTTTTCTGTGAAATCAAACTTCGAAGACAACATTCAAGCACTTTCGCCCATATAAATGTTTCTTCTTCCGCCTACATAAATGCAGGGTGTAATCAGAGTTTAAGAATCAATAAGTTATTAAAATAAAACAGCTCTAATTTGAAATATAACAACTTTGGAAGCAGCTTCCGGTGTGGTTAGATTTTCATAGCTTTTAATCGAACATAATGAACATCAGGAACTCATTATAAACATAGATGAATCATGCTTGAAGATTATCATCATGGGAATAAAACTAAGAAACTACACTTAGAAGTCAGCATGTTACAGAGGAAGCATTAATAAGATATACACCATCATATAGAATGGGAAATCTTCGAGACTCTGGCCATTGTCTTTGCTTTTAATTTCTTGCCTATCTTGTGGGCAACCAAAGATGTGGAAAATGGCTGATACATTCAGTGCATTTGATAAATGGCAGATAAAAGAGAAAGGACCCCTTAAACAACATGGGACGCCCCATGATGACCCAAACTGATGATTTGAATCCATGGTGGTTAGTTTTCGAGCAAGCCATCACATCAGCTGGAGGAAAGCTTGAAAAGCCTGAAATTCTTGCTTCAACAACTGATGCTCGATATGTCAGACAGAAAGGAATTCTTGTTCTTGGCTTCTCTCCAATGACAAACACTCCCACGCTAAATCATGACCACAATGAGGTTTAACATTTTTCCCAATCCTCCATTATTAAGCTTCTCTCCTGCTATTCCTCTCTGACTCTCATTCCATGGCATTCACTTGCAACACCTACAGGATACTGTGTACATGAGGGGCATAATAGGAAGGGCATATGCAATCTTTTTTAAAGAAAAAGGTTAACACATTCTCCTTCCCCTGCTTCCTGTTCATATTTATACACACACACATAATATCTCCTTAGGTTTTTTGTTCATGTATCAAGTAATTGTGAAGTATGAATGGTCAAAACTATTCATCTTTTCTTTCTTCCAAAACTACTGGTGATATAACATATCTATCACTTAATATTCAGAAGCAATAATTTTCATGTTTCTTTTAATGCTACAAAAGCTCAAAAGAATAATTAAAAGTTCAAGCCCAAGAATAGCACAATTAAGCACCTATGAAGTATAGTTAATAGTTTAAGTCCAAGAATAGCACAATCTTCCATTAGCCCGTCCCTTTAATTATATAAGTCCAAGAATAGCACAATTAAGCTGTCAAACATTTTCCAAAGCTCCTTTTTATTCTACAAAAGCTGAAAAGCATAAAAGCCAAATCACTGGGAAAGCAATTCATGCTAGCTTTCTAGCTGTTTAAAGCCATATAGTCTCGTTGCTCTGGTTGCAGACCATATGTTCATAATTTATGATCCATGGTGTGTTTTTTCATAAAGAGACAAATGAAAGGCATAAATAACATTTTTATTGATTTCAATTTAAAGTAACTGCCTGCACAAGGAATAACATTTTTAAACCTTGAAAGAGATATCTCATCCTATCTTTATTTATAAAACCATACCCCTCTAATTGACTTGATGGCTACACATGGCAGAATATACGAGAACATAACGGAAAATAAATACTAGGCTATAGTACGATATGCAATAGTTGTATAAAAAGCTAAAGAGGAAGATATGGACAAACTTGAGACAATGCAGTTATCACACTTTCCCACAACCAAGATTTGAAAGAATCTATTAGAGAAGATAAAAAACTCCTTGTGACAGTGAACTCACAGACAACTATTGCATAGGACTACCATAGGGAACCAATAGGTATAAAAACAGACATGAATTTTAATTTCATAATCATTTAACATGTTCATTGTGTAAGTTTTTTTGACTCTCCTCTGTTATATGCAGCTATAAGGTTCTGTACCTCTCCTATGTTATATAAATATGCATATAATTTATAAGTAGCTTGAAGGTTTATTATGACAGAATGAAATTACCCAAGCATATACAACTATGAACTTTATTTAATGTATGGTAGCCCTTTGCAGAATGTTTCCTTTTTAGTATATTAAATAAGACAATTCAATATTGCTGCCCACTTTTACATGTCCGCTTTTAATTTTTTGTTGCCATGAACTTAACAAATGGGACCCTCAAATACTTATACTATTATGTTTCTGCACCAAAGTATCTTCATCAGATATCATAAACCAGGTAAGCATATAACAGTAACTTTTATAAAGTTGGAGGCCGCAAGTTAAGATGAAGACACACATATTTTTCTACTATATCCTATTTTATGATTTTGTGACCCTAAGGATCTTTCTACAATAGCATACAAAGCAGAAGGCAGCAAGATATTTTCTATTCAATCTCATATGGAGCTATCAAGCAACTAAAGCTGCATAAAAACACAAGTTAAGAAAAGACCTTAAGTTAGAAAATAAGTTCCACCTATCCCTTTTGGCCTTTGTGCCATTCATAAAATTTGGTAATAATCAAAATATGTTAATTGCAAGAGCACTCCCTGTCCAACCTCTCTTTGCGAAGGTTGAGAAAACCAAGTCCATGAGCTCTAAATTGTCTCAAAATGGATTAGATGGAGTAAACTTAAATTCTGCAAGAAAGCAAACAAACATTTACAGACAAGTGATTATAAGATTTTAATCAATAAAAATAATTTAAGTCACAAATACAAACAACCAGAAGGATCTAAAGGCCAAAAAAACCAATATCATTCCTCCAACCCTTCTCTCCTCTGTTAATAGTTTCTTATATTCATAATTTTTATTCCTTTACAGTTTCGTTCCCTCTTATAAAGGGGAAAAAGAACTAATGAATCACTAACTTGCACATCTCATAACTCATGAAAATTATATGTATCACAAAATTATTTCTGCAAGAGGATATGTATCTAAAGTTATTAGATTGTTGGATGAGAGGATTTAAAGTCCCTTTTGGGGCGTGGAATTTTCGTATTATTCTTTTTTTTGGATATATGTATAAAACTGGCACTCACTCCTGAGTCCAGATTCTACTTTATAGGATTCAGTATTAAACTGTGCATAATTGCTTACTTCTTTGCCTAATTAACAGTAGTCAATACATAATTGACTTTCTATTAAAAAAGTTAACCCTTTGACACTGATATAAATAATATTTATAATCATTTTGTTCATAATTAAGAGTAGGGGATCATTCCCATACATTTCGTATAAATTTTGATTTTTGATTGGTGATGTTTTCACAAGCCTTTTGTTGTCTATAAGATATAGCACTTAGAAGATGATGCATGATGCATCTGCTTTGTTCAGTGTTGAGCCTTCTACTATTATGTTTCTGTACCAAAATATCTTCATCAGATATGATGAACCAGGTAAGCATATACCAAGAACTTTTATAAAGTCGGAATTTTTTCTAAAGTTGGGTTGTCAGACAATTAGGTTCCTTTCCTTAAATGCTATGAAGTTTTATTTTATGATTCTGTGACCCTAAGAACCTTGTTCTCAGATGATCAGACGTACCAATTAGTGTTATGGGTCAACTTCACATTAGTTAATATAAATTCAAACCACACTTACACATCTTTCTCCAATTTCAGAAAACAGTTTCCTATTCCATGTATATATTCTTCACACCAGGATAGCTTTACACAGTCATAAACTTGGGATAATAAACTTTTTTTTTTTCAGAATTTGATTAATTTTTCTGGCAAGTTTCTGCATCATTTTTGCCTTTTACAATATGTTATTAATCATCTTATATCTTCTTATAGCAGCTGATGCTTTTGCTACGTAGAATCACATTATTTCCTTTCTTTTATAAAGTACCTAATAACGAATACCAAATTTTTATATTCTATTACAGTGTGCACAATGAATCAAACATACTGATTTTGGTCATCATTCACTTTTTTTAAGTGGAAAAGGAAATTTTATTACAGAATTACATGTGTGTGTACAGCTGGGGTTAGTTTTCATATGCAATTAAATAAGAATTGTGAAAGAGCCCTTTAGAAGTAATTACAAGTGTATGTGTGTAATATTATTGATGTATAAGCAATACAATCATAAAGCAGAGTCATATATGGTTGATCACTTCCCACGCGAAATCACAAGGAAAGGCTTATCTGAAGTCTTCTTGAGATAAATCAAAGGTCTCTTGAGTTGTGCGAGAGAGCATTATAACTTCTCATGCTAATAGTCTCCTCTATAGATAGTCCCTAACCTATTTGCCAGAAACCAAAGAAGCCTGCAGAAATACAAAGAGGAAACTGTCATAACGTGTTCTCTAATTGACCTACCATTCTAAAATGAAAAAAAAAAAAAATAAGTAATGGGAATAAGGGGAGAGAATGGAAATAACGGGAAGTAGGGAGCAAGATTACAAACCTTTCATTTTTTTTTTGATAAAAAACCCTTTCACTCATTTAATGCCTTTTCCTTTCTTTGGGTTTTCTCTCCATCCTTTTAACATATTTCTTTTATCATTTAGATTCCCATCCTTTTAATTCACTTGCAAACGAACTGATAATATATCAGAAAATGTCAACACAAGGTGCTAAAGGGAAATACTTTGAATTCAATAAGAAACTAAGGGAAATACTTCACACCTCAAAAAGAAACTAAGGTACTTTAAAGGGAAAAATGTCATCACAAGTGCTAAAGATAGCTAATGGAATAATATATCAGACCAACATATGCTAAATAACATGAAGAGAGGAAAAACTTTGAATAAAAATAGTTATGAAATATGTTGAGGTAAAATGGCCATAATCCAAAATGCAAAGATGTGGTTCTTTGAGATGCCACTAAACGAACATTGTGTCTTTGTTAAATCACATAAAGGGCTATTACTTTATCTTATTACTTTCAGCCACGAAACAATATTGGTTAGTAAATAAAATCTATAAAAGGGCCATTACTATACGCTCACAGAACCAAGCATAAATCATCCATAATCCATAAAAATAATAAGAGTAGGAAAATCACTTTACCCTAGCTAAACGGTACAGCGTACACAAGAGGAAAAGGGAATCTAAATTAAATAAGATAAAGTTTTACAAAAGCTTACCCACTTGTCTTCCCTCATCTTTTCTCATCCGCGTAGACCTCAAAATGTAGAGGAACCCTTATTGACTCAAAAGGACTTGCGAGCTTGATCAGACAAGGAGATATCACCATCATTGTTGCATTCGTCTTTGAGAGACATCTATGGCATCCGTTTGATTCTTAACTGCATCAAATTCATAAAGTTCAAAACCTTTAAAGCCAATACATCAAATTATGGAGAGGAAAATGAAGAATGGGAAGGGAAGGATAGGATAGAGAATCATGAGAAAGAGGGTTAACCTACCATGACCATCGCTTCCTCATCTCTGTGTCTACCTCGTCATCGCTATCCTCATGGATGCTTCTCTATCGGTACCATTGCCAAATCTATCCACCATCGTCTGCCTTTAGGGTAAACTTGGGAAATGAAGGAAAAAAGATGGCAAGGCACAAGGTTGGGAGGGGTTCACATTCCATGCTTCTATCTGCTCATTACATGCTCATCCCTCTAATTAGTGGAATGGGGGCTTTTTTTATATATATATTTTATTTATTTAGATTAAATTATATCTTGTATTCTGAATTTTATTTTTGCACCTAGTATTTCAAATTAATTAATTTTTAGAACTGCATTCAGAAATATTTTTCTTGTAACACCAGTATCATGAAAATTAATTAATTTGAGATACTGTGTGCAAAAAAATTTTTCAAGATGCAGCATATATTTTACTCTAAATAAATAAATCATATATATATATATATATATATATATATAAAGCCCTTATCCCTCTAATTAGAGGGATGAGCATGTAAGGAGCACATAAGGGAAAAACATGGAAATGTGAATCCAGGTTGGGAGAGACAGCGATGAATTTGGAAAGAGAAAGAGAAATGAACACGCACACACACATGCACAAGCACACAGATATATATGGAAAGAGATATAAATGAAGAAAGAGAAAGGGAAAGAAAAAGTTGGATTTTAAATTTGAAATTTAAAATGAGGGAAGAGAGGGAGGGTAGGGAAGGCAAAGGTTCACGCAAGTCAAAACAAAACTCAGCTCACAAACTTACCTTGTATACCATAAATCACATTGGAAAAGTAACTTCTATAACTAATCCAAATAGGCACGAAATTTTTTGTACCAAACATTGGTCTTCATGTAAGAGCCATTTATGATCTGATAGCACCACTGCATAAATTTGTTGACAGAAAGACCAAGCTGGCACAGGAATGACCAAGGGGAGAATTCAAATTTTCACGGAGCCACATACAAAATTTTATAAGCCAAGTAGCTTGAAACAGAGCATAGTACTTTTTTTTTAAGGAAATCCAAGCCGGATCACCATTATCCACAGTGGTTTGTGTCTATAGTCGATGGGAGCGAACTTTGAGCATTTGGCTTGGTGGAGAGGTATTATATGACATTATGTGCTTGTTTGGGATCACAAAGTGCTTATTCATGTATGTCGAGACAAAATTCTTCTCACATACTTCGTATACCGTAAATTACGATTAAAAACTATTTTTAAAGGTTTCAATCACTATTCCAAACAAGCATATAGATGCTAAGTAGATTAAAACTAGGAGTATGGTGAACATATGCTTTCTCACGCCTGAAGCATAATGCAGATGACATCAATATGTTTTGTATGGTGATCCTATGCTGGTCTCTTTTATGTTTTACGATATAGGAGTATTGTTGAGTAAAATAGACATATGATATCAAATATGTACATGATATAGGTATATTTGCTTGATGGCTTGAAATGGTATTTCCATATTTGACATTGAAATGCACTATATGCTCCAATAGCACAAAATATGGCTATGCCCGAGCATGTTTATTCACTTTGCTATATGGTATTCAAAAACCAATTTAATTATATATATCAAAGTGCAGGACCAGCATTAAATCATTGGTACAAATGATCAACATAGTACCCAATTTAACCAAAAAAATTATCTATATGCACAACAAAATCGATTGTGTACAGAATTTAACATTTCAGGCAATAAATTATAAATATGAAGAAACTAACCTCTATCGGCCACATTGGTTCACTGAGTTCACCAACAGTTGCAGAGGGGTTGAAAACAATCTCAGCACCATTCAAGCCGAAAGCTAACCGATTTAAAGCCAAGGCTACAGTAGGTGACCTTTGGGCCATAAATGAAAGACTGGTTGCTTTTGGGTCCCTATGATATGCAGGATGATGAATGTCTAATTCCATGTCAGATATGAGTACATGACTGGGAAAGAAATCACTCGCACAGATTTTGAAAGCTTAGAAACTCATTCTTGCTTGAGTTTTTGATACTGCCACAATCTAGACAGGCTGAATTGGTACTGGCTATCTTGTGGCAAGGATGAAGATGAATTTCAGAATTGTCCATCATAATCATTGTTTCACCAAAAATCTCCACATGAACAATCTCCATTCCTGAAATGGTGGAATCTGCTATTATCCCTCACAATGATTTCCCTCCCAACAATCTTTGCTATAAATTTGATCGCAGTATGACAGTCCACACAAACCCGAATATTCTTAATTACACGGATTGTTGTGCCAGCAGGAGTGCTAATTATGCCATATGCTATGGCAAGTCTCTCACTGTGGGTATGTAACAAGAATCGTTTTTGATCCTCTTCCACATCATGGAGGACCTGATCAGTGTCAGCAACATAACCATCTTTCTGCATCTGCTCCAATAACACATTCAATGCCTCATTTATTTTGTCATAATCTGGATGGGATTCATCTCCGGCCATAAAGCAATGCACACTGTTTCTGACCTCAATCCAGCTGCACGCTGGTGTCTTCTTCATTCCCTTTGTCCTTATTTGGATTCTTAATTTCGCAGCATCTTTCCATCTCTGGGCAGCAGAATATATGTTTGACATCAAAATATAAGCACCCATGTTTTCAGGATCGATAATTAGTAACTTTCCAACAACCTTTTCTGCTAATTCAACATGCTTATGAACTCTACAAGCAGCTAGCAATGTTGACCACACACTTCCTGTTGGGGGTGGTGCTTTCATGCCAGAAATGAAGTCATAGGCTTCCTCCAACTTTCCAGTTCTACCAAGCAGATCTGCAACAGCAGCATAATGCTCCAGGCCGGGAGCAATACCAAAATCCCATGCCATGCAATCAAAATACTTCCACGCTTCATCTACCAATCCAGCATGACAACAAGCAGTTAAAACAGCCACAAATGACACATAGGTTGGTTCAACTCCATCTGTTAGCATCTTCTCAAACAAGCTAACTGCATCAAGCGCATGTCCATGTAAAGCACATCCCATAATTATGGCAGTATATGACACAATGTCATGCGTCTCTATTTTGTCAAATATATGCCTAGCCATCTTAACGTTGCCACATTTAGCATACATATCCACCAGAGCACTTGCTATAAACTTGTTATCATCAAATCCTATTCTAATTATAAATCCATGGAGTTGCTTTCCCAAACTTAGGGTTGTCAAGTGAGCACAAGCTGGTATGATACTTGAGAAAGAAACGGGCATTGGTTTGACTTTTTCCTTCAACATTTGACGAAAGAAACATAGCCCTTGATCAAATTGACCATTCTGCACACACCCAGCAATTACAGAGTTCCATGAAATGGCATCTCGCTTAGGTAAGAGGTTAAAGACATGAAGTGAATACTCTACTTGAGTACATTTGGCATACATATCAATTAAGCTGCTTCCAATGAAAACATCTGCATCAAACCCGTGTCTGATAGCAAAGCTATGAATTTCTTTTCCTTTAATAATATCAGCATGCTCTGCAAAAATTGGAAGAATGCTTGACAATGTGAAGGTATCAAGCTTCAAGTTTGCATTTCCCATCTCCCTAACCATGGTTAATGCTTCTTCATACATCCCATTTTGCGCATGTCCTACAATAACAGTGTTCCAGGAAACGAGATCCTTTATTGGCATCATCTCAAAAACCTTTCTCACACTATCTATCTTCACAGTATCCATGCCTGCCATCACAACATTATTTTGTTTAGCATGACTCAAAAAATCAACATCAGCATCACCTTTTACATGATAATTGATACCAAGGAACTGTCCCTCATAATTGTTCTCTGATTTACATGAATGATTATGATTTAAGATCAAACTACCATCAGCTTCTCTCTCTACATTGCCTGCAAAAAATTGCATTGTTCCCTTTCCTTCTAATTCACTAGAAACTATTTCACAATTTGATCCAATACACCTAAATAAATAACTCTGGCGTTTAGCATTTCCCTTTTTCAGTAAATTGGTCAAGCATTTTCTTTGCAGAAAGATCATTTTTACAAGACTTACCCAAACTCTGAAATTTTGAGTACATATTCATCAGTGCATTACCAGTGTACAAATCAAATCCAGACCAAGACGGATGATACACCCATGCACTGACTCACCCACCATCAAGTCCTTCAGCAAAACACATGCCTTAAGAACAGAAGGAAACACATGTTTATCTGGATTTATTCCCAATGCCCGCATCTCATTAAAGGACGCGATCGATTGAACAGAAAGGCCATGAAAAGTGTAGCATCTAATGATAGATTTCCAAGCTAGAGCTGGAGGAGACTGCAGGCGGTCAAATACACGAACTGAATCATGTAAATGGTTCAAGTTTGAGTAGATTGAAAGTACAATGGAATTGTCGGAGTGAGATGTTCCTTTAATCTTCAGAATTTGTGCATGAAATTGTTTTGCAAGATATGTGGAAGTGATAGTATTTGGGTTTCTTAGAATAGTTGTTATCAGATTTTGAGATGACTCCATTGATCTAACAGGATTATAAAGTAAACATGGTGGTAGTGTAATAATGAAATTGGTGATTCAAATAAGCAGCAGCATGAAACCAATTCGAGTGAAGTTTGAATAAGGTGCACTAGACGGCTTCAGTTTTCTGCTCAGTCGAGATACAGCAAAATTTTGAGGATGATGTTGGTATCAACTTCAAAAGGGCAAGCTCAGGCAATTTGATATCCAGTGACTTATTTGGATGACGAAAGGTGTGTAATGATTATATACGGACCAGTATTCTTCTAAAATTGTATTCTATACCCAAGCCACAGAATCCACACGCTCAAATTCCCAAATTTAAACTTGTTCACGGCAATCCACGACAACCAAACATAATTGATGGGTGTCTAATTCTTAAACTGTTTAAGAACCAAACTGTTTTAGAAATTTCAGAACCATTAGCCATTACCCTGGACCCAAGAAAATCAGCAACGCCGTGTGCCCAATAAATTTCTAAAAATTAGAGCCATCCTCCTCAATCACAAACAGACAAGCACCAAGAAGCGGCAATAAATTGAGGTTCTCCTTTCCTGGACCAATATATACAAAACAATCTTACACCCAAAAAAATTGAATGAAGCAGACGGAGAAGAACCTGAAGCTCTGGGAGATGTGGTCGGGTATAGAGACAATAATCGAGGCTTTTCTTCGTCGACGAGTTCCTCTTCATCTTTCTCGGCAAGTGATCTGAGTGTGCGTCATCTGAGGCGAGATCTAAAGCTCAGCGCGCCTCCGATTGGGCTTCCGAGAGGCGAGATAAGTGAATAGCGGCCATGGTCTGATTGCTCACTCCAATGGTCCAGTCCAACAAAAGTTGGTCCAGACCAGTCTGCTCCATTTTTTCGTGCATGGGACCACTTTTTTTAAGAAAAAAAAAAAGAAAAAAAATTGATCAAGAGTTTCCTTTTCTATAGGCTTAAAACTATCGCCGGAAAATTGAAATTGGCGCACTAGCGCATAGGCAACTGAAAAAATAAGTAGAAATTTGAAATTGTTTCTGGCTCACCAGAGGCCTGTAGAACGCCGTTTAATAGCTTTTTTAAAAAAAAATAAATAATTACTTAAACTTTCACTTAATGAATGTGTTTATTTGTAATTACTTAAATTTTTTAGTTTAAACCATAATCCTTTTTTATATTTATTATTATTTGGTATTAAAACACATAATTTGTTATTATAAATTTTAAAGAATGGATGTTTTCATATTAAATAAACATATACTTTGGTATTACAATATTATATAAGTAATAATTATAAATATATTTGGTGTAAAATAAGTATAATTATTTTTACACATCGGTAAAAAATCATGCATGAACCGAAGAAATCTGCGGACACTACAAAATTACGAGAGGGAAAGGCGTTTTGTCGTGAAAGATACATAAAGCAATTCCTTTGTTTAATATTTTTTTGAAAAAATAGGAAAAAAATATTCTTTTTGTTTATTTGTTTTTTATTACGAATTAATGAATGTGTTTATTTGTTGAATGATTTATATTGTTTAGATATTAATGTTGATAATATTTATTTGATAGATTAGAACTTTAATGATTACGAGGTAAAATGACTTTTTTAAAATAGCTTTTTATAGAATAGATTATTGAAAAAAGTGATTTTGATAAAATAATTGTGTTTGGATGTTGTGTTATTATCGAATAGTTTTTTCGGAACTTTAATGACATTAATTTACTAATTATATTTTTAACATTAAAAAATCTAATTACAAAAATTACATTAAAATTTGGAATAGTAAAAAAAATTTTGATCTCGAAAATTTATTTTAGGATCTTAAAAAATCGAAGGAAAAAAAGATGGTTAAAATTTCTTTAAACATGTTTGAAAATTTATTTTAGGATATTGAAAAAAATGTTTTAGGGATGATATTGAAAAATATTTTAGGGTACTGACGGGAACAAAAAATATACTTAAGGGTACATAATGGTACTAAAAAATATTTCATGATCCCGAAAATTTACTTTAAGATATTGAAAAAAATATTTCTAAGTAATGGGCGATCTTGAAAAAATATTTCAGTATTAACGGATTTCATGATCTTAAAAATTTATTTTTGGATCTTGAAAAAATATTTCAGTTGACTAATCTTGAAAAAAAAAATAGCTACTTACAAGTACTAAAAAAAATATCTAAGGATATTTGCTGGTACTAAAAAAATACTAATGATGGAAGATGAGAGACAAAAAAAAAAAAAGCTTTTTCCCAAATCTAGGTTTTGGGTCCAGAATTGATTCTAGCTTTTTTTTTAAAAAAAATTGCTGGTTGGCAAAATTTTGGCCAAACCTAGGTTTTATTTTCATCCAAACAAGCTCGAGAGTAACTTAGGATTCGGAGTACTCGACTCACTCCTGGTATTCGAATTTATATTCTTCCCCTTATGGAGTGAGGCATCAACCAACAAAACCAACTTATTGGTTATACCAGATATTTGAAGATGAAATATCACATAGAGGTGGGATGAATAGGTGATCTCAAAAATCTTTTCGCGATATACACACGAGCAAGTAAAACAAAGACAGAGAAGGAAAATGGACACAGAGCAATTTATACTAGTTCGGTCTAATACTTCGACCTACGTCCAGTCCCCAAGCACGCCTTGGGATTTCCACTAACTCTTCAAATACAAATACAATTACACACTCTGTAACTTAGGATGATCCTTTCACACTCGGACTCACTCCCCCTTACAAGCTGTAATTGTACACCCTCACTTAAGGTTCCACAACCTTAAGATTTTCAAAACAATAATCAATTAAATGTTTAGAAACTCCTCACGAGTAGATAAATGTTAAACATTGAAGTACACAGAAATATCCAAGATATTAAGCTAAGTTACTGAAACAGCAAATTGTAATAAGTTCAAATTGAATGCACAACGTTTCGATAGGTAAAGAATTGAATGCTTCTGACTTTTATAGATGATAGCTTTTAATGACTATTGAAGAGAGATTAATGAGCCGTTGAGAGAAATAAATATATTTGTTGCTATGTCTCTTTGTAATCTTCCGATGTTGGTCAATATACTCCGTTGACATGCTTTGTTCGATTTGTTCGTTGAGACTCAGGTAGAATATTGACTGGAAATGGTCGCAGTGCTTTATGGTTGTTCAGAAGCTTAATTTCCACTTTCGTGCTTCGCCTCTGCGTCATCATTTAATGCGTCTGACACGGATTTGCTTTATGAAAATTTGATGTTTAAAACATGTTAATCATATCTAAAAATCACTAGCAAACTGATTAAACTTGGTTAGAAGAAGTATAAATCAATAACATGAAGCACCCAAGTCATAATCAATGATTTATAGTTTTACGAGAGCGGAGATTTAAAATGCCAATATGCATTCTCGAAAATTGTTTATCTGGTTCTCGAGAATTATAGAGGAAAGTATATTTTCCAGAAAGCATGTTTCAAAAATACTCGAGAATTACATTTTAGATACTCGAGAATGATATGTTAAGAGTTTTTCGCAAACACCAGTAGTTAGAGCATTCTCGAGAATCTCTATACTCATTCTCGGGAATTGCATTTTAACTTACAAACAGAAGAGAAATATCAAAACATTTATCGTCCATTCTCGAGAATCTCTTACTGATTCTCAAGAGCCATTCTCGAGAATTGATTTCCAATTCTCGAAAATCACATCAGAAAAGTATTCTGCTATGTGATTCCGACTAGGCATTCTCGAGAATTACTTACTAATTCTCGATAGTCCTTTATCAATTCTCGAGAATCACTTGGCAGAGAAAATGCGATGGCCAACCAACCATTCTCGAGAATCCATTCTCGAGAATTGCTTTCTGAACACTTAGCGCAGAAAAGTTAGAACAATGGTAATTAGTTGTATATTCTCGAGAATCAGTTGTATATTCTCGAGAATCAATTTCAAAAACTGTTAAGCATTATTCAAAAGCTTTCAAATCTTAAACCTTTATTATCATCAAAACATTGGGAGCTAACAATATTAAGATAGATATATGATAAATCGAAACAAAATATTTATTATTAGCTAGGCCTTTCATAAAATGTGTGTGTGGGGCATGCCCCACCCAACACAATCTAAAACTCTTTTAGATATATTTATAACATCTTTTAGTTTTAATGTATTTTGATTAAAAATTAATGTATATATAAATAGTTAGATAAAATATAGAATGTAGGCCATGTGTTGTTAAATGATATTTAGTTTTAAGGTATTTTGATTAAAAATTAATGTATATATAGATATAAATAGTTAGACAAAATATAGATGTAGGCCATATGTTGTGAAATGATATATATATCATTTAACTACATATGGCCTACATCTATATTTTGTCTAACTATATATATATATATATATATATATATATATATATTAATAATAAACACATTTAAAGGTTACCATTGTTTTAGTTCATAACCCATATGCACATTACTTCAAAGATTTTTTTTTTTTTTTTTTTTTTTTTTATGGAAAATTGGGAAAATGTCCCTCATTAAAAATTTAAGGCTAAAGTGTACTTTTTATTCCTTTAAGTTTACATGAGGTATAATTTTAGTCATTTAACTTTATAAAGTATACTTTTAGTCCTATAATTTTAACACCATTAATTTTGCTAAGAAAAATGCAAACTCAAGTGCTAACGGTGTAAACTTAAGTGATGATTGTGTAATTAAATGCTATTAAGCTTAAATTTAAAATATGGATAAATTGGAGAATATATGTATAATTAAATGTTACTCCCTCCGATCCTAATTATAGGATAACATTTAGGAGTTTGATTTGATCCTAATTATAAGACAACATTCTAATTTGTTAATATCTTCCTAAAATACCCCTATTGATATTGTTACGGACATATGTCAGGCCCAATAGCAGGACGACCCAGCTAGGAATATACCACATATCAGGATCTGCCTACAATAAAGGGGAATCCTATCTTATCTATAATCAAGGGAGATCTTAACCTAGATCTGGCGGTTATGATACTTGGGCCACGAATCTCATATAACCCATGAGTCTAAGGTACACTTTATAAATACAGATGTCAAACCCTAAGGTACAGATGTTCTAACTTTGAACTATTTACATACAATCATCAAATCAAGTGTCTGTCATCACCCCACCGGCGAGAGCCTCCTTTGTGTACAATGATCCTACGTTCTCCTATTTGCCTGCCTCATAAACATTTAGGTTGAACCCATTGATCCAATATTAACGTCTTTTCACGAATTTGATGGAGACTTTCCTGACATACTCTAAAGAGTAAGCTTCTTTTGCTACATATATTTTATAATGTTCTTTCTTTCTTTCTTTAAGCTTATACAAAATAAAAAGTTATTTTAGGAGATATGAATAAGGGATTATGTGAAATCAACAAGATAATTAATGACTTTATTGAACAAAGAAATTAATCTAAAACAAGGAGGAAAGGGAAGAAAGAGGTGAGAAAGGAGAGAACAAAGAACATAGGAAAAAAAAAAAAAACCCCAAAAACAAAAACAAAAACAAAAGACAAAATAACGGTAATTTGAGATTCAATGTTTTTTTTTTTAAAAAAAAAAAAGAATTCAATGTTCAAGTCTAGTCTGCCATAATTAAAATCTCTAGCACTACTTAAAAAATAATGAGTCTTAAAATAATAAAAATAACAAGAAATCCAAATAACCTAGAAATAATAATAACTATGAAAGCTAATCAGATGTTGCTGCATCATTTCCTTATTCCATATTTCACAATTTCTCCCCCATTTGAAGAACTCGGCTCCTATGAGTTAAAACATGCCAAATGCTTTTCTTCCACTTTGCTTATTCCTTTTTCACATTTATACAGAGACAGTCTGAGATAGCTACAAAGACTTCTTATGCAATGCACTTTGTTTATTCCTTTTTCACATTTATACAGAGACCGTCTAAGATAGTTACAAAGACTTCTTATGCAACAAAGGATCACTAATGACCTGAGGCTCAAAATCTGGTTTGACGTAGCGAGCAAGTAAGTCTGCGTACAGATCATAACGAGCTGTCATTTGGAAAACCCACTTGTCTTTATACTGCCTGCATAAGTTGAGGTCCATGTCTGCAATTATCAAGCCATCCTGGTTACGCGAAAGGGATGGAGTGCATGAAGCATCTGGTGCTGAGAAATGACTGGATCCATAAAAGTGACCGAAATCGGCATGCGCTGGCTTTCCATTTCCAGATGTAAAGGGGTTCGGGAATATCTCAGTGCCAACACGGTTAATCGAAGCAACAAAATAACTATTTGCTATCGCAGCATTACGAGCCTGAAAAGACCATAACACAGAAAGTACATAGGATGTTAAGGATTTTTTATAATAAAAATCCTAATTACAAGTCAGAACTGTTAACAACTCAAAGCTTTTTGAAGTAAAATGGTTTTGGAATAGTATTAGAGTCTATGTTACCCAGATGCTGGTAGTTTAATCTGTATAATGATAAATGAGACACAGAAATGTTTACAAACAAATTAATACATGATAAAGAAACAGCACTGAGTTTTGAACAACCATTTTAGGTAAAATTAACAGAGTTCGGGCAAGCTAATGGTCCTTCTGAGATTTTCTCAAAATAAAGGGACCAATGTTTCAGATGGAGCAAATAAAAAGGATAAGAAACCATGAAAATAAACTACATGGACTAAAACCAAAACAAGATTAAAGTACAGGGACTTGTAATGGTGTTTTCCCAACATAGAAACTAGAACCATAGCTTCAAACACAAACTAAATGTCGATCTTCATCTCCATTCAAATAACTTTGGTTTTCTATAAGCTTTTATGCTGTTTTGAAGGATTTCAAGAGAAACCAGTGCCTTTTTAAATATTTCAAAACATATCAGACAAAAAGACCAGCAATTTGAGTGCTGGAGTGCAACATGTGTATTATAAAGTAAAATACACGAATGATATCAGATATGTATATGACATAGGTGTATCTTCTGTTTGGAGTATCAATGCTTCGATTAAAACTAGGAGTAAGGTGAACCTATTTACCAATGCTTTCTCACAATTAAAGCATAATACAGATGACATCAATACAGATTAAAACCAATTTGATTCGAAGTATAAAAGTACAGTCAGCATTAAATCATTGGTACAAAGTACAAACAACCAAGATAGTGCCCAACTTAACCAAAAAAATGATCTATACGCACAACAGAATCGATTTTGTTCACAGTTTAACATTTTTCTGACATTGAATTATGAATATGAAGAAACTAACCTCTATTGGCCACATAGGCTCACTGAGTTCACCAACAGTTGCAGAAGGGTTGAAAACAATCTCTGCACCATTCAAGCCAAAGGCTAACCAATTTAAAGGATGATGCCTACCATAACATATATTAATAGCAATCTTCCCATATGCTGTTTCAAATACCGGGTGGCCGGTATTTCCTTCCATATAATATGTGCTCTCATTGAAGTTCCCAACTCTTGGTATATGGTTCTACCCAAAGCCACACATTTATCCGTTTTTGAAAGTCAGGAACTCATAATATTTTGAGTTAAATGTGCAAATTTACGCCTGAAGTTTCAAAACGTAGCAATGTTGCCTTGTACTGTTAAAAAACTAATATTGACAATTAACTTTTTAATGATAAGGGGCAGCATTGCTCTATTTTAACACTTCCGGAGTAACATTGAACCTTAAAAAACTTTCAGGGTAACATTGCTCTTTAGCAACAACTTCTGGGATAAATTTGCACCTTAACCCTAATATTTTGCACAAATAAAAGCAAGAAGCTTATGTAAATTACCTTACGATGCTTCCCAATTATATTTCCATGATTTCCAATAACAACAGCAGTATTCCAGATAATCTCTCCATGATTAATATCCCTCTCAAGGATTGGACTTATAATGACCATGTTATATTTTACTGCAAAACTTTTAAGAAACTGTGTTGATTCTCCATCAACCAGTTCAGCAAATTCACACCACGTCTTCTCTCGAGTACAGAATGCAAAAGGCATCATCCATGTTTCCTGTTGTAAAGGTATATTAAACCATTGAAGACTTTTCATATGTCATGGATAAATCAATTGGTAAATGTTCATGCTCACAAATTAACCTACTTGCAAGCATAATATGTTGACTCCTGAAGCGCCAGCTGCATCGATAATTGGTCTTAGCTTTTCAAAAATAGCCCTCTTTTGATCCAAAAATGGAGCATTTGTGGGAAGGGCAATAGAGTTCTGAATCAGACCAACCCTAACTATTCTAGGTTCTCTCAATTGTTCTTTGTCAGCATGAAATGAGAAAGCCTGAAAGAAATCAATAAGATCAGCAGAAGGAGAGTATAAAAGGACTAGGCTTAAGTATAATTTATAATTTATTGGTACTCAAGTTATCAACAAAAGAAAAATGACATTTCTAAAATTTTCTTTGAAAGACCCAATCATGTGATATTTAGTAGTAAAAAACCTAAACGCTCACTAGGAAAAAAATACATTTAACATCAGAAGAAGAAAACAAAAAGAATCAGTGAGTTGGAGGTCAAATCAATATATATATGAAATTCAGGTATTTAAAAGGAAACATAAGGTTTTCTTCATATTTCATACTTGGAGGTCAAATCCATGTTCCAAAGAGAGAGCAGCAGCAGATTCAGGGAGAGTGACAGTATTAAGTGCTTTTCCACAATTAAGCCCATGAAGGAGGCGGCTAACTTCCTGCAATATTACTCTAATACATCATCAGAAAGACAACATACCTATATATGATAAATTAATGAAGTAAGTTAATGATCAAAGGAATGATAAAAATCATCCTCAGTTCAATAGATTTCAAAATTAAACAAGCAACATCATATATATCGCTTAAGAGTGCTTAAGGAATTTAATTTACAGGTGACAACCTCCACCAACTATTATACATCCTTGATATTCATTGCTACATTGACTAGAAAACAAGTGGAAAATGAATGCCAAAGAGAAATGCTCCACTGACTATACATACGGTCGCACTTAGAAACTTTTACCTCCATGTTTTAATATAAACTTCTTCCCATATATAATAGCCAATCAACTAAGTAGAAAGAGCTCATTCAAATAAGATAAATATACCAACAGTGGCTGGAGATAGAACTCAGTATGCTAAACTAATGCAAGAGAGGAAGGAAATTCGGTTGCCGTGTGGGATTGCTAAACCAACACAAGTAGTCTATATGTACTGGGAAAAAACTTAATCTTGACCAACAACCTATTAGCATTACTAGGATCCTCTTTTACTCATGTTCTGTGATACAATCATAAAACTGAATCTTTAAGTAAGAAAGCAGACACTGACATTGCTTGTTAATGGTCATAGGAGCAACACAATCACCCAGAAAATAGCAGACGCTGATACAGAATAAATTAATAATACTCCCCATCCTTGTTGACTCTTTTTTTTTTTTTTTTTTTTTTTTTGGAAAGATTGATGAAACTAAATAAATTAACTTAAAATATTTATATTTATCATTCTTCTCTAAATTAATTTGTATTACTTAAATACGCAATTAAGAAATTTATTTAACTCTCCCAAACAAAAAAAGTCAACTATTGAGAACCGGGGGAAGTACCTTTTTAAAGTTCTGATCTTTGCTAAGGACACACAATATAAGTTATAGTTGTCTTAGTTTGATGATAATTACTCTCAAAGTCCTTATAATAGACTACCATCTACCACCCTTTTCTCATAAGAAAATGTGAGATAGTATTTGCAGAACCAAACCCAAAGCAAAAAGGCTAAAAACCTTTTTCATAGTGTCAGCAGAAAATAAGCTGATCAGTATAACACCCAATCAAAACAATTGCATGAACCTCTCAACAACTTCCTTTTTTTTCTCCTCTTTTTTCTGTATAGAAATAGACTTCGAAATCGTTAAAGTCTTGTATGATCTAGGAATAGATCTACATCACAGAAACCACCTTTTAGAAAAAATACAAGTTAAGCGCGAAACAGAATAATACTACCTGTAAGTGTTGGGGCTTGAGATTTTCTTTAAGAAGACGATGGAGGGAATCGAATCCACAAATAGAGCCATCGCTTGAGGCCTTGAATTCGTCTTTTACTTCCTCGTTGTTGTTGTCCATGCTCAACCTGCGAAAATGTCTGCCAGGGAAGGTGGAATCTTTTTGTGAATCTTCGAGCTCGCGTCAAGAAACCAACTGCTCCGATGTCGTATCTATAAAGTCATTTAGAATTAAGGGAAAAGGGAGAATTGCCCATAACTCCCAAAGAAATAAAAAATGCGATAAAAAATTTCTTAAAATTTTAAATTTACAATAAAGTCTTGGGACATTTTTATAATATATTTTAGGGTTTAAATTTCTCACGTTGCATGAGAAGAAGAAGATTCCTACACACATGAAGTGATGAGACCGACATATATAATGCTAATTATATATATATATATATATGTGGGTCCCCACCATTTCATGTGTATGACATGAGAATACATTTCTCCTACAACATAAGAAGCGTTTTTCCCTATATTTTAAATGTGAAAAGTTAAAAATAATCATATTGATTAAACAGAGAGAGATGGAGCAGATGATTGTGTATTTATTAAGAGTATTATGAATCTTTTATATCTGAAATATATAACACAAATGTTTCGTAGAACTTCACTATAAATTTAAGATTTCAAAAGATTTTTCTATTATATTTTCTTTTGTTTGTGATTTACAAACAATTTTCTCTAGAAAAAATCACACTAACATGGATAGAGATTGGATTCTCCCCTTTTTCATCTTTGTCGATTTATTCTCAAAATCTTATCTCTTATCTTTAAATTATGCTAAATTATAAATGAGTAGAGCCGTCAAAACAGGCCAGGCTCATCGGGCCGGCCCGTTCTTGAAAAATGGACGAGATATTTGAAATTAGCGCTTGGAGGCCCTGACGGCCACAAGCTTACACGGCCGCCTGAGGCCGCGGCATGCCCCCGCAAGCCCTTTTCACTGTAGATTTTTCTTTTTTTTTTCTTTTTAAATTTATTAATTTATATATATTGTATTTGTTATAGAGTTGTTTATCCATTTAACTATAAATACATAATAACTATACTTTAATTTTATGATTTGATTTATAATTTGTTACAAATAAAGATTATGGATGTGTTCACGATGCGGGAGAAGAATTTCATGATATTCTTACTCACGAGCCATAGGCTACTACTCAAAGTGAAGAACAATCAAATGTCGTTAAAATTGATGATAGTGACAAAAATAACGAAAATAATAGTCATCGTACTAATGTCGTTTAGTGATATGCTTTTTTATGTTTTACTACCTCCGGTCCTAATTATATGAGCACTTTTGTAGTGCAAATTTGCACTACAAAAGTGCTCCTATAATTAGGACCGGAGGGAGTATGTGAGTTATTTGTGAACATAGTTTTCTTTTGATTATGAATTAGTGACTGTGCTTATTTATTAGATGATTCGTGTTGTAATTTACTAATTATATTTCTTTGAAACACACGGAGGAAAAATAGTTAAAATTTGGAATAATAATTTTCGAACCCTGCGGGCCGGCCTTGGCCTTGGTGCTCTCGGGCCGAGCTTTGAAAAACATGTGTTTTTTTTACTCCGGGCCCTTCACGGGCCGGCCCTGATTGACAGCTCTATAAATGAGTGGTTTAAATTTAATATCTTATAAAAATTATTATTATAATACTTTATAAATTAATTTCTTTTTTTATTACCGTTATGACTTATGAACTCTTTAGATAGGATTTTAAGAGTTTAAATTTATTTATTTATGTTTATACTAATAATTTAGATAAATTATTGAATCTAAGCCTTTTGTTTATGTAGCTGAGAAAAAAAAGGGGCAAAATGAGATAAATCTAACATGTAAGTCCCAACCAAAAGAATTAATGATTGAATATTCCTATACAATTTTCAACTAGCCAAAAAGTCCTAAGTGACCTGAGTGAGATTGGCCTTACCTCGGGCAATCTTTCTACCTATTTGTTTGTTTAGTCAAGTTTATCTTTGAGAAAATATTGTAAATATGCAATTACTACTTTACCCTCATTGATAAAAAAAAAAAAAAAAAAAAAACACACACACACACACTCACAAATAAGGTGTACTTTGGCCCAGGTGGAGTACTGGTATTTACCCTCACCTAAACTTTTTTTTTAACCAAAAAACAAAAAAATAGTAATATATATATATATATATATATATATATATATATTTTGGGAAGTTTTTTCCCTAGTATTCTCTCCCCTCCTAACTTTTCTCTCCATCCAAACATAACTTAAGCTTTGTTTGCTCCCAAAACTTGGTGAGATTGGTTTGTTTAATTTGGCTTTGAATTTAGATTTGAAATTTGGCTGGTGTATTTGGATTATTGATTTCTCCAGTTTCTAGCTATTTATTTTGTTCTCTCTCTCATCCTTAATATAAGAATATTTAAGTTGATGTTGTTCCTAAATCTGAGACATATTTTTTTTTTATATTTATTTTGTCTGTTTTTCCCTAATTTATCATTATTGATACTCCCTTAACAATTATTAAAGATGAGAAAAAATAAGAAAACTAAAGAAGGGGATCAGATGTTTTAGAAAATATATGTTATATTAATGAATTTTCTTTATTTATAAATAAATAGATCTTATATTATAAGCAAGAAAGACTATATATTTCAATAAGCTATCCTCATCCCCTAGTCTGACTTAGCGGTGGTGGATTGGCTGGTTTTCTCTCCACACGGGGAGAGCTTTTCGCCATCTGTAGGGTGGCGGTTTCTCTTTTGTCTTGGACGGAAGGTACCCCGAAGATCACCTACTGTGAGATCCGTATTATAGAGTGTTTCTGCTTATCGTCTCTTGGTAGGCAGAAGAAGTGAGGCGTTGTGTGATTTTTGTTTGTTTCTTCCGGAGATCATCCACTGTGAGATCTGGTCTATAGAGGGTTCTGGCTACCATAATTTGATATTCAGAAGAGGTGTGGATTCTGTGTGAGATTTCTGGTTCCCTCTTCAATTTTTTTTTAGAGATTATCATTTCTTGGATTTGATTAGAGGAATGGAGGTGGGACAAAGTAGCGATGCTGGCACATTGACGCAAGTAGTTTTGAAGCTTGGTAAGAAGGTGGATAAACCCGGTGGTACTCTAGTGGGAAAGTTGGTTACTAGTAAGCTTCTGAATATTCCCACGGTCATCTCTATGATCAGGAAAGGGTGGCAAATAGATGATGATATGGAGGTGCACCCTAGATCGGAACCAAATTACTTTTCTCTTTCGTTTTCGTAATATTTCGGATTATGGTCGTATCCTTAAAGGTAGGCCGTGGTCGATTCGTGGCTATCTTCTCAACTTGCAGGTGTGGGAGGATTATATGGTACCTAGCGATGTTAGCTTTGCGGAGGCACCGTACTGGGCCCAATTCCACGGTTTACCATTAGAAGCCTTTGATAATGACAATGCAAAAACTCTTGGTGATGCAGTGGGGGAAGCTATCATGTTCGAGAAGCCGATGATGGATGGCAGAATGGATCGAAATTTTATCAGGGTTAGATCTCTTATTCGCTTGAACAACCCACTGGTGCATGGTTTTTGGATTCCGAGAGAGGAAAAAGAACCAGCTTGGGTCTCAGTCCGGTACGAAAGGCTTCAAAATCTCTGTTATAATTGTGGCAGAATTGGGCATGAAGGCCGTGGGTGTAAGGAGGTAACATGTAGGAAGATAGGGTCAGACAATAGGCTTGTGTATGGGAGCTGGATGAGTACACATGCCTTTGTTCGGTCTCTCGATGAAGCAATGGAGGTGTGTAAGGCCGACCGGGTTGAAGCTTCATTCTTGGATAAGACTTCTCGGCTGGTTCTCCTTATCGAACCGGTCGCAGGACTCGCGGTCAATGTGGGAAGTGGACAAGCATTGGAAGGTCCCAGGTCAGAAGGGGACAAATTGAAGGAGGGCCCCCTCTTGAAGGAGATTACACAATCAACGCTTGACTTTGGTGCAGCTGTAATAGTGATGAATGATAAAGATGAGGAAGTGAGAATGATGAAAGAGAACCCCGCGGATGAAGATTTGAGCAAAAAAGAAGATTTGAAAATGAAGGTAGTGGTGAGGCCCAGTAGGTTGACAAAGGAGTGTGAACAAATATTAGGTGAGAAGGTGGATTTCCCAGTTGGTGAACTTTTGCAGAACAAGAATATTTTCGAGGAAAAAAAAAAGAATAAGGTTATTGGTAATGAGCTGGCTTTGTCGACGATGACTATGCTTTCGATGGAGCAAGAGTTGTGTAAGCTGCAGGGTCCAATCAATATGTTTGAAACTAATATATCACGTGACCCTCTTGGGGGTAACTCGGTCTCTCCTGGAGAAAGTGGGCAAGTTGTTTTTGAGGTGGAGGCAGAGTCTCTTGTGGGTATGACCCAATCTGTCGGCCCAGTTGGTTTTTGGGGTGATAGTCCAAATGGCGTTATTATGGGTTCTGCTCACATTCCAGTCTCATCTGAGGTAACTGAGCCCATCTCTTCTAATGTTAATCCCTCTATTGGTCTATCTCTCATATCTGGGATTTCCTTTTCCCTGAGAAGTATCCGGCTTAAGAGGCCTCTTGTAGAGGAAGTGGACCTGGTCTCTGTTAAGAAGCCACACAAGCTTATCTTTGATGATTCTGAAGTGGTACTAGGCACAATACCCAAAAATACCCAGAAGTCGCGTGTGCGTCGTAGGAACATTCGGTCTCTTAAGGCAGCAATTCGAGACAATAGCCACGGTAATCTCTCTGACTCCTTCGGTAGTCTCCTTAACCCTTCGACTGGTGGCTCTGTGCCTGTGACTGGGGAAATTGAGTTCCTTGATAGTTGGTTAGATCCTACTGTGAATAACTATGGAAGTTGAAGTTCTCTTTCTTCTTCCCAAACTGGTGGCTGGTTGGATCCAGCTGCCAGTTCGCCATGAATCTCTTAGCTTGGAACTGTCAAGGGCTCGGGGTTGCCCCGACAAATGAAACCTTAAGGCCGAGTGCCTTAGGAAAAAACCCCACCCGGTGTTCTTAATGGAAACTAAGCAAAAGGCTAAATACATGAGGAGGATAAGGCTACGTTGTGGTTTTTCTGAGGAATGGTTGGTTAATCCATTGGGTTTGAGTGGTGGGCTTGCATTGTGGTGGTCGGACATGTTTATGGTGAATATATTATTCTCTTCCCCTAATATTATTCACACTCGGATTAGCTCTACTGCTTTAACTACTCCTGCTTACATTACCTTTGTCTATGGACCGACTAGTGAGGATGCGAGACTTCTTTGTTGGCAAGAAATTCGCCGAATTAGTTGTAATATTCAGGAATCCTGGATGTGTATTGGTGATTACAATGATATATTAGCTCAATCTGAGAAGAGTGGTGGTAATCCAAGAGCATGGAGAAAAATCATGAATTTTAATCTATTTGTCGCTGACTGTGGGCTGAATGATTTGGGATTTCAAGGTTTTAAATTTACATGGTGTAATAATCGACAATACCCAGACACTATTCGAGAAAGAATTGATAGGGCCCGGGTAACATCGTACTTCGGAGCAATTTCCGAATCTTCTCGTTCTTCATGTTGAACCGGATGGATCTCGATCACCATTTGTTGGGTACAATGTCACCTCGAAGGTAAGAGGCAAAAACGTGCTTTTCGGTTTGAAGCTTACGGTCCGCCCATCCTAATTTTCTCCATTTGATTAAAAAGTGCTTTGGCAAATACATTCGATGTGGAGTTGGTCGCTTCTGATTTTTTTGCTCAAAACATGATAAGATGTAGCGGGAACTCATTAAGTGGAGTTATAAGGAGTTTCCTAACAATGTCCGAAAAATTGAGAGCTTGAAGGCTCATCTTGCTCAAATTAGTCAGGGCGACCGTGATGCTGCTTCTTCTCGGACTATGGCTGCTTTAAAACTGGAATTGGATAGATTGTACTCTCTCGAGGAGCAATTTTGGTGGCAACACTCAAGGATTAATTGGTTACAGTATGGGGACAGAAACTCTCGCTTTTTTCATATGTCTACTCTCAAGAGACGACATAGAAACAATATCGTGTGCATAAAAAATGATGAGGGTACTTGGCTAGTGGAGAAAACTGCTATTTCACAGAATATTGCTATGTTTTTTCAGCAACTCTTCACTTCCTCGGACCCATCCAATATGGATACAGTGTTGAGTTTTATAGACCCCAAGATTTCAGATGATATGAACCAAAGGATTATGCTTCCTGTTACACGTGAGGAGGTCAAAGCTGCTGCCTTTAGCCTAGGATCTTCTAAGGCGCCGGGTCCCGACGGTTTCTCTAGTACCTTCTATCATAATACCTGGTGTGAGGTAGGGGAATCTATCTTTGTTATGATTAAGGAATTTTTTGAAGGAAAATCTCTGTTGTCTGCTATCAATGAAACAAATATTACTCTGATTCCTAAAGTGGAAAAGCCTGAGCATGTGTCACATTTTTGACCTATTGGTCTATGCAACTTCTCGTATAAGATTGTTTCCAAGATTTTGACTAATCGAATGAGGCCCTTGTTAGATTCTTGCATCTCTCAGAATCTCGTTCCCGGCCGGTGTATTCATGATAACATCATCATTGCTTATGAGGTCTACCATTACCTCCGAAGAAAGAAGGATTGGGGTAAATATGAATTCGCCCTGAAAATGGACATGAGCAAAGCCTATGACCGAATTGAATGGACTTTCTTGGAAAAAGTGTTATTGCGTTTTGGCTTATGTGCTAAATGGGTATCTCTAATTATGGAGTGTGTCCAATCAGTTAAGCTTAACGTATGTGTCTCTGGAGAAAAGGTGAATTCCTTCTCCCCAAGTTGAGGGCTACGACAAGGGGACCTACTCTCACCATATCTGTTTATTCTTGTTGCGGAGGTTCTCTCTCTCATGATTAGCAAGAGTCAAAGGGCTAAACGTATTAAGGGGATTAAATTAAGTCAAAGCTGCCCGGTGCTTACTCACAGTTTCTTTGCGGATGATTCTCTCCTATATATGAGAGCCGCAGAGAGGAGTGCTCCTATCTAGCTCAAATCTTACATCTCTATTGTCTTTGCTTCGGTCAAGCCATCAACCTCGACAAGTCAAGTATTTTCTTTTCCTCAAACTCCCCAGTTGAGGTAAGAACCATGGTGGGCAGCATATTGGGCATTGCGGCAACTGAGGATCCGGGAAGGTATCTGGGTATTCCAAGTATTTGGGGCAAGACCAAGCATCAAGCTTTGGCCTATGTACGGGAACGAGTCATAAGTAAGTTTAAAAGTTGGGGCCTCTCTTCGCTTTCCTTTGCTGGCCATGAGGTGATGATTAAAGCCGTCATCCAAGCTATTCCTATATTCCCAATGAATTGCTTCAAGTTTCCCCTTAAAACTTGCAAGGAAATTCATAGTTTGGTTGCTAATTTTTGGTGGGATGGAAATGCCTTTGGGCATCGCACACATTGGAGGGCTTGGGACTTACTTACTTCTGAGAAGGATAAGGGCGGTATGGGCTTTAGAGATCTTATTGTTATGAATGATTCCTTGTTGGCCAAAACAGCTTGGAGGCTCTTGTTGCACCCTAATGATTTATGGGTTCGGGTTTTGAAAAGTGTCTATTTCCCTAAAGGAGTTTTCCTTGATGCAGTCAAAGGTTACAAAGCTTCTTGGTGCTGGTCGAGTCTTATTGATGGTAGGAATATCCTTAAGCATGACCTCAGGTGGGATGTTGGTACGGGTACTGCGATTCGCATTTGGGGTGACCCATGGATTCTCGGAGTCTCCTTACCTGCTCAACCCAAGAATTGTGTTAATTTCTATGTCAAGCATGGGCGCGTGTGTGATCTGATTAATGATGGTGCCTGGAATCTAGCCCCAATTTCACAATTTCTCACGGATGACGTTAAAAATGCAATCTATAGTATTCCCATCGGCACCAATGGACTAGAGGATAAACTTGTGTGGAACAATGCTAGAAATGGGGAGTATTTGGTTAAATTGGGGTATAAAGTGGAGACTGATAGGCATTTCTTGGGTACTCACAAGGCTGGATCTTCCATTGTTGTGCCTCCCTCTTGCTGGAAGTCAGTGTGGAAAATCAAGATAATACCGCGTGTGCAACAATTCATTTGGCGAATTCTAAATAATGCAATTGCAACTAATGATGCTCTTTTTAGGAGGAGAAGATCCTTGAATCGTCAATGCCCCATTTGCGAGGAGGCGGAGGAAAACATTGAGCATCTCTTTTTCCATTGTCCATGGACTCGTTGTATATGGTTTGGCAGCCAATTAGGGGGCAAATTTGATCTTACATCTGTAACCAATTTTAACAGTTGGTGGCTTCACATTTCCGGTATGTCCTCCTTGAGCGTTCATGATATTTCTTTGATTAGTTGGATTTTGTGGTTTATTTGGAAGCAAATAAATGGAAAGGTCTTTAACTTTATTGAACCAAACCCCTTTGTGGTGCTTGAGATGGCTAGAACTAGTGCTGTTGAGTTTCTGGTCAATGCTGAGTCTAGGCAGCAAGATCTGAATTCGAATGTTCGACCTCCTCGCTGTGTTGATTGGTGGGTTCCACCGGTGGCTGATAGTATGAAAATAAATTGTGATGGATCTTTCTATCTAGTTAAGGAGGAGGCAGCCCTCGGTATAATTTGCAGAGATCACTTTGGCTCCTTTCAGTGGGGTTTTGTTGACAAACTGAAATCCATTTCTGCATTCATGACCGAAGCTCTAGTGCTTAAAAGAGCCTTGCTGATTGCCATGGACTTAGGGCTTGACAAAGCTATATTTGAATCTGATTGTCTCATGTTGATTAATTGTGTTGATTCTAAGTCACCTGCTTTATATGATTGGCGTTGTAGAAGCATTCTTCATGACATTATTGGTCTTCTTTCTTCCAAAGTTGGGTTCTCTATTTCCTTTACTCCTCGTGGGGGTAATCGTGTTGCTGATCATCTTGCAGCAATTGCTTATAAGGGGATGTGTCATGTGGGATGGGTGTCACAACCAACACCTCCTTTATTATCTCTTCTAACTTTGGATGCTAAGCAGGCTTCTTCAGTCAGGAATGCTGGTTCTTAACCCGGTTCTGTGAGGGGTGATGATTTTATTTAGTTATTTAATTATTTCCATTTGTACCTTAGGCTGCTTTGGTCTTTGTTGGTAAGTGTTATTTCGCTGATTGTGGATGTTTATTAGCTCCCTGTATCTGCTAACCTGTCATTTTGAAGTGGTAATAGAAATCTTCTTCGAGCAAAAAAAAAAGTCTGACTTAGCTAAATCTAGCGTACCATCATGGCATATGACATGTGATGTCATTGTTTGACTTGTACGTTGGACCACAAAAACCATGTAATCAAATTCCAGTGTCTGCTAGTGTTTCTTAACAAAGTATGTTACATGCTTTATCATGGAGCACCGTCAGGGAAATAAATATTCTTTGTTCTTTTTCATAAAAATAATTGTTGGAATGGCCTTGCCACCAACTATGTGCTTTTATCTATTAAACCCTAATCTGTTATGTGACCTAGTCTAAATCAGATCCGATTATGTGATCTTAACTGTTTTTTGAATTTCAAATTATTGTTCCTAAATTCTAGGAGAAACTCTAGTGATCAGATTACCTAGATTCTAGGAGAAACTCTACTGATCAGATTAGGTTTTTTCCTTCTATATATGTACACATATATTGAAGGAATAAACACTATGAAATAAGGGCGCAGACCTTTAATTATTTCATGGTATCAGAGCCAAGCACTTTGGCTCATTCCTGATGTCATATAAAGCAGCCTCAAACGATCAACCGCGGGCCTTCGCCACTATCCGCGTCAACAGGTGATGGCTCAAGAAGGATTGAACCGTTGACCAATATGGGAAATCTTGGTGCTGGTCCAATTGGGGCAGCGACAGATTCCCTTTCTCAAGTGACGATAGCACACAAATTGAATGAGAATAATTATCTCCAATGGTCCCGGAACATTTTGATGAACGTCTGAGGAAAGAAGAAGGCCAAGTATCTTACCAAAGATCTACCCTTGCCCAACTCGGCGGAATTCGAGACTTGGTGTGCAGAAAACAACATGGTTATGGCATGGTTGATAAATTCTATGACAGTTGAGATAAGTGAGAATTATCTCCTTGCTACTTTTGCCAAAGAAATTTGTGACTCTGCCCGAAAAACCTTCTCTGTCCGGGAGAATATTGCTGCAGTCATCCAAGTAAAAAGAGCACTCTGAGAGCTCTATCAGGGTGAGAAGTCTGTGACTCAATACTATACTGCTTTGGTGAAACTACGGCAGCAATTAGACTTATATGAAAGCTAGGAATGGTCCTGTCAGAATGATATAATTTATCATAAACGCTTACTTGATCGAGAGAGGTGCTGTGATTTTCTTCTTGGTCTCAATGACTCATATGAAGATGCCCGAGGATGCATAATGAGCATAAAGCCACTACCCCTATTGGAAGATGCTTTTAACTTGATCAAATGTGAGGAAAGTAGAAAATTCTTGACTCGAGGCTCACCTAGCCAGGCAGCAATCTCCCAGGAGGCATCTGCCCTTGTTGTCCATGGAAATCAGGGAGACATGAAGACAAGAAAGTCTACAAAGTGGTGCGATCATTGTAATAAAAATGGTCACACCAAAGAAGATTGTAGGAAATTACACGGCAAGCCTCCAAACATGAAGTAGAAAGGCAGATATGATAAGAGAGGGCTAATGGTAAATGCACCTGAAACGGACAACGATAATCTAAGCATCGAAGAACTCTCGGTTTTGCAAAGAATTCTGGACAAACATACCGAATCATCCTCAGCAAAAACCTGTGAGAAAAATACCCCTTCTGTTACCTTGGCCAAATCAGGTACTACCCTTACATGTGCTCTTAGTGGTGTGACTATTTCTAAGGATATATGGGTTGTGGATTCTGGTGCAACAAACCACATAACAGGGTTCAAGGAACTGTTTTTTGATTTTACTCACTCCTCTAAGCATAATTCAGTAGAAGTGGCTAATGGCCAATTTTCAAAAATCCATGGATCAGGCACAGTAGTAATCTCTAAAGACATTGTATCAAAAAATGTCTTATATGTTCCAAAAATTGAGTATAGCTTGTTATCTGTAAAACGTGTTGTTAATCAACTAAGCTGCATAGTAACCTTTGACAAAATTGGTTGCCATTTTTAGGACTTGGCTTTAGGGAAGGTGATTGGGAATGCTGAAGTGTGGAATGGACTCTACTACATCCGAGGATCACTCTCAAATAAATCTTGTGATGTGCACTCTGTTATGTCTACAGAAGACATTAAATTGTGTCATTCTTGGTTAGGCCACCCTAGTCTCACTTCTATGCGTTTGCTATTTCCAAACATTAGTACTACATCTATTTCAGATTTTCAGTTTGATTCTTGTCAATTTGCTAAACAAACTCGAAATTCATATCCCTCTCATCCTTATAAACCCTCACATCCATTTAATCTCATTCATAGTGATGTTTGGGTTCCTTCTAAGTTTGCAAATAATTCAAAGGCTAGATGGTTTGTGACATTTATTGATGATCATACTCGGTTAACATGGGTCACTTTAATGAAAGATAAATCTGAGGTGTTTACACTTTTAAAAAATTTCTACACCTTTGTTCAAAATCAGTTTCAAACCTCTATTAAAGTTCTTAGAAGTGACAATGGTCAGGAGTACTTAAACTCAATTTTTTAAAAAAAAATTGACTGAAAAAGGAATCCATCACCAAACTTCTTGTGTTAATACTCCTCAACAGAATGGAGTGGCTGAAAGGAAGAATCGTCATCTCCTTGAGGTAGCTAGGTCCATTATGTTTGAAAACAATGTTCCTAGCAGATTTTGGGGAGATGTTGTTCTTACCTCAGCCTACTTAATAAATCGCATGCCTTCAAAAGTACTGAATTTTCAGACTCCTCTACAAATATTTACAAAAACTTATCCAAATTCCCCTCTTATTAATCCTCTTCCTACATGGGTCTTTGGCTGTATAGTTTTTGTTTATAATGAGGGAGGAGGTAAACTAGCCACACGTGCCCTCAAATGCATTTTCTTGGGCTACTCCTCAACTCAAAAAGGGTATAAATGTTTTTATCCAGCTTCAAACAAATTTTTTGTGACTTCAAATGTGAAATTTGTTGAAAACCAACCTTATTTATCAAACACACCCATTCAGGGGGAGAGTAAAAGTAGGAGTGAATGGCTTGTTTATGAACCTGAACATGAGTATGATCAGCAATATAGTGTTTCCTCATCTACACAGCCTATTAATGAATTGCAAACACCATTTCCAGACTCCTCACCTATTTATCCTACTCATTCTACCGAAAATCATTCTGATTCTTATGGAAACAGTTCAGAAATTTCAGTGCATGACAATTCCAGAAATAGACACCAGCAAAGTCCTCAAACAGTCATACCCCAAATAGCAAATCCATTTGAGCCTCTTAACTTGATTTCTGAATTTGAAACACATGAGACTAGGTTGGATGAACCTGATGCAGCCACAGAACAACCACATGATGAGGCAGATACTAATTCCGTACCTCAGCAGACTCATGATCCTGCAACCGAGACAAGTTCTGAGGATCTGCACCGGCCTATTGCATTAAGCAAAGGGAAAAGGAGTTGCACTCAACATCCTATAACCATGTATGTCTAATACAACAAGCTTTCACCACATATGAAAACCTTTGTGGTTAATGTTGAGAAGGAAAGCATACCCACAAATTTTGAAGAAGCCGTTTGTGATCCAAAGTGGAAACAAGCTATTGAAGAAGAATTGAGAGCTCTACATAAGAATGGGACTTGGAAAATCACTAATTTACCTAAAGGAAAGTCTGTAGTCAGCAGTGAGTGGGTATTTACTGTGAAATACAATCTTGATGGGAGTGTAAATAAATACAAAGCTTGACTAGTTGCTCGAGGGTTTACACAGACTTATGGCATTGATAATCAAGAAACCTTTGCCCTTGTAGCAAAACTTAACACTATAAAGGTTTTGTTGTCTCTTGCAGCTAATCTAGAGTGGCCTTTACATCAAATGGATTTAAAGAATGCCTTTTTAAATGGTGATCTTGAAGAAGAAGTATACATGGAGGTGCCTTTGGGACTTAGAAGCTCAGAAAATTCCAGAAAAGTATGCAAGCTTTACAAATCACTATATGGACTGAAGCAATCACCAAGAGCATGGTTCAAAAGATTTACTCGAGCTATAAAGGCTTGGGGTTATAAATAGTGCCAAGCAGATGATACACTGTTTATAAAGGACCGAGATGGAAGAAGAACGATTCTCATCGTGTATGTTGATGATATTGTCTTAAAAGGCGATGATGAGGAAGAAGTCACAATGCTAAAGAAAAATTTAGCATCAGAATTTGAGATAAAAGATCTTAGCCCATCAAGATATTTCTTAGGAATGGAAGTGGCTAGAACTCAGAAAGGGATTAATGTTTCACAAAGAAAGTATACGTTGGATCTCCTCAAAGAAACTGGAATGCTGGGGGCAAAACCAGCTCATACTCCTATGGAATTAAATCAAAAAGTAACAATTTGGCCTGATGGTACAGCAGTAAATCAAGAGAGATATCAGAAATTAGTCGGAAAGCTAATTTACTTGTCTCACACACGTCCTGTAAGTATGGTAAGTCAGTTTTCTAGTAACCCGCAGAAAGAGCATATGACCGCAGTATATAGGATACTCAGGTACCTAAAGAAAACTCCAGGCTTAGGTTTATGCTTTGAAAAAGGGAACTCTAAAAGCATTGAATTGTTCACTGATGCTAATTGGGGAGGTTCAAAAGTTGATAGACGTTCCACCACTGGTTATTGTACCTATGTATGGGGTAATCTAGTAACTTGGAGGAGTAAAAAGCAACCGGTAGTCTCTCGAAGCTCAAATGAGAATCGAATATAGAGCATTGTCTCTTGGAGTATGTGAAGGTATGTGGGTAATAAGACTTCTTAAGGAGATTAAGGCTGAACCAGAAGGACCCATAAAGGTGTGGTGTGACAACATGTCAACAATTAGGATTGCAAACAATCCTATTCATCATGATCGAATGAAACACATGGAGATAGACCGTCATTTCATTAGAGAGAAATTGGAAGCAGAGGTGATGGATCTGTCATACATTCCATCAGGAAAACAGGCTGCAGATATTATGACCAAGTCGCTCACTCAGGGAAAGTTCGAAGGCCTTAGAAGCAAGTTGGGAATGATCAACATCTATTCACCAGCTTGAGGGAGAGTGTTGGAATGGGCCTTGCCGCCAACTATGGGCTTTTATCTCTTAAACCCTAATCTGTTATGTGACCTAGTCTAAATCAGATCCGATTATGGGATCTTAACTGTTTTTTGAATTTCAAATTATTGCTCCTAGATTCTAGGAGAAACTCTAGTGATCAGATTACCTAGATTCTAGGAGAAACACTACTGATCAGATTAGGTTATTTCCTTCTATATATGTACACATATATTGAATGAATAAACACTACGAAATAAGGGCGCAGACCTTTAATTATTTCAATAATGTCAATAAAGTTTTGCTTCATATCCAAATAAGAATAAGAAATATGACAATCCCAATATGATTATATATAGTAAAATTAAATAAAAAATGACTGAAAAATATCACTTGAACTTGAAAATTCTGTTGACAACAATAATAGTAAAGCAATTGACAACTCTTTTTTATTGAAAAGTCACATATTTATCGTTTTAAAATTCAAATGATATTTTATTAAGATTTCCCCAATACTAAAAGCGACCTCAAACTATAAAGTTTGCCACAAGTACAACTTTTTATCCCTTTTTGTTTCAAATTTACATGGGCAAACTAGTAATTATATATTTAGAAACTCCATCACTCAAGTCCTTCGGACTTTTTAATTAGTATATATTTAAAAAAATTCCTGCCACTTTTGAATTATTATTTCTCTTAGTTGAAACTTAATGTGATTCTCTCTAGAATATACTCTTTACGTGCACTTTATAGCGGAATAGAAATTTTTTAGTGGTGGGTGGAAACATTTTTGAACAGCCTAGAATTGTATCTTTCATTTATTATTGTATTGACTTTGTTTATAGGTATAATATGCACTTCTTTTAGTATTTATTATAAGGCACCAGCTAGCAAGTGTATTTTGTCATTTTTATAATGTACTTGCTTGTTTCTAAAGAGCATTAATTTTTTTTTTCATGTATGCCCATAATTAATAAGGGTAGTGGGAGAAAGTAATAATTAATATAATGTTAGAGTTTACTGCAATTAGTACGGGTACTATTGGAAATTACTTAAATTTTATGACAACTTTATTGATTTTAACTGTTTTTATTAGTTTGTGAGAATTGTTAGTTGATGCCTTATAATAAAAACCATAGGAAGTATTAAGTAGAGATAAATGAAAGTTAAAAATCTGTTGAATTTTAAGGCCTATTTAATTAATTTCGAGATTTTTCTTTATCGGTGTAAAACATGCAAGATGTGACTTATAAATAAAATTAGAGGAGTAGTCTAGAAATATAAAATTTCATTAACTTTATTTTAAAATTTATTAACTTTCTAAGTGCATGCTTGTTATAGCTTTTAGAAGTGGTTTTATATTTACGAGGTAAGTATATGAGATGAATTTTATCTCATTTTACGAAAAAGAACTTTTTAAACCATAGTTTAGTTTCATTGTTTCCAAACTTGCACTAACTTTAGTGATATTTAATACTACTACTCAATATAATACATTTTAGGTTAACATCGCATGCGGTAAACAACAATAAATAAATGAATAGTAAGATCTTATGAGAATTTCTTTTTGAAAATTAAAAAAATATATAAATTAAAATATTTTCAGAATAAATATACCAAAAATAAATAGAGATTATTTATTAAGATTATTTTAGATTGGTAAAAAAAATTTAAAACACAAATATGTCATTTTCCAAAACTTTTTCTTAAAAATTTTCATAATCTTCTAACTTTAATCCTATTCAATGCTCTCTCAAGTCATTTTTATAAACAACAACTAGCCTGATTGTGCAAAATGAACCTACAGTTAAAATTAATTAATAACAATAAATGTGTCAAATATGTCCCTAGTCATGAAAAAAGTATAGGAGAAAGAATGAGTAATAAATGATTAAATAGAAGATACTTAGTGGTTCATTAATATAAAGATGGGTAAAGGATTTATCTGGTCACTGGAGATAACTTATCTCCAGTGAACCTCAAAACTACGTCGTTTTAAATTAATAAAGGGTATACTTGTAATTTTAGGTAAATTAATGAAGTGTGCAAAATTACGGAATTAATGAATGATGCAAAATTTTAGGTGAATTAATGAAAGGTGCAAAATTATGGAAATACCCTTCATTAATCTAAAACGACGTAGTTTTGAGGGTCACTACAAATAACTTATCTCTAGTGACTGGAGAAATATTTTTCCCTATATATATATATATATATATATAGAGAGAGAGAGAGAGAGAGAGAAACAACCAAATAGTGGTTTTAGAAGTTATTTTTCGGTAAACCAAGACAAAATCACTACTACAAAATATGGATACTACTACCCTAAAAGACATCCATTTTTTTAAAAAGGGAAGTAAAAAGTGAAGGAGGTGGCATTCTCATAATTATTTATTTGTTTTTGAGACTTTAGACGACCTAAATATTAATTTACGATGCCTAAAATTTTTTTTGATGTCCTAAATATATTATAGGACGACTAAAATTTAATATTTGGCTCAATTTAGAAAATTTGGGAAATGTTTTAACCCCAGAAATCTTTTTTTGGCGACCTGAACAAGGTTTAGGTCGCCAAATATTTGGCGCCATTTAGGATTTTTTTGGTGCCGGAAAATTCTTGAAAATTGATTTTAGACAACCTAAATATTAATTTAGGTCGCCTAAATTTTTTTTGAGACTTTAGATAACCCAAATATTAATTTAGGTCGCCTAAAATGAAATATTTGGTGCCATTTAGAATTTTTTTGGCGCAAGAAAATTTTTGAAAATTGACTTTAGATAACCCAAATATTAATTTAGGTCGCCTAAAATGAAATATTTGGCGCCATCTAGGATTTTTTTTTTTTTTTTTTTTTGCGTAGGAAAATTCTTGAAAATTGACTTTAGACAATCTAAATGTTAATTTAGGTCGCCTAAATTTTTTTTGAGACTTTAGACAACCCAAATATTAATTTATGTCGCCTAAAATGAAATATTTGGCGCCATTTAGAATTTTTTTGGTTCAGGAAAATTCTTGAAAATTGACTTTAAACAACCTAAATATTAATTTAGGTCGCCTAAAATGAAATATTTGGCGCCATTTAGGATTTTTTTGGCGTAGGAAAATTCTTGAAAATTGACTTTAGACAACCTAAATGTTAATTTATGTCGCCTAAATTTTTTTGAGACTTTAGACAACCCAAATATTAATTTAGGTCGCCTAAAATGAAATATTTGGCGCCATTTAAGATTTTTTTGGCGCCGAAAAATTCTTGAAAATTGACTTTAGACAACCTAAATATTAATTTAGGTCGCCTAAAATGAAATATTTGGCGCTATTTAGGATTTTTTTTGTCGTAGGAAAATTCTTGAAAATTGACTTTAGACAACCTAAATGTTAATTTAGGTCGCCTAATTTTTTTTAAGACTTTAGACAACCCAAACAATTATTTAGGTCGCCTAAAATGAAATATTTAAATTTTATTTATCCCTTCTCTCCTCTCGCACGATTTAATTCCCCACGTACGCCTTCCTCTTCTCATTTTTTATTTGCACATACGCCTTCCTCTTCTCTCCTCTACACCTCATCTTCTCTTTCGATCTATTCCTACTCTTTCAACACTCTTCGATCTAATTGGGCGAGGAGAAGGCAGCGAGGAGACGATGGTGAGGAGAAGATGGTGAGGAGACCGAGCAACGAGACGCTAGAATCTGCACTTCGGAACAAGAGTCATCATCGATTTCATTCAAAACGATGCCGCCAGTAAGTATTTTTCCAAATCTGACCCTTGATGATTTTTTAGATCTGAGAGGGCACCAATTTTTGCAGATCTAGAAATGGAGCCTTGCCTAGATCTGGATTTTGGGCCGGTGGAAGAAGCTCAGGAGCAGAAAAATGGTGTATATATTTTTTGTTGGCGTTACTTTCTTTGTTCTTGAATTTGAACTCGTTTGTCTGATATAAGTATGTAACTATGAATTTTGGTAGCTGATAATATAATATTGGAATCTCTGAATATATAGTTTCTCCTTTGGTTTTTTATTGTTGATTGCTAATGTGTTGTTCTTGCTGGTATTCTGGAATAATGTTGATTGTTGATGTGTTTTTCTTGCTCGTTCTTCTTCCAATTCCACGGCCAACCCCCAAACCTGAGGTTTGGAGGGTTTTTTTTTTTTTTTTTTTTTAAAAAAAAACAATATAAGGCGACCTGAATTTTATTCAGGACGCCAAAAGTCAAATTTTTTTACTACTCCCGTTGAGACGTCCCTTTGAAAAGGGACGTTAATTGGGTCTTATTTAGGTCGTTTTTTTGGTTTTTTTGTAGTAGTGAACTTATCTTACATATTTATTTCGTAAATTATAAAAGCACTTATAATTAAAAAAAAACTAAAAGGGTAAAGGAGCAAAAAATAACGTATTTTTACCCTGAGAGCCCAAAGACCATATGCTTTTTTGGGGAGCAAAAATACATATGTGGTTACATTTTAGGAGCAAAAATCACACCACCATTAAAATCTAACTTAACAGTCCATTTGCAATAGAAAATGTCATATTTACAACAAAAAATGTCATATTTACAACAATATTTAAACACCTGGATTTTGAATATAGAAAAATCATTTACAACAAAAAAAATGCTATATTTACAACATGAAGTGCTGTATTTACAACAAAATTTAAAATCTGACCATATTTACAACAGAAAATGCCATATTTACAACAACATTTAAACACCTGAATTTTGAACATATAAAGGTTATTTACAACAGGAAGCGCTATATTTCCAACAAAATTTAAAATCTAATCATTTACAACAGAAAAAGCTATATTTATAACAAGTTAGATTTACAACAGGAAGTACTGTATTTACAACAAAATTTTAACAGTAGTGTGACTTTTGCTCGAAAAAAATAACGTGTGTATTTTTAGCCCCAAAAAAAGCGTATGGTCTTTAAGGCTCCTGAAGATAAAGTACATGTGTATATTTGCCCCTAAACCCTATAAATAATTCACCAGGGAGTATACATTTTAGGACAGGTATACAATGTATATAAGGTCCATTTAAATAACTTAATAAGGGAAAAATGAATCTTTTCCTGGAAACAATGGAAAAGGAATCTTTTAGAACCTTTGGGAATAATGGAGGAAGGAATCTTTTCACGCTACCGGAATCAAATTTGGGTATGATTAATAATAACGACATGTATGGCGTTGGTTTTGCAGTTAACCAACCGAATTTGGACGGTCGACTCTTCCACGAAAAGGCAAAGGAAAAATCCTTAACGAAAATTAACATATATCATCAGGGGCCCATTCTTTCAATGAGGCAGTTTGCAGGTTGGCCATTTGGTTCCTGAGTTTTTTTTTTTTTTTTTTTTTTTTTTTTTTTTTGAGAAAACCTTGTAAAATACCATTTGAAATTTTAAAAAGGAAGAGTTCAATATGTAAAATTATAAATCTATAAGTTGGGTTGAGCAAAACCAAACCCGAAACTAAACCGAACCAAAGTTATTTCAATTTGGTTTTAACAGTTTCATCTGATGCATAGAAAAAATGTACCAATTTTTTTTGGTTTTTTTAATCATTGGTTATACTATTACTTGTCAATATTTCTAAATGAGAGACCAAGAGTATCAATTTTTATACGTAAGAGTGTGGAAAATTAACTAACAATAATAATTATGTTATAAAAATAAAGATATCTAGGATTAGGGTTGGGCATCAGGCTGCAAAATGCAGCCCGTTTATTCTTCTGGCTGGGCATCGGGCAGGGGTCTCGCCCTGCCCTGCCCATGCCCATCCCTATATAGGATGAGAGTATCAAGTTTTATCTTTCTTTCAATAAATATTCATTGAGTCGATTAAACCACATGCACATAATTGCTTCAAATCATACAAGGATTTATTTAACTTCATTGAGTATTGTTCTCGAGAAATTGCATTTGATGCTTCAACATCTTAACTCCTCCAGAGACTTGTGCTTCAAGTGTCTGGAGTCCTTTAGGGACTTGTGCTTTTAACATTTCGAGTCATTCAGGATTACAATTCACTTTCACTAGCTCTTATATTTAAGAGGAGTGGTGGTATTTATTATTTCTCCAAATGTTGAGTTTCCATAGTTGTGAAATTTGTTAAAGTAGTAAAAAAATTTGTTACTAAATGGTAGATATTTTTATAAATGTTGTTATTTAAATTGTAAGTATATTCATTGATTTAAAACACTACACTCTTATATTAATATAGAGTAAATACCCTTTTGGGTCTCCGGAAAAAAAAAAAAAACGGACCCCATTTTGGTCCCTCACACAAAGAAATGCCCTTTTAGTTCCTGAAAATGACGAATAAAGATCGATTGGTGAACATTTTGGTCCTCGCAAATTTCTAAAAAGCTCTTTTTAGTCCATAAAAAATCCCATTGGGGTCCGTGTTTTTTGTTGGGGACCCAAAAGGGTATTTACTCATTAATATATATGTTTTTGCATTATAATAAAAAAATATTTTTAAAAAATAGCCGTCGATGTTAGAGCTCTAACGGCCCGGCCGACTCGCTCCAAAGGAGGGTGACTTTATATTTTTGTTTAAAGGGCAATTTTGTAAAAGCACCAACATTAAAAAAAAGAAAGAAAAAATTTGATAAAAAAAGGGGTTAAGTACCATTTTTGCCCCTAAAGTACGCGCCCATGACCAATTTTGCCCCTTAAGTTTTCAAAGGAGCAATGTTGCCCCTGAAATATCAAAACGGAGTAATGTTGCCCCTCCGTTAGGCTTTCTAACGGTCAACGTTAGTCGACCATTAGTTGACCGTTAGAAACCCTAACAGAGGGGCAACATTGCTCCGTTTTATTACTTCGGGGCAACATTGCTACGTTTCGGCGGAGCAATGTTGCCCCTGAAGTATCAAAATGGAGCAATGTTGCCCCTCCGTTAGGGTTTCTAACGTTGACCGTTAGTTGTTTCTAATTGAGGGCAACATCGCTTGTTTTGATACTTCAGCGGCAAATCGCTTCCTTCAAAACTTAAGGGGCAAAATTTGGCCCTGCGATACTTCGCGCAAAAATGATATTTAACCCAAAAAAAAAAAAAAAAATCCTATTTTGTATATTGAACTAAACTTTTTGGAATTTCAAATATATCACTATTAGAAAAAACAAAAATAGCTACAGAATTTGTGAGGGAAAAAAATCCATCGCAATTTGCAATGGAAAACAAATTCCGTAGTAAAAATCAAAATCAATTTCTCCATTTGTGATGGAAAAATAAATCCGTCGCAAAGTTTTACGACAAAAAACAAATTCTGTCGTAAAAATAAAAAAATTCCTCATTTACGATGGAAAAACAAATCCGTCATAAAGTTTTGTGACAAAAAACAAATTCCGTCATAAAAAATAAAAAAGATTTCCCTATTTGTGACGGAAAATGTGAAAAACAAATCTGTCATAAAAATCAAAAAAATTTCCCCATTTACAACAAAAACTTATGACAGAAAAAAAAAATTCCATCACAAAAATCAAAAAAGTTTCTCCATTTACAATAAAATAATAAATCAATCGCAAAGTTTTGTGACAGAAATAGATTCCGTCGAAAATTTAAAAAATTTCCCCATTTGAGCAAAAAAAAATCCACAGAGATTACTTCCAAGAAAAGCGTGCGTCTCTCCCTTTTCCCCCTCGTGACGAGAGTTGCAGTTCGTATGAAGATTCAGATGCAGTTAGAGAAACAACCAATGAAGGGTTTTCAGTCCGCGTACATGAAATTGAGATGGAGCAAAAGAAGAAGCACCCAAACCTCACAAATCGTTAGAAAGCTGCTAACCCCAACAATGAGGCCGCCTTTTCCGATTTACTTTTCAACGGACCCAAAACACTCTGATCTTCACCAGCTTCAAAAACTCTACCGATTGCAACCACTCGTGCTATAGGTTCTGCAAACCTCACCATATTGTTGATGATGATGGGGAGGGAGATTTCACTTCCTCCGCGGATTCATCCAAGACGATTATGGGCTTGACGGATTTCTTGTAGAGCGTGACGCCGGTTTCTCCCTACCACGGTCATTTGGTGGGCTTTGGCCGTGCCATTTCTGATTGTGGCCTCACCTTTTCAATCTATGGTGTGATGGTAAAAATTCCTGACTTCCTATTAATAAAATATGGTTACGACGAAATAAATTGATATCGGAATATATTAGAATAACACATAGCGTTGAAGAAACTGCATTTTATGCTTCTCAATCGGTCATTTGTTCGATCATTTTAGTCAACATGCGTGCATAAACATGCTTCAGTACTTTGCAGGTCATTCCTTCCCTGCGGAGATTGGGAATTGGCCGAATGATAGTTAAAAAGATTGTTAGGTATTGCTGCTCTCTTTTGTACAATTGTTTAATGTTAATCTGAATAGTTCATGAGATTGAGTTGCTTCACAAATTAGGCACTTTCATTTATCGCTGCATATTTGACTGCTTGTTGTCATGCTTCAACCATAGTACTTTGAGTTTATTGCGGGGCAGCGTTTGTTAGTGTTCAGTTATTTTTTGGATCACAAAAATATAAGCATCTTGATTTCATCAATCATCAAGTTACCATATTTTGAGTTATTTGATTTGAATATGTATTAGGTTCTGAGAAAAATGCAAAGAAGGTGATGTTTTGACCTAACTTAGCAAGTTTTTGTTGTCTCTTAACACTCTACTTCTTCTCCCTTTCTTTACTCTGGCGATCAAACTCTTAAATCTCCAGGAATCTTAATTTCACCACTTCCTCTGTAGGATGCTCACAAATAGAGACATTTATGACAATGCAGCTCTTTGTACAGAGAATGAGAGGTATTTAATTGATCCTTCTGGGGCACCATGTCCTATCCTCTTATGGACTGCAATTTATAAGCAAATCTATTGTCAGGTTATTCTTTAAGGCATGTGGATTTGGAGGAGACATTTTGGGCTCTACTACCATTATTTGGTGACTAGCTTAGCGCAAAATTGGAAGGGGTAGAGTGATGTATGCAAGTGTATATTGATTGATTGGTCTTAATCTTTTAATTCTGGTTCTATTGGCTTCTTGATGTGCCTGCAGATGATTATCAAGAATTTTGAAGATTATCCAGAGCATAGGCTCAAGTTGTTCTCTTCACTTCGTGCAATTGTTACTTATTGTTTGCCTGCATTAATCTGCTTATCAAGTCAAGTGTTGTTCTTGTGTCCTCACTTCCTTCCCAAAACAAACTACATGTCAATTAGTTAGACTTAATATATATGATACTAGGACACAATTACACAAACTATGTTGTTTGTGATCACCGGCAGCAACTAAAACCTATTATGGATTCAATTTCATGGGCATTTCGACATACCGAAAGGAATATTGCTGAAACTGGGCTTAACTTGTTGGAGATGCTGAAGAAGTTTCAGGTATGGTTTGTGTATATTATTTGTTTTTAGTATTTCATATTTATGTGTTGCCAGCCGAGCTCACACCCCTTTTTTTGGGAATCAAACAGGCATCTAAGTTCTGTAATCAGTTTTATAAGACATACTTTTTGTATCCAATTTTCAGGTTACACAATTTGTCAATGGACGTTTTGAGTCTACCAATGATCTCTCTATATTCACAAATCACATTCGAGATTTTCCTGTACAATCAAAAGAGTTTTCAGCTCAGGTAATGATTCATGTAATATTTAATTTATTGTACTATATGGATGCCTTCCTTTGACCCAAGAGGAGGTAAGTTTGGACTTGTGTGGTTGTGTGTAGAGTTTTTAATGTGGCATCTTGCTGGCCAAAGTCTTCAATTATCAGGGAACTAGATGTCTGGCAGTTTTCTAGAGTAGTTTTTTTTGTTTTTTTTTTGCAACGCATGAAAAGTTTTGACGTTTATAACTGATGAATATTTTCACGTGTTCTTTTTGTTTTCTTAATACATGCAAACATGTGTAAAATTTAATCTTGTTATATCTCGATCTTGACAAACCTGGTTGGTTCAGGATAACAAGGATCTTTATGCTGATGAGGCTGCGGCTCGGAGAGAAAGAGAACGTCAAAGGATGCTTTCTATTCCTTGGCTTATAGCCCATTCGCCCCAAATGAGTCGCAAGACCACATGGTGGACTCATAGATTGAGGATAATTTGGCATCTTCATTGGACTGAAGTTGACAAGTGATAGACAATATCTTTATTTTGAGTTAAACTCGAAATAGTCAATGTATCTTCATTGGTAACGATGATGACCATACTGTGGTTATTTAGACTTTTTTAGTTCATTTTATTCGCAACATTATTAATTATATTTTGTTTTATCTATGTAAACTCTTATGATTGTTACTATATATTTTCATGATATAGAAGTCTTTATTATTTCGTAATTTTTAATATTTTTTATGTAATTTTTTTTCCTAATTTTTATTTATTTTAATGAAATGAATTTTGCGAACTAAAAATAAAAAATTTGCAACAAAAATATTTTCCGTCGCAGATTTGGAATTTTGCGACGGAAGGTGTTTTTTGTCACAAACTATGCAATTTGCTATGGAATATATATTCCGAATTTGCAACGGAAAAGCTTTATGTTGCAAAATTCCAAATTTGCGACGGAAATTTAATTTTCTCATTCGTTGCAAAAAATGGTTTGTGACGGATATAAATCCGTTGTAAATTCCGTTGCAAACCATTTTTGCGACGGAAAATCTCTGTTTTTTTGCGGCGCTTTTGTCTCTTCACAAAACAAGACTTTTTTTTTTTTTTTTTTTGTATTGTATGATATTTGATCATCTTATATATATTAAAAAAAAAAAAAATCCCTAATTGGTCATGAGATAGATGTAGATTTGCAATTTTGTATATTATTGGACTCAACTTTTTGAAATTTCATATTTTAAATGATAATTTATAGGGATTGTCCTTTAATTTAGGGAAAATCACATCAATGTCGTAATTAAGAAAAATAATATCGTAAAAAGTTTCATAAATTTGACAATGATAAGTAAAATAAGCAATCATTGACAAGTTATATGATTTTTAAAATATTATTTTTCTTAATGGGGAATTTTTCATTTTCCTTTTGATTTATTATATTTTATATTAAATTATTAGAGTTTAATATAATCTTTGTTAGCTTTTATTTATTATTTTTTGGGGCGATCAACAAAGAAAATATTAATTAAAAATTTGCTATAAATTCCAACTAAAGGACTTACTTGCAAATAAGTACTGCAAATTTGAAAAAATCTATGAAAAGTTTCAGTCAACTCCCTCTATAGCAAATAAATTTCAATTAACCCTTAAAACTTTTTGAAACTTCACTACAACCCATCATAAAAATGAAATTAAAATTTGGTGGTGAAAAGACCATAATGCCCTTACTTAATTTGTCTTATTTGTTTTGTAAATACCCATATTTGTGTTGAAAATTTTCATATTTGTCTTGTAGGTTCTTTTGAATCCCTTTATTTATCTTGTAAATATTTTTATTTATCTTGTAAATGCCCATATTTGTCTTGTCAATTTCCATATTTGTCTTGTAAATGTCAAAAATGTTTTAAACTCCCCAAGTTCTTTCAAATCCTTTTATTTGTCTTGTAATTCTCTTTATTTATCTTGTAAATGCTCTTCTAAAAGAATAAAAGAAGGGTATCATTGTCTTTTCACCCACAAAATTAATTTTATTTTGACTATTGGGTTGAATTGAAGTTTTAGAAAGTTTTGAAGTTGACTAAAATTAAACTGAAATTTTCCCAAAAAAATCTAATGTAATTTATCACAAAGTCAGGTTTAAATTACAATATTTCAATAGTAAATTTGTAAGAACCGGTTATAAACATATATAAGCCGCGAAAAAAATGTCATTATGCCCTCATATCTATAGCAAGTCAACCAATAGTATATTGGATTCCAACGAATATCAATTTAAATAGAGTTGGGACACTAACATATTGATAACAAATTTTTAATTAATGATAATAATTTCTCACCATAGGGAGAATCCATATGGGGGCCCAATTTAGCAAAAAAACCCAAAAAGGACCCAAACCAAAGTTTTGATCAGAAAAGGCCCTAGGGCCCTGATGGGTATGAAGTAAAAAAATGAAATGACATTAATAGCCTTGGATTAAAAAATTAAAAGCAAGTCTGGAAAATATGTCCCTATGTTTTGGCGCCTAATCACTTGTGGGTGGGAAAGGAAAAAGCTGAAATGAACGTAGAACACAAGGGAGAGAGCATGAGGCACACACGGTTTCTTCTGAACCTTTATATTTGCTCAACTTAGCGAGGGAGAGAACGTTTATATTTCGACGTGTGTTCTGATCATTCACTCAGAGGGTTTATATTTGCTGTTCCTGAACGTTTTTTTTTTTTTTTCAGTTAGAAGTTTGGGTGGCTGAAAGGTTGGGGGTTGGCCTAATTTGTGTTATTATTGGCTTGGAAATAGGTAATAAATGCTAAGATTTTGATCAAAATATCATTATCACCATTCTACTTGGTCTTTAATCATTGTAGGGTAGGGTGGAAAAAATGATGCTTTGTTTTGTGGCATGAAAACAGAGGGAAATGTGTGTTTTTAAGTAGGAATGGGTGAATGGGATGAAGCTACATTTGGTTCAAAAACGCTGGAAAGGGATAGTTGTTAATACATACTGTTTTAGTTGTTAAAATGACTGATATAGTTGTTAATATGAGCTGAATGTTAAAACGCTGTAGGTTGGTTTGTTTTTGGGCATGGAAACAAAGGGAGGTCTGTTTGTTAGGGGGAATGAATGAATGTGAAAAATTTGAAATGAGATTGATGTTAATACCTACAGTTTTAGTTGTTAATGTGATTGTTAAAGTAGTTAATACTAACTTTATGTTGCAGATCAATTAAAGATGGCTACTACTTCAAGGAAGGACCTATTATGTTTCTTCCATGTGGGGGGTAACTTTGTACATGAGAGAGGACAAGAAAGTGATTATGTTGGTGGAATGGTAAGAACAAGATGCATCAAGGAAGGAACAACATATGAGGAGTTGCAAAGAATCATAGTGTCTTTAATTGAGAAAGAAAATACTGAAATTTGCATGAAGTTCAAACTTAACATGGATACATCTACATTTGTTGATCTTGTAGATGATGAAGGGGTAGAACATTTAATAAGGTATAATGAAGAATATTGTCATGTGTACATTGAAGAAAATGATAATAATGACAATAGACCACAACAAATGAATGTTCAAATGGAAGAACAAGAAGTGTAAGTCTTGTTGTGTTAAGAAATGTAATTTGTTCGTATATAAATTGTCATTACTTGGTTTTCATTACTTGCACTAATACTTGTTGTTTGTCACATGAGTGATCACGTTTTTGGAGGTGCAGCTGGGTTGTCTATGTCTCCTCCTCAAATGTTCAATGAAACTCAAGAGTTGCTATCATTGTCGTGTTGTTCGCAAAGTGTACCATTAACCAGGCCTGAAATGCATCATTCTAAATGAAAGGATTTGATAATTGTAGAAGGACAGATTTTTGCAAATGCTGTGACCTTCCGTGAAACGTTGTACAAATTCAACATTGCATACAAGTTTTCCTAGAAATTTGTGAAGAACAAGCCAAAGAAGATAATAGTGAAGTGCAAGGTTGATGGTTGTCCCTAGTACATGGGTGCATATTCAGTGGGAGAACGTCAAGATACCGAATTCCTAATCATCAGAACATACAGAAGTGAACACATACACCATGCACATGATAGCCTTATTGTATCTCATCCACCCAAGTGTAGCTTGACATCATCGATTGTAATTGATGGTCTGAGATGTAATATTGACAAGACGGCTAATGAAATTTGAACTGACTTGTATAGCGAGTATGGGGTACAGTTGAACTATCGTTAAGCATATAGGGTGAAAGAAAGAGCGGTGAGGCAATTACACGGACGAGTAGAGGACTCTTACAAGGTTATTCCTTGGATGTGTGGCAGACTCATAGAGAGTGATCTCGACACAGTTTCCAAATGGGAAGGGTCATCATATAACATATTTGAGAGGCTATTTATTGCATATGGTTGCTCTATTAAAGGTTTTGTAGATGGTTGTCGGCCAATACTATATAGATGGATGTCATCTTAGTGGCCCTTATAAGGGAATAATGTTGTCAGCTTGTGGTATGATGCAGACAATGAAATGTTTCCCTTAGCATATGACATTGTTAGCGGTGAGACCTATGATGATTGGGCTTGGTTTCTAAATAATGTAAAATAGATTACAGGATCAATAGTGATAACAATTGTGTCTGATCGGAATAATTCCATTATTGGTGCTGTAAAAGATATATTTGGCACCGAGAGACATGCATTTTGTTACAGGCATGTGAAGGAAAACTATAGTGCAGAGTTCCTCAAAATCAATAGAGGGGTGACATGTACCTCTGGGAATAACAAGGATATTGCATTGCACCTCCTCGATGGAATTGCGTATGCAAGGGTGGTTGAAGACTTCACTGTTGCGATGGGGAAATTAAAATTGTTCAATCCACCATTGGCACAATGGGTTGAGACTCATGGGGACGTTGATCGATGGGCTCTAAGTAAGTTTCCTTTCAAAAGGTAGGATAACATAACCACCAACATTGTTGAATCGTTCAATGCATGGATGGTGAAAGAGCGGAAGCACACTGTGTCAATGTTAATACATGAGCATAGAGAGAAGTTGGCTACGAAGTTGCTTGCAAGCAAGATGGCTTTGGTGAATTGGAAAAATGGTGTAGGACCTAACATAGAAAAAATTGATGCAACATGTGAAACCTTTTCATCAGTCCAAAATGCCATGACAGAGTCTTGTTGAGAGGCTGTAATACCCAAATAATTATTTATCTTAAATATTATGTTTGGATAAATAATATATCTTAAATATTATATTTGGATAAATAATATATCTTGAATATTATATTTGGATAAATAATGCCTATTTAAAATAGGTGAATATGTGGTCTCAATTTTTCATTTATGTTTATCCTATTTTCTAGGTAATGTCTCCCTAGAATTTAGGTGACTAGAGATTTAATTTTCTAAATCTTATTAGGGATCATAAAATATCCTAAAAATATCATAATCAAGTATAATCTTAACTATATCATAATAGCAATAAAAAATCATCGAAATATGCCTAAATTAATTAAAAAAATTAGCAACAATTATTGGGCAATTAAATTTGCAATAATTGGAATATTTTTGTAATTTTCAAAATTAATTAATTATTAATTTAAAAAGGGCATAATTAAGAATATATCAATTAAATTAAGGTCCAAATAATATTTAAAGGCCAAAATTAGTATACAAGGAGTTTTTAATCATCAAGATTAATTTAGAAACCTGCCAAATTTTGACAATTAGGCCTAATAACCCCTAAAACACTATATTAGCAAATATTAACCAAAGATTAATTAATTCTCTCTTTAATTTATTAAAGTGGCGAAAATTGCTAATTAAGAAGGTTAAGTAATTGCATTAATTCTTAATCCTAAATCATTAACAAATATTATCAATAATGTTTAGATTTTTCCAACCCAAATCAAAGGTTTGGATTAAATTTAATAAAGCTAATCTAAAGGCTTTACATTTGATTTCATAAAGCATAATCCATGTGAAATTAGAATCAACCAATAAGAGGCTTTCTTCTAGATATTGTGGAATAATTAAAAAACCAAATTGAAGAGCAAATTGAAGGGGGGGGTACACGGCTTTGCTAAAAAATATGATTTGAGAATGGAATTTATTAGATAATCAAATGCTCAAGATAATTAAATCACATGCAAGTCATTATCATGGAATTTGTCTTAATCACATTAACTAAAGAAGACTTTTAAGGCATATGGAAGAGGATTAAGTGTACATACAATCACAAGCAAAATGGAATCTTTCATGTAGTTAATGCTTAAAGACTTTCAAGGCTTCTTGATCATGACATCTTAGAAGGTGATTAAATTAATTAATGATGATATAAAAATCATTAGGATTAATTCAAGACATAAGTGAATGAGAACCTATAGAAAATAAATTGTATCTTGAAAACTATTGATAATGAAACAAATATAAGTAGATATTATGAACAAGCACAATTTAAGCTTGAATTTGATTATCTTCAAAGTGATTTTCAAAAACTTTTATGATTCATACTTAAGTGATTTAAGAGTTTTAAAAAGACCTTTAATTAAGCCATAAAATGGAGATTTGAAAAGTGGAAATGAATCTTGAATAAAATCACCAACTTACACCTAACTAAATAAGCATTTGGGGTAACTAAAAGTTGAAACAAACTAACTAGGGGAGAGAGGAGTGAGAAGTCTGTTTTAGTAGGTGTAAGGGTGAGACTTAAACTTCTCAACTAAGTTTAATCCAAGGGCTATTGAAGGAAAATTGTTAGAAAATTAATGGTCAATTTGCTATAAATAGGAGGCTTTAGTCTTCATAACTCTTCACACCAAATCAGCCCAAGGTGATCTGATTATAGAAGCTAGAGAGTGAGTAGTGTGAGTTCTTGAAGCAAGAGGAAAGAAGGAGCAAAGTTCTAGGTAAGTTCTTGAGCTCTAGCTTTGTGATTTATAGCTTAAATGTTGTTTTGATTCATAATCTTCCAATTATAGTTTTATTTTCATGTTTTTATGGTTATAATTGGATTTATTTCAAAAAAATTATGAAGAAAAATTTATAGCAAAATTTTTGGAAGATTATGGTCAAAGTAGCGAAGCTCTGGCGAAAATTTGTCGGTTAGCGATTTCTGAAAGCAGTTGTAAAAACACTGGTATCTTATGTTGAATATTATGTTATAAAATTCTAAGAAAATCCATGTTCAAAGTAGACATATAGATATTTTCAAATATACCTATAACATGTCATTTTGAGTTTTTTTGCTAGGAGATAAAAATTCTGCAAAATGGGCTACGTTTTCTGGAAATTTTCTGGGCAGAGGATGAACATGTGAAAACTGGGAAGTGTTCATAAAATCTGGGAAATAACCAATATTTTTTTTCTTAAAATTAGACATCCTAAGGATTCCGAGGAATTTTACGGATCCTCGTTTCGAGTTTTGAAGATTTAATTATGATTTTTCAAAGTTAATCAAAAATTCTGCCGCCTAAATTCAGTATTGCGTTTTTGAGAAAATGTAAGGGCAAAATTGTAATAATGAATACACCAAGGGTAGAAATGTCAAAATGGGTGGAAATATCCTTTTTGATATTATTTTAAGAGGTAGAATATTAGTTGTGATATTATGGGAAAAAGAAATAATCCGACGATAACATATAGGATATCCGGAGGTCCGAGTCGGATCAATAGTCAGGCAAGTTGGCCAATACACGGTGAAATGTACGTTCGTGTACTGTAACACTAACTCTGATGTTTATTGTATACTTATATGTAATAGACGATTATACATGTGAATTGTATAGATAACTTTACATGTGATGTGTACTGTTAACATAGATAACTATAAATGTGAATTGTATAGATAACTTTACATGTGATATGTACTGTTAATATATTAATCTTGCATCTGCTGTGTGCTTATGTGTTGATTATTGCTGTAATGTCATGAATATCTGTCATACATATATTTTTTACATAAGCATGAGGTTAACCGTTACCTGAGGTCCGATGAGCATTGGACCTTAGTCATAAACTAATAGTTCAGGCAAGGATCAAGGATAAGAGAAGTTACCAATTGATGGAGCCGTATAAAGGCATCGATGGACGGAGTCGTGAGAAGGCACTGGTCAAAGCAAATGCAGAAAGAAGGTTAACAGAGACTACCTTCTGGCATGAATCTAATAGGGTTACTTCAAACCATTTAGTGCTTAAACTAGAAAGGGTCGTCTATGTGGTTCAGTCAATCAGTCGCCATGAATTCGGGGAGACTTCCACTAGACTTTACCTAGCCTGGCCAAATGGATTTGATATAACTGTGTTAGGTTCTATGCCCCAAGTCAGGAAATGACTTGGTCTGAAAATGTATAGTTACAATGTAAATTCTGTAATTATATAAGTCTTGTATCACATGAATATTCCTTCGGGAAATTTGAAATATACCAAAGATACGTCGACATCGCATATGTCCGAGTATTTTATATCAGTTACTCGTTGTTCAAATTTTTAGTACATGCTCTTCGTTTCCGCATTTCACTAAGCTGTAGCACCTCAAACTCTGACGATTTTTCTAAAACCACGTGTCACCGGCACGATTTATGCTACGGAACTTGGGGTGTTACAGAGGCTATAACGTCACCCAACGGGAAATTTTGGAAACAAAATAGCTGAACAAAAAATGATTTCAAACAATTATTAACAACACTTATATATTAATGAGTCAGGTTCACATGCAAACATAGTTAAAGACAACTAACCATGAGGAAATATAAGCATCCGCCTACAGTTTTGCTTTGTTTTCTCTTGGACTTTTGGGAATCCTTCTTGAACTCATATATCTCTTCGTAGAGGTCTTGAAGGAAGAAGGAGGACCAATCAAAATCAGCGACTGCATCCTTAGTGACCGTCATTAGCTTCAACAGATGATCACTGATATAAATGGATGCATTGGGCGCCAATAGGGTACCCAAGGTGAATAAGACAAATAGAAACTCAAAATTTTCGTCCAATTCTCATACCAACAACTCTCCAATTTTTTTGTACTTGACATTCTTGTACGTGAGTCTAAAATCATTGAAAATGGTGTGCTGGTCGTCAACATTAACTTTATGGCCTCCCCCCTAAAGGAAGACCCATCAATTAATGGACGTGTTCAGCCCCTATTACTCGAGTAGCCCCTCTAATGCACACTTGCTTTGTTGGGGGATCAAAACACGTCATACATTGTGCACATAAGGATTGGTTGATTTGTTGGCAACTAATATCGACCAACCTATCAAACCCGATCGCCTTTAGCCTTGCCATCACCTCAAGTTTTCCCTTCAAGTTATTGCAAACTTGCATGAAAGTGTTTGGCGCACATCTCGTTAGGAAGGGCACCAGATACTTTTTCACTTTCACCAGGGCTATGAGTTTTTCATCCCTCTTTGTGTATTCAGCTTTTTCCTTCAAACTCAGCCTTTTCTAGGCTTCTCTCATTTATACACTTAATTCATCAAACTCAGCCTTGCCCTTGCCCTTTTGCCTTTCCTCATATCACTTGAAGAATTCTTCAATGAATAGGTTGTATCCAGAGAACCTTGGATCCCTTTGTGAAGATTTCGTCATGTTGTTGCTTCTTCTTATATTATAGCGTTCTTGCTCATGTACCTACAACAATTGTAAATGAAGTTAATTTAAAATGACCCTTGATCATAATTATATTAACTAAATTTCACAGTTTTGAAGTCTAGAATTAACTTTATGTGCAATACAATACAAGTGATTTTAGCAAACATAATTCAGAATTCAACATCATTTATTATAGTGACAAACAAATTTGAGAGTTTGTAGCATATTAGAGACTCATTTTAGCAGCTATACTTCATATAGTTCTCACAATTTTGCAGTTTAGGATTGGCATTCCATCAAGCTAATAACAATAGGATGCACCAACATATTTGGTAAAAAAAATTTCAATTCAAAATCTGATTCGGAAAGCAAAACTTGAATATGCAGGAGAAATGCAATGCTTAATTTCGGCATTTCAAAAGCAAGTAGCTCATTTGGAAATTAAATTTACATAATGCAAAGACAAGTCCAACACCAAGTAATGTCCTACTTGCAATGTCAACAACATAATAAATCCAACTCATAGATATTCAGAAGGAAGCAAGCTACTACAGTAAAAAGTGATTTAACCACTCTTGACAGCTTAATCAGAGATAACAGCAGAAATTTAGGATAGTAACAGGAAGTTGCCAAAGAACTTATAGTGTAGTTGATCAGCAAGGTTAAGTGCAAGAGTTCGCTCATTTGCAACCAAATATATCAAGTCTCATTCATATTTGTCCAAAATTCTTGGCACTTCCAGAAAATCAACATGAGTTTTAGCAATGTTAAGTTAAGAAAAGAAACCTCAGCAAGGTATCTAACCAAAAAAGTATGGTTAGAAATTGGAATCCAGTGAATGTACTAACCATAACTGTCCTCAAGCAAAAATAGTGAACAAACTTAGCTAGGGGAATTTTCAAATTTTCATAAATTTTAGGGTGTTTCATAGCCAGCTACAAGAAATTCACAATAAATTATCAATGTTAATGTATTTCACTACTAAAAAACAAGGATAAGTTCCACTCTTTAGTTATTTCCAAAAATATAAATCCAACCAGTTTTTTGGGCCAAAATCCAAACAATTTTACTAAAGCCAACATTGTCATATCTTTAAGTAAATCTAACGTTTCACGGTGTCATCGCAACTGAACAAACTAATATAATGGCACTTGAGACAACAACCATAATATCAGCCACACATCTTATTTATCAATAGGCTCATCGCTAGAACAGGAAATCAATCAACGAGAGATTTCAAGCTAAATTTTTAAAAAAGATCAATTGGGAAGGGCGGGAAAAGCAAAGTGGCCAAGATAAAGACCCTAACCTTAGGTTGTTCAGCGATGATTTAGGGCTTCGATGGCTTTAACTCTTCGGTGGCTTCAATGGTTCAGCTTTTAGCTTCACAGCAAAGAAGAGCATAGACACGGTCAAAGAAAGAAGGCATGTTTTTGGTGGCTCCAGTCGGTTTAGGGCTTCGGTGGTGCACGGTGGTTTTGCTTTGGGATTCAGAGCACAGAAGGGTAGAAGAAGGAGATGCCTAGACCGATGGAAGAGAGAAGCAGATGCTTCAGCCAATGATTACGATGATGATGGGAGGAGGCCAAAGTTGAGTGTTGACGGTTGTAGACAGTTTCACCTTCGGCACGAGCGAAAACTTGGTCAGGGATGAGAGAGAGACTCAAGGAGCAGAGACGAGTCGATGTAGGTCGTGATGTACTGATTTTCAATTTCCAGTAACCTCCTTTTTCAACGGGTTATTGTGGGTCTTTTTGGTAATTTCACTTAACATTCATATGTCAAAAAGGGCCCAGGGGCCTTTCCTAACATTTGAATTATGTTTGAGCCCTTTTTGAGTTTTTTTTGCTAAATTGGGCCCCCATATGGATTCTCCCAACTAAAATGAAGGATGTAGGGGTGAAGTGAAGGAAAAGGATGTAGGCCCCCAGAGACTTCTAATTCTTTCTCAGCTTTACGATCAGAATTAATAATCCTAGAGGTGTTCTTGAATGCCCATGTCCCAATCCAAAGTGGGATGGTTGAAATAATGAGCTGAATAATGTTGATGAAGGGATAGAGGATATGATTGATGAGTGACCTTGGCACTAAGTTGATTAGTGATAGAGCTAGGTTGACCAAGATGGATAATGTTTAGTTGGAGGACAATAAAATAACACCATTAAACTCTATCATGAATCACACTAGGTGTGGCTAATTAAGCTACGGTGCATCTTGGGAAATATCTTGGCGTGCCTTTGTGTCATCAACGAGTTTGTAAAGATACCTTTAAAGGGGTTATTGACAAGTTGAAGACCAGATTATCTAAGTGAAAGGCATGCTCTATCTCTTTAGCTGGTAGATCGACTTTAATTTCATCTGTGATTTGAGCAATTCCAAACTACACTATGTGACGTGCTTGGTAAACATAAAAGAAATTTCTTATGGGGGGAAACAGAGGAGAGAAGGAAAAATATGATGAAGTTTGCAAACCAAAGAAGAGGGGTAGTTTGGGTTTGAGGTATGATATGAGAAGTGATTGCTCTTCTGAATAGAGAATGGGTGGTGCATTTAGCGTATGTTGATCGGAGTTGTAATGAAGTCGTGGACTTCCTTGCAAAGGAAGGTCTCAACGCTCTTCATGGATTTTACCTCATTAGTTATGCACCATTACCATAAGGACTGATTTGTATTCGATTGTAAAACCGGGACCACTAGTGATGATAGATCATAAATATTTATAGGATTTTGTAGAGAATTATGCAAGTATGTGCAAGAGAGATTGAGAGAGTGTGGGGTGAATGAAGACGGTGTGGCACCATGCTAGTGATTGTGAAGATTTTCTTAAATACTTGTAGTATTTTGTATTACACTACAAAACACATTAAATTTCTGGCAGAATTTGACATGAATTCAACTTTTCTGACAGAATTTTCAAATGGAAATGGATTTACAATGAAAATCTAAGACAGAATCGATTCTGTCACAAATCTATTTGTTTTAAATTTTCAAATGCCACGTGGATGTCCTCATGAGAAGCCACATATCACATCCGTAGGAGGCCACCTCATCGTGGTGACAGCCACATGTCAGCTCCTGTGGCTACCACATGTCCCTCCTTGTTGTGCGCCAAGTGTCACCTCCTTGCATTGCCACGTGTCCACATCTCTTACTTTTGGAAAATGCGCCTTCTCCTATTCGAACCCATGACCTCATGCCCTTAGTTAGGGATGAGCATGACCAAGTTTGACATTAATCCGAGGTCTAGTCTGGAGAGGACCTCGGGCTGCATAAGTCAGCTCGTGGTCTAGTATGCTCCAGCACTAACCCAAGGCTAGGCTGGACTAAACCGAGTCTAGTGGACTACCTGGATTGGTCTAGGTAGTTGAGGACCTAAATTTATTAATTTTTTTCCCACTTTGGAAGGCAAAATTTGAGCCTATTAAATACAATTATGACCATAAAAATATCTATAATAATATAAGACATATCACATAAAATTTAAACATCATAAATCTATAAGAACATTCAACAACAATAAAAAATTGTTGGGAAAAAAGATTTAAACATAATAAATACAATTAAGATAATAAAAATACCTAAAATAATATAAAAATCATTGTAAAAAATAAAATTAAATATAAATTCTTAAAACAACTCAACATTATTAAATAAAAAATAAAAAGTAACATCTAAATTGCATAAATATTTTAAAAGAATTAACTTGGACTAGTCCAAGTGGTCTGGTCCCTTGATCTGAAACTTGTTCCAACTTGACCTGTCAGTCTAATTTGATTTTGTCACACCCTTCCATCAATACATCATACAACAGAGCATTATAGCGCAATGTAGTGGCAAAACAATTTGGGCGTAGTATACTGATAGTATTTTACAAATTTTGGTTATAAATTCTAAACATAATAACATAAATTATGCTACAAATATCCCTTAAACAATCTGGAAACGGTCCGGCACCTCCATTTGCTAACATCCGCCGCTTTGTCCTAAGATCCTCATCCAAACACTATACAATTCACAGGTAATAACAAGGGCTGTAATCCTAAAGGATCCTAGAGTAATAGGTTAATCTTATGCACATTGTATAAAACAGTGCATAACAGTCAACCACAATTATGAAATAAACAACATGACATTTAGTACATATCACATATAGTCACATAATGCACACAACAAGTCCCGGAACACGCAGTCACATAATGCACACAGCGTTGACTGCAGAGCACACAAGTAGTTTTAGATTCACAGCGCTGGGAAAAATAACAACTGTAACTGGGCCTTGAACCCAAAACAATTGAATGCAATAAACACATGTCTTAGACATGGATTCACAATCACGGTAAGAAGAGGCATAGAAAGAAATATAGAGTGTATGAGATTATAGTTACTACCTGACAGATTTAAACTGACAATTACTTTCCAAATTCTTTTAAAAGCTCCCAGTGACGATACTTCCTATAATTATAAATAATATTAATCACTTACGCAAATTATCCATAATTCAAATAATAATTGAATTAGTTCTTTTTTGGTCCTTTTATGTCTAAATGTCCTTTATTAATTGCAAAAATACCAAATAATTATCCTTAAGTTTTAGGACCTTCATTTTCGGATTTCTTCCAAAAATTCTAGAATTTTACTAAACTTTGAAAATTCATAATTAATTATTAAAATATCTAATTTGAGTGATTCCAAAGGCTAAATGACTCTTCATAAGTCTATTTTAAAATAAATATGTAACATCCCATTTGAAAACGGCGGAATATTTTTTTTTTTTAAACGTTTCCAAATATTTCAAGCAGAGTAATCAGAGTAGAGCATTGGAGCGAAAGAGTAACTGATTCATAACAAACATCAACCACAAGTAACATTGTAATGATTACATTAATCCTAGAGTTTGAAAGTGAATAACCGAAAGCGGTAAAGATAGATAAGTCTCGGCCGCACGTCTATCGATGCTTGCCTCGATCTTCGATCCGTATTCCTCCGGATCCTCGATGCTATAGCCGAGATTCAATTCACCGCATTGAATCTCGTGTAACGGTTAATCTCAAACCCAAACAATACAAAGATACGATAATGTATATTCTAGACAATACAACAAGATATCACTACATAAGCATACAACAAATGCATGATCATTATGCCGACAAAACATAAGCATTACGCAGTATGTAAAGCCCCACAATGTAAAACAACAATAAATAACAGCTTGCACTATTCACCAAAGCCACGATACCACTCGTGTTCTCGCTAGAAAAACATACTACGTTATCATGACTATAACCCGTGTAAAACCGTCTCGTATATCGGTCTACGAACGTATCTATCACACATATATGCATTTAAGCAAGTACAAGATTAGTGTTACAAGACGCGTCCGTACCTTCGTTGACGACGTTAGGTACTTCGCGGAAAACGTACTTTTACTAAAAACGTGAAATGTTCGACAATGCACGTCGGCAACAGAATCGGCAAAGAAATCGAGTTTCGATGCCCTATAGGAGTAATACCACTTTCATTAGTGATTTGACATCATAACCGGCATTTTAGGTAAAAATTACCATTTTGCCCTTCTACCCCTAATTTGGCGGAATTTCGCGTAACTTCGTTACTTTGACCGTATTCCATTTCAAAATTATCCCCACTATGTTTTTACCTCGTCGCATCTTTCAATGCAATGAGGCATAAAAACAAGCATAGGAACAAATTCTCAAACTTCCTAGATCAAAACAACAAGCTTCTACTATAACTACCGAAAGAACTACTAAACTAAAAACTAAGGACAAGAACTTACTCGAGCTAAGGCAAATTTTTCCGAGCTTCTCTCTCTAGAACCTCTCTAGGATTCGAATTTGGTGTGAAGAATGAGAGCAAGAGGGCTTGCTATTTATAGGGAAAAATAGGGACAAGGGAATTTCCACAAAAGTCTTCGATCGGATTCCGACCGTTGGATCGCATTTTTGAGGACAAAACACTCTTGGCCATCCATGGTCAAGATCGAAATCTAAGAGCCCCTAAAGTCAATGGATGAGTTGTCATCCATGATGGCTTGCTTTATGGCCTCCTACCCGATAAAGCTACCCGACGGTGTCCGTTTCGCGCGATTTCGCAGAAACTCAAAAATGCGGACATGTAACTTTGAAGGTCTTTTCATCCTCTTTCATATTATCTATTTGGATCCTCTTTTTGATCATATCCAGGTATTCTCCGGTGCATTGGAAGATATTCGGACAAACGCGTCCGGCTACTTTAAATCGCTTCCGATAGAACCAACTTCCGACAATAATTCGCCGAATCGTAAAACGTCCAAAGGGTTGCCTAACTTAATCCCGTGTTTGAAAACACGCAATTGTTTCTATAGGTTCTCACTTTGCCTATCCGGCTCTACTCTATCTGATCGCCTTTCCGTCTTATTAGGAATTAGGGTTTTCTGTTGGAATCGACGTCCTGGTAAATTCTTTCTTCGAGTAAAAATTCACTTGTTCTTAATTTGATCAGTCTGAAAAGACTTTTACCTCTCGGTTTACCCGTAGAATTTATTTCTAACTTTTCCCTGGCCCGCCTATAAGCCGACTCACCGCATTATATTATTATTTTATTCTAATTACCATTTTAATTATTTAAACAATTCTTTTTAATTAAAAATAACCATAATTTCGACCCCTCTTTTTAAAAATTCAGATTTATTTATTTTTCTATAATTTTTTCCATTTTTTAAAAATATAATATTTTTTACCAAAATTCTCGTTTTACCCCTGCCTTCGTTAGGGCTTAATCTGACCTAATTTCTTCGTTTAGTGATCTTTTTAGGATTAGGTTTCTTCATATATTTATCTTTACTAATTTACAGTATATTGTTATCTTACAAACTTCTATACTGATATTGTCATTTTATATCCTATGTAAAATATTAAAAATGTTTACCCCATCAAGTTACTTTATGATTCTCAAATGCTTTTTAAACTTTTCTTCAAGTTATTTCCTCCGAAATAATTTATTAAATTCTCATAATTTAGGGATATCACTTCCATATTTTTCTCATAATTTTTCATGATCTTTCAAATATTTATCATAATACTTTTAGACTGCTTTTTATCACCATTATATCATTTTTAGTCATTCTCGTTCATCGATTTTCCCGTAACTTTTTCAACAATTTACTCTATAATTATAACAATTTTCTATAACAGTTTTATCTCATGAATTTACTTCATTAAAATATTCAATAATTTTCCCTTATCTCGTAAATTCCGATTTGCTAAAATCCGGTATTACATTTCTCTCCCCTTAAACAAAATTTCGCCTCAAAATTTAATCTATACTCACTAGACTACGGGCCATAAACTCGGGTACTTCTCCTTCATGTCACTCTCGGTTTCCCAAGTTGCCTCGTTTGATGACAAACCCTTCCGCACCACCTTCACTATCGGTATAGTTTTAGTCCTAAGCCGTTTCTCCCGGTGTTCGAGAATTTGCTCCGGCCGACTACAAAGGTGTTATCATGCCGTACTTCAACATCATCGTACTTTATGACATGATCTCGATCCGGGTAGGTATTTCTTCGCTTGACACGTGAAAAACATCGTGGAGATTACTCGTGTTCGGGGTAACGCTAGTTGATACGCAACGGTCCTCGCTCGGCTAACACTTCAATTGGTCCAACGTAACGCGACTAAGCTTCTTTCTCTTCGTTGTTCTCGCCGACACCGGTTCGGAGATAATTTCGTAAACACATGGTCTCCGACTTCAAACTTCAACGGTCTTCTCCTCTTATCTCGCATAGCTCTTCCGTCTTCATCGTGTGCAAAAGAAGAGTCTCTTCTTGATCGAGCGATCGCTCGGAGGTCTCTTTTAGCATATCCGGTCCAAGCAACCGCTTTTCGACGCATCCGTCCAAAGATAAAGGCGATTGGCACTTTCGCCCATACAAAGCCTCGAACGGGGCCATTTGTATGCTTGAATGATAACTATTGTTATACGCGAATTCCCGCTAGTGAGAGGTGTTCGTCCCAATTTCCTTTGAAATCCAGGGCACATGCTCGCAAAGATATCCTCCAAATACCCGTATCGTCCTTCTCCGATTGACCGTCGGTTTGAGGGTGATAAGCCGAACCGAACTTCAGCTTGGTACCCATTCCTTCATGTAGTGCTTGCCAAAAGCGGGATTGGAATCGAGTATCCCGATCGAGATAATACTCTTAGGGACTCCGTGCGCCTCACGATCTCTTTGATGTAGATTGCAGCCAATCGTTCGGAGAGTAGTGATGCTAATGGGTATGAAATGTGCCGACTTGGTTAATCGGTCAACGATCACCCAAATGGTATCGTGATGCCCGATCTTAGGTAGACCTACCACAAGATCCATGGTCACATTCTCCCATTTCCACTCCGGCGCTTCTAGTCCTTGCGTAAGACTGTGGGGTCGCCGGTGCTCAATCTTTACTTTCTGGCAAGTTAGACACCCAGCTACGTACTGAGTTACGTCTCTTTTCATTCCAGGCCACCAAACTTTGGTCTTCAAGTTCTGGTACATCTTGACCATTCCTAGATGCAGAGTGTACTTACTCTTATGAGCCTCATCCAAGATCTTCCGCTTCAGCCATCAACCGGCGGTATGTAAACGCGCCCTTGTGTCTCGACCAATCCACTCGATGAAAGGTCGTGGTCTTGGGTTTCACCTTGAGAGATCTTCTCCCGCATGGAGATTGCCCAATCATCTTGTCTCCGAGCTTCATCAACTTCATCTCTCGTGTCGTACTCCCTTGACTCACAAGAAGATTTGCAAGGTAGGCGTCACTTGGTGCGTTGAAATTCATGCAGATTTGGTTTGAAAGATTCAGTCTCTCGAAATCTTCAAGTAATTTCGCTCTTGTATCATCATGTATGACACTTGCACCTTCTTCCCGCTAGAGCATCTCGCAACGACGTTTGCTTTCCCCGGGTGATACTTGATCTCCAGTGTTGTAGTCTTTCAAAGAATTCCATCCAACGACGTTGCCTCATATTCAGTTCCCTTTGATCAAAGAGATACTTCAGTGCTCTTGTGGTCGCAGATAGTTCTACGGTCCGTACCGTACATGATAATGCCTCCATATCTTCAAAGCGAACACGATGGCAGCAAGCTCCAAATCGTGTGTAGGATAGTTCGACTCGTGCGGCTTCAGCTGACGAGAGGCATAACCCACCACTCTGCCCAATTGCATTAGGACACAGCCCAATCCTTGCCCACTGGCATCACTTTAGACAACATATATCTCATCAGGATTTGGGATTATCAATACTGGTGCTGTAGTCAACCTCTCCTCGCCTCTCGAAAGCTCTCCTCACGCCATCTCCCCATACAAAGGGTTGATTCTTCCTCGTAAGCTTTGTCAATGGTAGGGCAAGACGCGAGAAATCCCGTATAAATCTGCGGTAATATCCCGCTAGACCTAGAAAACTACGTATCTCCGTCATTGTCTCTGGCCTCTTCCACCCGAGAACCGTTTCCACTTTGCTCGGGTCAACAAAGAACTCCGCCGCTAGATATCACATGGCCCAAAAATCTCACTTCTGGCAGCCAAAATTCGTATTTGCTCAACTTTGCGTAGAGCTGCTTTTCTCTTAGTATGTTCAATACTAGGCGCAGATGTTCTTCATGCTCTTTTCTGTTCTTGGAATAGACGAGTATATCGTCAATGAACACCACCACAAACTGGTCTAGGTGTTGTCGGAAGATACGGTTCATGTAATCCATGAATACCGCAGTGCATTTGTTAATCCGAAGGGCATCACAAGGAATTCATAATGCCCATATCTCGGTTCTAAAAGCCGTTTTGGAAATATCATCGTCTTTGACTCGCAAATCGATGATATCCCGAACGCAAATCAATCTTTGAAAAGACAAAGGAACTCCGATAACTGATCCAAAAGATCATCAATCCGGGAAGTGGATATTTGTTTTTGACAGTCACTTTATTTAGTTCACGATAATCGATGCAGAGTCGAAAACTTCCATCTTTCTTTTTCACAAACAGCACTGGAGCTCCCTAGGGTGATACACTAGGTCGAATGAACCCCTTCTTCGAAGTTCTTCCACTGCTTTCTTCAACTCTTGCATTTCATTTGGAGCCATACGATACGGCGCTTTTGATATTGATCTCGTGCCGTGCATCAATTCAATATTGAACTCCACCTCTCGATAGAGGTAACTCAAAGAGATCCTCCGGAAATACATCGGGAAAATCATTCACCACAGGATATCCCGGAGTGAAAGTTCGCTTCGCTTTAACCGAAAAGAATACCATGTAGGCATGGCATCCCCTGCGTTTCACGCATCGATCAACTTCGTAGCGGAGAAAAGCTCAGCTCACATCAACCTTGTCTCCGGAAATGATATCTTCTTCTTGCCACAATCGATCATTGCACCGTTGGCGTTAGCCAATTCAGACCGAAAATGACGTCGATGCCGTGAAGAGGTAGACGGATGAGATCTACCTTGACACTCGTCCATCCACGTTAGCGATGCTTCATACACGCGTCGGGCTAAAGACTTTACACCCAAAGCGGTGTAGACACTACCAGATCAAAAGGTAAACTACAGGCATGCATTCCTAAACGACTTGCACAATCATAAGATATAAACGAATGACTAGCACCTGAATCATACAATGCTTGCAATTTATTCCCATTAAGATAGATGGTACCTTGGACCATTTCTAGAGACTGTCTGGCCTCGGTGTTTGTCAACGCAAAGATCCGGCCAGCGCTCCGAGGTCTCGCCTCGCGAAGCCTTCTCGTGGCAATCCCGCTAATGTGTCCAGTGCTTCGGCACCCGAAACAGACTTGTTTCCCATCACAATGGCTCCCGGACGGTACTTCTTGCATTTTGGACACGTCTCGGGATCCCGGCTGTTTGGGGTAATTCAATTGTCCAGTTTGGTAGGGTCTCTTGTTTCCGCCTCGGTTATCGCTCCAAGGCGCCTTCCTCTTCTCGTGAGAGGAGCCTCCGCGGTTAAACCCACCGCGGTTGCATTGTTTCCTTCTTGGCCTCGGAATTTGCGCAGCTTCTTTCAAATTGCGCTCACCAATCTGCAGATTCCACAAACTTGGGCCATTCTCGGAAATTGCCGCGATACTAGCCTCGCCCTTATGTCATATTTCAATCCCGGCCACTAGTCGATTCGCCTTCCAAATCTCATTTTTGTGGCCGTTTAGATATGATGAATAACGAGACAAAGTTGGTGAAACGGCGAAGTAATCGTCGAACGATTCTTCATTTCCCCGCCGGATGTGAAGAAATTCTTCTTCCTTAATCACCCGTACCGAGGAGGAAAATACTTGTTCGTTGAACTGCTCCAGAATGCCTCCCAAGTAACAGGCCTTGAAGGGTTGTGGAAACACTCTTCCACCACCCGCGGGCATCGCCTCTAGCTTGTAGATTGCCACCGAGCCTTCCGGTTTCCGGCACTCAATGACTTCGAATATCTTCTCCGCACTCGAAGTCAATCCTCGCCCAATTCACTCTTTCCCCGGAAACCGGGTGGTTTAAGCTTGCGTAACCGGTCAACCCAAACCTTTCCGTGGTTCTTTCTCTTCTTCCTTGTCGTGGAGGTGATCGGATCGATCGATTCATTTTCTTCATCGTTATGTTCATCGTTGTCCTCCTCATTCATTGTCATTGTCATTGTCATTGTCACTTTCCTCATCACGTTCTTCCTCGTGTTGTCGTGCTTCCAACTGCCTTTGGGCTTCTTCATCCCGTTGATGATGTTGCCTTGCCAAGAGTGCATCTATGAGAGCTCTCTCGCTTCTTCGAGAGTTCTTCTCGCTTCTTGCACTTCATTTTGGTCCGGCTGATTTGGTATATTTTGTTCGGGTATTTCGTCTGGTTGAGGTTGTCTCCTCCGCGTCTACCACGACCTCGACCTCGGCCGGCCCCTTGGTACACCGGTACCTCTCATAATGGCCATGTCTTATTCTTTTTCCTTTATTTATTTAACAAATATGTAAATATTAGAAATGACACAATGATTTTTACATTGAAACATATATATTCACATATATTCATTTCATAACATTTTACATATTAGTCGGTCTAGTCCTAGTACAAGTCATATATTACAACAAGTTACAACCCCTCTTTATTCAAACATATTTTACAATCTCCTGGGGTGCTTGGAGATACAAACTAAAATTTGGACTATACGCTCCGAACTTTACTCTATCCGTCACCGCTCCTCTTGGTGATCGAGAATTCGCTCGGTTTGACCACAAAGATCTTGTCATGTCGTACTTTGATATATAGTGTTTCCCGTGGCACCCATATACCGCGGTCAACACTAGATATCAAAATGTCTCCATGGCGCCCATACACCATGGTAACACAAGATACCTTAAATGTTTCCATGGCGCCCATACACCATGACAACACAAGATACCTCCTACTTAATGACACGGTCGCGGTCCGGTTGTAGTAACCAAGAGATATGCATTGGAAACTAAAATTTTCGCGGCAAGTAAGATAACTATTTATCAAACCATAGGGGAAAACGTTAGATTTAGGAAGACAATGATTAGTCTATCGCAGACTTTATCACACTAATACTACAAACGAACGGACACTCGTACTATTTCCCCTCGTTCATGATTTCGTTGATTCGGTCTACTTAGAAACGGGTACGGAATTTCGTATCGGGAGTTCCTCTACATGAGTCAAATACCGCATGTATCTATCCTTGTTGGTCTCGGAGTTTCATCCGGCGTGGCCTAGCTCCACATATAAGCTCGCGCTAGATGTAATAGTCGTCCAAAGACAAACCGACGATTATCGAATTACTCGAGTTATCGAGACCGATATCGAGTTATAAGAATTATCGTGGTCTCGATATCAAATATGAATATAGACGATGGATTTACCGATTCTCGGGTTAGAATGATGCACCGACAGAGGGTGGTACACCGTTCGAATGGTATACCACCCGATCGGTACACCGACTTAGGGCTATCTCGCACTCATTTTCAAAAATGTGCTCACAATTTAAAAGGCTTTTTGAACATAACTCCGTTATCCGAATGTAACGGCCGATAAGTGTCTATCATGGGGACCTCACCAACTCTATGGCGACCGATTGGCCACACCCACATAGACTAGCCTTAACCGTCCTACCATACTATCCGTAATAACATAGTCATATCAATGCCGGGACTACTGCTCTGATACCATAAATGTAACATCCCATTTGAAAACGGCGGAATATTTTTTTTTTTTTAAACGTTTCCAAATATTTCAAGCAGAGTAATCAGAGTAGAGCATTGGAGCGAAAGAGTAACTGATTCATAACAAACATCAACCATAGTGTAACATTGTAATGATTACAGTAATCCTAGAGTTTGAAATTGAATAACTGAAAGCGGTAAAGATAGATAAGTCTCTGGCTGCACGTCTACTGATGCTTGCCTCGATCTTCGATCCGTATTCCTCCGGATCCTGATGCTATAGCTGAGATTCAATTCACCGCATTGAATCTCGTGTAACGGTTAATCTCAAACCCAAACAATACAAAGATACGATAATGTATATTCTAGACAATACAACAAGATATCACTACATAAGCATACAACAAATGCATGATCATTATGCCGACAAAACATAAGCATTACGCAGCAATATGTAAAGCCCCACAATGTAAAACAACAATAACAAACTTGCACTATTCACCAAAGCTGCCACGATACCACTCGTGTTCTCGCCGCTAGAAAAACATACGGTGTTATCATGACTATAACCCGTAAAACTGTTCGTATATCGGTCTACGAACGTATCTATCACACATATATGCATTTAAGCAAGTACAAGATTAGTGTTACAAGACGCGTCCGTACCTTCGTTGACGACGTTAGGTACTTCGCGCGAAAAAACGTACTTTTTTTTACTAAAAACGTGAAATGTTCGACAACGCACGTCGGGCAACAGAACGGCAAAGAAATCGAGTTTCGATGCCCTATAGGAGTAATACCACTTTCATTAGTGATTTGACATCATAACTCGGCATTTTAGGTAAAAATTACCATTTTGCCCTTCTACCCCTAATTTGGCGGAATTTCGCGTAACTTCGTTACTTTGACCGTATTCCATTTCAAAATTATCCCCACTATGTTTTTACCTCGTCAGCATCTTTCAATGCAATGAGGCATAAAAACAAGCATAGGAACAAATTCTCAAACTTCCTAGATCAAAACAACAAGCTTCTACTATAACTACCGAAAGAACTACTAAACTAAAAACTAAGGACAAAAGAACTTACTCGAGAGCTAAGGCAAAATTTTTCCAGAGCTTCTCTCTCTAGAACCTCTCTCTAGGATTCGAATTTGGTGTGAAGAATGAGAGCAAGAGGGCTTGCTATTTATAGGGAAAAATAGGGACAAGGTGGGAATTTCCACAAAAGTCTTCGATCGGATTCCGACCGTTGGATCGCATTTTTGAGGAGGAAAACACTCTTGGCCATCCATGGTCAAGATCGAAATCTAAGAGCCCAAAAGTCAAAGGATGAGTTGTCATCCATGATGGCTTGCTTTATGGCCTCCTACCCGATAAAGCTACCCGACGGTGTCCGTTTCGCGCGATTTCGCAAAACTCAAAAATGCGGACATGTAACTTTGAAGATCTTTTCATCCTCTTTCATATTATCTATTTGGATCCTCTTTTTGATCATATCCAGGTATTCTCCTAAGGCATTGGAAGATATTCGACAAACGCGTCCGGTTACTACTTTAAATCGCTTCCGATAGAACCAACTTCTCGACAATAATTCGTCGAATCGTAAAACGTCCAAAGGGTTGCCTAACTTAATCCCGTGTTTGAAAACACGCAATTGTTTCTATAGGTTCTCACTTTGCCTATCCGGCTCTACTCTATCTCGATCAACCTTTCCGTCTTATTAGGAATTAGGGTTTTCTTTATGAATCGACGTCCTGGTAAATTCTTTCTTCGGGTAAAAATTCACTTGTTCTTAATTTGATCAGTCTGAAAAGACTTTTACCTCTGGTTTACCTGTAGAATTTATTTCTAACTTTTCCCTGGGCCTCGCCTATAAGCCGACTCACCGCATTATATTATTATTTTATTCTAATTACCATTTTAATTATTTAAACAATTCTTTTTAATTAAAAATAACCATAATTTCGACCCCTCTTTTAAAAATTCAGATTTATTTATTTTTCTATAATTTTTTCCATTTTTTAAAATATAATATTTTTTACCAAAATTCCGCTTTACCCCTACCTTCGTTAGGGCTTAATCGACCTAATTTCTTCGTTTAGTGATCTTTTTAGGATTAGGTTTCTTCATATATTTATCTTTACTAATTTACAGTATATTGTTATCTTACAAACTTCTATACCGATATTGTCATTTTATATCCTGTAAAATATTAAAAATGTTTACCCCATCGTTTACTTTATGATTCTCAAATGCTTTTTAAACTTTTCTTCAAGTTATTTCCTCTGAAATAATTTATTAAATTCTCATAATTTAGGGATATCACTTCCATATTTTTCTCATAATTTTTCATGATCTTTCAAAGCATTTATCATAATACTTTTAGACCGCTTTTATCACCATTATATCATTTTTAGTCATTCTGTTTCATCAGATTTTCCTGTAACTTTTTCAACAATTTACTCTATAATTATAACAATTTTCTATAACAGTTTTATCTCATGAATTTACTTCATTAAAATATTCAATAATTTTCCCTTATCTTAGAAATTCCAGATTTGCTAAAATCCGGTATTACAATATGCTCTTAAATCTATATTACAAGTCTTTGTGTAGAATCTCCTCTCAAGTTACAACCTTTAGATCTACAAGAAATAAGAGAGGATTAATCCAAGAATCATGTCATAAACAAGAGCAAAAGATTATATAATTTATGTACTTGCACTTGTGAAAGTCTTTGCCTCTCTTTTGCTTTCCAACTTTTCGACCTCCCCCTTAAATAGCATCAAACACATTGATTCTTCAATACTTAAAGCTTACAAGAAGAAGAGAAATAGAAACCTAGATCACAACAACTCACCTTAGTTTTCTTGTTGTTCCCTCTCTTCTTCCTTCTTTCTTCCTAATTTTGGTGCTCCTCTTTTCCTTGGTGTTCTTGAACGAAATTCACATGGCAAGAGGGGTGGAATTGTATTTTATAATTGTTAGAAAATGACCTAAAAGTCCCTCTTGTCAATTGTCCTTTTTACCCTTGCTTGTAGGTCTCTCCTGGTTTGTCTTATGATTTTTCCTCTCTTCCCTTTGTGCTGGCCGAAACTTGTCCCTTCTCTATTCTTTATTTTACCTTGCTTTTATGGTGAATTTTTAGTCTACTTGTCTCCTTCTCATGGTCCCAAATATTATGGTTGGAAAGAAGGTGATATCATCCATTTTACCTCTTCATTCCATGCCTTGTTGGCCTCTTTATTTTCACAAGTTTCACCTACCATTGACATGTGGCATGTTTTACTTCAAATATCATTTATCCTGCTTCTCTTGCATTGTTGGCCAAATTATACACCATGTATCTCTGGTTCATTATTTACTTTCAAGACTTGTCACCTTCCTTACCTTACACTTGGCACAATTCATGTTCATTCTCTTAATCGTGTATTGTTGGCTAAACTATATAGCCTTTAAAATAATGGCTTATTCAAGAAACCATGAATCATCTTTTTTTCCATTTTAAATATATGCATATGTGTCCTTGGTTGGTGAAATATATGGCCATAATATAGCATATGTATCTTCTTTTACAATTAAATATTTCATTCTCCCTTTTCTTGTTCCACATGGCCGAAATATGGCCTTACTTGGGAGCCTCCAATGTTGCATTTTATTAGCCTTTGATATATGTCTATATGAAATATATATAGCTATTTCTTATCCATAATCCAATATCATAATTATTCCTCTTTTTGCCCGAAATTATAACCCCAATTTGTCAATGGAATATTAATCCCATATAATATTTTCAAAATTTAATATCACACTTCCTGAACTGGGTTTAGTTGTCTGCATAATATAGGCTTATCTTTAAATTCCTCGGCCCAAAATTTAGAATATTACAGATTTCATTATATTGCTTATTTAGATTGGATCAAACCGGATCGGATTGGAGCAAACTAGACTGGACCACCGTGTTTTTACCCACCCCAACCCCATCCTGGTGCCCTTACGTGTTCCTTTGCCTGCATTACACACACACACACACACACACACATCATTAAAACTAATAATAAATTCAATAAAATTTTAAAAATATTTATATATTTATAATTAATTAATTACAAATTCAATTTTAAATCTTTAATAAATCTTATTATAAGTATATTATTAGACAATTTTCTTAATACTGAATTATATTTATAATTAAAATCATTTAAAAACTAATAATTCAATATTATAAATATTTATTTTTAGATGAATTATAAATATAAGATTAATAAATAATAATTTATTCTTAATTTAAATTAAATAATAACTAATATAATAATGTTATAAATATTATTTTAGTAGAAAATGTTAAATATAAAATTAATAACTAATAATATAATTGTAATAATTAATATTAAATAAAATAAATGAGTAACTAATATTTAATGTGTTAAATATTTTTTTATAAATTTATGAATATAATATTAATAAGTAATGATATAATATTAAGTAGTAATAATATTTTTGTTTTTAATATAAAAATTTAATACTTTTTAAATTTTTACCATGGAATTAGCCACAAAATTTGTGACAGAGGTCAGTGGGTACTTTAGCCATAGAAAACAAATTCCTTGCAAATTCCATCAGAAATTGAGTGTTTTTGTAGTGTTAAAGATATAACCAATATATGATAATACGAGTATATTTTTATATGACTAAATTTGTCTAAAACAAATATTATCATTATCATATAATATTTTTTTTATATAACCAACATCCATCCAAAAAAGATATTAGTTATATCCTTACTTAAAATATTAGATATCCTGGTAATATATATATATATATATATATATATATATATATATATATATATATATATATATATATGGAAAAGTATTTCTCGATCCACCGGAGATAAGTTTATCTCCAATGACCCTTAAAACTACGTCGTTTTGAATTAATGAAGGGTGTGTTTGTAATTTTAGGTGAATTAATGAAGAGTGTTTCAGTAAAATTTATATGATAAAAAAGTAAACAAAATTACAGAAACACTTTTCATTAATCCAAAACGACGTAGTTTTGAGAGTCATTGGAGATAACTTGTCTCCAATTACTGGAGAAATCCTTTACCCATATATATATATATATGAAACTAATAACAACATGATTTTAGGACGGGACAAAGCCCGTCCCATGTCCCTTCCCATCTCGAATTTTTTATTATATATATAGAGATATATTATATTTATTATTTTTTAATTAAAAAATTCAAGACGAGATTGTCCCATCCCAAAATGACCGGGATTAGAATGGGACAGAAGTGAACACCCATAGGAATAATCACAAGAGGAAAGAGTTGTGGAGTGAAAGTCCATGGTAGTGGTAGAGGACAAGACCTGTAGCGCCAAAACAAAACTTACGGAAAAAAGAGTATAAGAACCACTAAAGAGGCTTGAAAAACACTTGAGAAGGAGTTTAAAGAGTTGTGTCAAATAGATTTTTTTTAGAATCCTACATTTTTATTACAGAATACTTAACCATTCTTGGTGAAGAACACTAACGTATTGTTAAATATTTTTTAAAAGAATCCCACTTTTTATATTTGATATTTTTCAAAATCTCTCCTTTGTTCAAATTTTAGAATACTTAACTATTCTTGGTGAAGAAACGTAATGTATGGTTACAATACTTTACTATTCTTAATGAAGAACCTTAATGTATTGTAATTTTTTTTTAATCTCGTCTTTTTATATTTGATATCTTTTTAAATCCCACCTTTATTATATTAAAGAATGCTTAAGGATTTTTTGTGAAGAACCACAAAATATTGTAAAAGTTTCTTTAGGATCCTATGCTTCCTTATATATGATATATATATCTTTCAAAATCCCATTTTTAATTATACTAAGAGATACTTAATGGTTTTTTGTGAAGAACCGTAATGTATTGTTAAATTATATTTTTCAGATCCCGCTCCTTATATATGATATCTTTTAGAATCCTGCCTTTATTTAATTAAATAATATCTAATTAACGGTTATTTGTGAGGAAACATAATGTATTGTCAAATATTTTTTTATTGTTAAGTATTCTTGAAAAATATATAACAGTTCATTGTAAAGAATTGTCAAATGTTATCAAATAATTTTTTTTCTTCAAAATCTTGCATTCTTATATATGACAATTGCCATTTTTAACTATTAAGTATTCTTAAAAGGGATATGATATTGTCACTACCAATTTTATGTCACTACCAAGTCACTACCACTTTTTCACCATTAGATCAGAATCTCAATAGGAGAGAGAAATGATAAAGGTAGATGAGATTATGATCTAACGGTGAAAAAATGATAGTGACTTGGTAGTGACATAAAATTGGTAGTGATAATATCCTATCCCTTCTTTAAAAAAATAAGTAATTAGAAATCGTACTTTATGGTTAATAATTATTACCATTGTATATTTGTTTTTGCTGAGATAAAGTTGTGAAGACAAACCTTTGAAAATTGTTTGAAACCCTAAAATTTGAATTCTCTCTTCTCTGTCTCATGACCCTCCTTCATCTCTTTCTCGCCGGCGGCTTGTGGCATCATTACAAGCCACCGGCGAGTATCATTCTATGCCACAACTACGTCAGAGTGGTAGATCGATTCCCAAATCTTTGATTTGTGGCCTTCTCCCTCTAATTTCTGGTGGTTGTGGACTTCTATCGTCCTTGTGGTGAGTTTTTTCCTCTTTTTCTTCAAACCTGTTCGACGGTGAGAGCTATATGTCTTTTGTTTCTTTTTATGTGGTGATGGGTTTTGTGATGGTGTTCTTGCTTTCTCATGAAATAACCAGATCTGTGAGATCTGAGTATAAATTCTCTTGGTTGGATGGTTGTTTGAACGTTATTAGATTTGACTATCACCTGGTGGCACAGATCTACGTTATTGGGGGAAGATTTCAAGAGGTGTTGTTCAATGTGTGGTCGAGGTCACCATATTTGCTTGAACGGAGGAGCAGAAGTGTTCTTCAGGATATCATGAGTTTTCTTCCTTTTGAGGTTGGGTTTTCCTTGATATTTACCCTAAGTCGGGGTATATGTGCAACTGCTTTAATTGCAGCTAATGCTTATAAGGAGGTGTGCTCGTTAGGGTGAGTTTTACAACCAACACTTTCTTTCATGTCACTTCTAACCTTAGATATCGAGGAGACCAGTTTTGTCCATGCTTCTACTTCTATTCTTAAATCTTTAATGTACGACGATTGACTATTTTTGTATTAGGCTTATTTTGCTGTATTTGATTTGGCTTTATTTGTATTTCATATTCAGTTTGTTTTCATATATTGCACCGTTTTGCAGTAATAGTATAAATAGCATTTGACCCAAAAAAAAAAAGACAAACCTTTAAAAGTGTTACATGACGGTTTCTTTGTAAAAACCATCATATTTGTTAGTAAATACATGCCATTTAATAATTACAATCGTTATATTTTTGTTTTCATGAATTTTGCCTCTCAATACTTAATAGTGCACATAATTAACGGTTAGGTTTTAGTGTTATGTATTCTTGCGCGACATCTGCCTTCACATATATAACATTTATTCGTTGTAACCGTTATTTATTAAGAGTTATATATGCGAATCTAAAGTATTTTTCTCTCCTCAAAAACCTTATTTAATAGGGGTAAAGTTGGAAACTTTTTTACTTTAAGATAGATTTAATGAGTTAAATATTTTTTCTTGATTTTTTTTTTTGTGTGCCCAGACTGCTTTTTCTTTATTCCATTTAAGTGATTGATTGCAAGTGAGATGATGTATATATTAAAAAAAATGAGTTGAAAGCTAGTCAATTACATATTCATTTGGTTCTATATATCAAGTAGAGATAGAATGATTATTCTGGTTCTATTTATAAGTCACATTATTACATTTTTCATATGAACATGCAATTTTACCCTTTTATGTATATTATGTTGGCTATGTTTTCATAAGGTATATTGCATATTAAATAGGGATAAAACTGACAAGTTGTTAAATTTTAAGACAAAGCTAATGAGTTTTAGGGTTTTTCATGGTATATGTGAAATATATTAGAAATAAATTGTAAATAGAATCATCATTAAAAAATTCCAACAGTTTTCACCGTTATCTTTATTAATTATAATAAATTGTAACATCATATTATTTTTTTTAAATTTCAAACTAATGGTATATATATGGTAAAAATACTTAATATAATAAATATCTTTCAACTTATATTTATTTTAAAAATATGTTTTTTTTGGAATTTTTAAATATATATTAACAACTTATAAGGATAAGAAGGAGTAGGTGATAGCAAAGATGCAAACCAAATCACTTTGGAGTGATGATAATTTATATTTTAGAAAAAAATTAGAAATTTTTCAATTTTTTTAATATAAAAAGCATCTCAACTCAATACAATATTTGGAGTTTTAAATCATCAACCATATTATTAAAATATAACATTAACACATAGATAAATGGAACCCAAAACTGTTGGTTGATGTGGTAAGAGGCCTTACACCGATAAGGATGAGAATACAAGTTTAAATCCCAAAAGCGTACTTATTAGGAGAGTTGAGAACCTTTGCCCTATCAACCTCGAGACCGTTAGTCAAATTTAAAAAAAAAAAACACACACACACACAAAGATAAACGGAGCACTTACCACAAATCAAGCCTTCTAATAATGATAAGAGGGAGTAGGTGATATCAGCAAACCAAATTACTCTGAAGTGATGATAATTTGTTTTTTTAGAAAAAAAAGACACTTTTTCAAATTTTTTTAATAAAAAAAGGATCTTAACTCAATAAATATGTTTTGTTTTATCAGTGTATATTTAGAGTTTTAAAACATCAACCATATATTATCAAAATAAAACATTAACACAGATAAACGGAGCACTTATAATTACCACAAATCATGCCTTCTATACTCCACAATAATCTCTAATATTTTGAAATTTAAACACAGTTAGTAATATTGAATTACTATTATTTTATATTCTATTGCAACTTTTCTTGAGTAAATTTTTTTTTTTTTGACACATCTATCCTACCCTTCACCATAGGAGGGGACCACTCACACACACAACCCTGGTTTCACGTCTTCTTTTCCCATATTTGTTTGTTTGATTTCTACTTTTGACTTATTAAGTAGAAGACTACCTCAGGTCTACCGCAATGAATGCCACCAGGACTACACCCACTAGCTAGTGCCCTTGCCATTGTGTAATATTGTGCCATTATCAATATTGAAGGTATTATTGTGGTCCGTATGCCAATATGTAATCATTATTGTCACCAATACCACTGCGATAATATCAACCATGATGGCTTCAGCACTAAATTCTCCTGCAATCTAGTACATCTTTCAACTCCTCAGTAATGCTATTTAGATTTTGTTGGTCACAGCACCTGTAAAAAAACTAGTTAATCCGAATTATGTCTAAGAACATTATTCTTAAAAGTTATTCCATAACTACCAGCAAAAGAAGATGTGATACTTCAAAAGATAAAACAGATCCCTTCTATAAGAACAAAGTGAGCGGAATAATGAATTATTTAATAGTAGAAGATAGCGTGTAGAGAAATCTTTAAAGGAACAAGAGAGGTTCTCGACAACCCAAAAATGAGGTATTAAACCTCTCACTGAAACACTTTATATAGGCCTCAAATTCTAAAGGGTTAAGTAGTAAATCCATCATGGAAGTATATGCTAAAGAGTAATGTTGCCATGGAAGTTTTTTCAGGTTCAATGCCTCTCCAAAAATTTTAAAACGTAGCAATGTTACCCGATACAGTTAAAAAACTCACATTGACTGTTAAAAAATTGACATTTGCCAATAACTTTTTAACGAAAAAGGACAATATTGCTACGTTTTAAAATTTCTGAAGTGACATTGAACCTAATTTTTTTTCAAGGCAACATTATTGCTTCTAGACGTATACTTTCGGGACAGATTTGCTACTTAACCTAATTCTTCTCATACCCCTTATAATTACGACATTTATTAGAGTATTACAACGAAGTTCAGTGAGCAACACATGTATAGAATAATATACTGATAATAAATTACAGTTGGTTACAAACATGATTAAACTATAGAGTTTACAATACATTGATCCCAAAACAATAACGTCGTAATATTACCTTAACTAAATACTCCAAAATTACTTTAACACTTCATACTCTACATTTCTATCTAAAATCTCAATTTGCAACCATTACATTTCTACATCTGTTGCCTCTCCTTTGGAGCTTTTCTTGCCACCTTGACCATGTCCAACCTCTCTAGGTATGTTTGAGAGTTCATAGGTAGTAATAGGGCCTGAAATCCCGAAGGATCCTAGAGTAACAAATTAAATCTCACAAGCAAAGTATAAACCCTATATGACAGTTAATCATAAACATAAACAGTTCACAACAACATGTATAAAGGTAGATCTAATGGCCTAAGTTAATTACATGAATTAACCAATAGGAAGCCTTGAGCATAGGATATTTTGAAACATGAATCAAACACAATCCAAGAGTGCATGGAGAGGGGGAGTGCCACGGTTTCAAATAGGAAGGGAGGAAGCTTCTTGGTTAATATCTAGATATTAACTTCATATATAAGAGCACATGTTAGAATTAAAGTCAAGATTAAGGTACAAAGTGTAAGTGATATTTTGAGAAAATGGAAGAGGATAGAATGGAGAGAGGGGGGGGGGGGGGGCGGTTTGCATGGATTTAAGGTGGAGATTGGAGTTTTAAAATTAACCTAGATCCAAAGGTGGAAATGCAAGGAAAGCTAGGTTTGAAAAATTCACAAAAATGCCATGACAAAATTCTATAAATAGGCACCTTAGATTCATTCATTCTTCACACCAAAACAAGCAAGAGCAATCTGAAAATAGAGAGTAGTGAGAGCTAGTGAGGAGCAAGAAGGAAGGAGTAGCAAAGTCTTCAAGGGTAAATTCTCTAGTTCTTAAGTTTTAGCTTTTAAATTCATAGTAGTTTATGCTTTGATCTTAAATTCCAAAAAGCAATTTTATTTTCATGTTTTTATGGTTAAAAATGGCTTTATTTCGAAAATTTGATGGAAAACATGTTGGATCAAAAATTTTGGAAGTTGAAGATCAAAGTAACGAAGTTCTGGCGAAAATTGTTCGGTTAGGAATTTCTGGAGTTATTTTTGTAAAAGCCATGATCTTATGTTGAAGATGAAGTTATTAAAATCTGAAACTTTTCATGGTTAAAGTAGACATATAGGGCTTTCCAAATATACATAGAGTGTGTCATTTTGAATTTTTTGCAAGAAGATAAAAATTCTCAAAGAAAGGCTACGTTTTTCTGGAATGTTTTCTGGGCAGAGTTTTCAAAATGAAAACTGGGAATTTATTTATGAATCTGGGTGAAAACAGATATTTTTCCCTAAAACTAGACATCCTAAGGATTCCAAGGAATTTTACGTATCCTCGTTTTGATTTTTTTGGAATTAGTTATGATTTTTCAAAATTGGCGGAAATTCTGCCCAGAATTCTGAGATTAGCGTTTTTTGAGAAATAAAGGGGTATAAATGAAATAATAGATCCACCAAGGGTAAAATGGTCAGAAATGGCTAAAGTATATCTTAGGATATCATTTACAAGGGAATAATGCGATATTACTATTATAGACTATCCGAGAACGCATACTGACCGACGTACGTACCGCTATCACTGACTCAGGTACGGACGCGTACTGTAACACTAACTCTAATGCTTATTGTATGCTTATATGTGATAGATGATTTCATAGACTGAGACTCTGTCTTAGATCACTGTTTATACATTCAGCTTTACACGGGTTATAGTCTTGATAATACTGTTAAGTTTTCCTAGCGCTGAGGACACGAGCAGCTGTCGTGGCACTGGATAGTGTAGACATGTGTGTGACTTTACATCTGCTGTGTGCTTATGTACTGTTGTTGTGTTAATCTTGCATCTGCTGTGTGCTTATGTATTGATTACTGCTGTAATGTTATGAATGTCTGTCATACATATACTGTCATATTTAAGCATAAGGTTAACCGTTACCTGAGGTCCGATGGGCATTGGACCTCGCCTTCTAAATAGCTTCGTGGTCGTGGACCAAGGGCCGAAGATAAGGGCAATCAGCACGCTTAGAGTCCCGGCCGGAGATTTTCATTTTGATATGTACTACTTTTGAAATACTCTGATGACTATATCGCTACTATAATTAGCAAACACACTATAGTTGACATTTTAAAGGTTTATCAGATACTCACTTGCTCCGATGCTCTACTATGACAAAAAAAATTGGCTTTTCAAAAACGGGGTGTTACATGACGGGTTGCTCTTACTCTGGGTTAAATTCTGGTCAACCACACCGGAGTGTATAGTTCATGGATGGTCTCGGACATATATTTTGTGCAATAAATTTTTGACTTTGGCCAGGTCATTTAATAGAACTTTGAATACAAATTCAAGTTCATAAGATGTAGCGAAGGCAATGTGAAAGTCTAGCTCAGGAGAGTATTCGGGTTCGACAAGCAATAAGTAGACGTTCAAGGCGCGCAAAAAGTAAGTGTGTTTCATTCACTTTAAATTATTTACATAATACGGTGTGTGGATTACAGGAATGCAAACCGAGTTATTAACCCAAGAGAAGATTACGAAAAGGGGTTTCAATATCCCAAGCAAGGAAATTGAAACAATACTGGAATCTTGGCCCTCAGGAAGATGGAGTCCATGTATCAGGTTGAACCTCTTCATTTTCATCCTCATCCTAATATCCCTCCAATTGACTTTCGAAGGCATCACCGGGAGAAGGAAAGAGCGGGACTATTTGGCCATCTTTGACAAAAGACATACAATCCATCCCGAAGGTGTCAGGACTAATGTCGGGATTCAAAATCTGGATTTGCTCTAGGGCATTTTCAAAAGATTCCCCGACAGACTTCTTTATGGCTGCATTTTTTATAGCAATAACGGCATGGGCAGATTCCAAGGCGGAACGAAGGACATTCAACTCTGTAAGATATTCTTTTTCCTCTGACCGGGATTGCTCCAGAGCTTTCTTATCCAGGCCTGGTGGAGCTGGTGCAACTTCGAAGTCGCTTTGTTCAGGTCCTCTCTCCCTTTCTCCAGGTCCTCTCTGACCTTTCGCAGCTTATCTCCCATGTTGTCCCTTGTTGTCTCGGCCTTTTACACCTGTGTTTGGGCATCATCCTTGACAGTCGATATCAACTCTTGAGTTTCGCGTATATGATCCTGGGTTTCCAACTTGACCTTCTTCAATTCAACTACTGCGTTAGCATATCTCGTGTTCATCATGGTCAAAGTTCAGGCTAATCCAGTAGCTTTCAACGCATAATGCTCTATGTTTTCCATCTCCTGTAGCTCGACAGTATCATACTTCGACGGTTCAGGAAATCACTCTAGGGGACTGATAGCGTCACTCAGCTGAATAGGTACCCCTTCTCTTCAGATAACAACATAGGAGAGTTCCGAGACTGATGGAGGCAGAGGAAGACTTGGAGAAGGAGAAGCGACATGAATTTCTGTAGAGTGAGAGAAAGCGAGAGTATGGTGATCTAGGGTCCAGTACAGGGGAAATCTTTCCTTCACCTCCCCAGACTCAAAGGCTTGAAGGAACCAAGGCTGTTACTTGGGCACGGCAACCACCTTAAAAAAAGAGGATTTAAAGTTTTTGAATAAGTCAGTAAAAGGCTTGAAAAGACTACGGTGGCGAGCACTTCGGAGTGAGGTCCAGCCTTTCTTAGATGGAGCATTATCACCGACATCTTTTTTAGCTTTTTTATCAGTACGAGCTTCATGGATGGAATAAAAGTGAAAGAAAACTGGAAAGGTGTAAGTTAGATTCTTACTTTTGCAGAAATTCTCAAAAGCAATGGCGAAGACCCACCTGTTGGGATGAAGTTGGGAGGGAGCAAGACGTAAATGGTTTAGAAGATGGATTTGGAATTCGGTAAACGGGAAGCGGATACTGAGCCGAGATATGCAATCTCGGTAGAAGAAAATGAAATGGGGGTCATCATCTCTTGCCCGACAGTCGGATACAGATTCAAAAAGGATGGGGAGGCGAAAGACATGGTCTTTTGTATCGCGGAGACCTAGCCCGGAAACTTCCTCAACAGTCATTATACTCTTGATACGTATCAGCTCCTCGATAACCCATGGGTCTGGTGACTTGGAAGTATCTGAAGAACTAATAAGGCTTGATTCCCTAGTAGTGGATAGCTCGGTATGATATGAAGGTGGGCCCATCTATACCTATAAATAAAAAAGTAAGATTCATAAACAAGAAGTATACCTCGATCAAAAGAGCTGCAATGCAAAAAATCAAAAGACGACAGTCCGAAATGATTCAAGTTGATAGAGGCCGGGATAACTTGCGAAATATATTTGTGATGGAAGGTGGCCAAAACCGATTCAGCTTCTCTCTCATGACCTTCATGGGCGAGGTCAATGTTTTTATAGCAGCAATCATCGTAGGGGTCAAAGGAGTTCCCCGGATGCGACGTTGGTTTTGCTCAGTTTATGTCTGGAACAGGAATGTGAGGGGCTAGGTTAGGGGTGCTATGGCCTAGGCCTCGACTTGAAAATGGATGGGAAGAAGACCCTAGTTTTAAACCGTGGGACACACGTGGTAGCGTTCGGGCCCTCTTTCTACTCTCACTACCCTGAGGTTTATGAAACAAGGCTTCTTGTTTCTCTTCCTCGGTACGAGCTATGGACCAGAACCAATATTTTTTTTCCGGAAGAAAGTGTTTAAACTATTTCTCTATCCTCTTTTGGGATTAGTTTACTATACATATCTAAAGGTAGAGGGTCCATGAAGACTCTAGAAAAAAGAAATGAAAGTAGAAACTTCATTGGGATGGCTCAGAACCAAGGTTTCAACTTTTTGCATTCAGCGATGAATTACTTATAAGGTCATCACCGCCACCCAACACAAACAAGTTTGAGTAAAAAGGGAAAAAAAGGGATGAGCATTATACTGGAAGTTCAAAGAGGCTACCTAGAAGACCCAGGAACCCTAGTTACGTACCCAGAAAACTAAAAGATGAGGTTTGGTGAAAATCAGGAAGGTAAGAACAACAGAAGACTAGATAAAGCAAGACGAAAGTAAAAGAGAATTAGGAAGCAGAGGGAATACTTGATTCTAGAAAGGTTGCGAGAAACTGGAAATCACAGGCGGTAGTATGGAAAGAAGAAGGCTTTGTGGGAAGAAGAGTTTTCTGGCAAGACAAAGCGAGCGTTTGATGAGAAGTGTTGAACAGAGGCGGAAAAGGTGAATTTATAAACATTTTGAATCCAAAAAGTCAAGGGTAGTGAAGTCAATTCTCACTGAGAATCAAAATTGGAAAACCTAAAAGTGCAATAATGATTGTTATGAAATGACGTGCACATTTAATGCGCACAGATTTCAAGGACGGCGCTCGTGGCTAGTACGCGGGAAATGGTGGCCTTACGCCATGATGTCAGCGGCATAGGCAAATGGAATCCATTTGTATTCTAGTCTTTCATGACACCCCTGATTGGGGGCAACATGTGGTGGGAATATACAAATCTGGCAATTTGAAGGTGCAAATGAAATCCCGGTTATGATGAAAGCAAGGGAGTTTGTCAAAGAAAATTAACTTGACATGCATGTTCGAGGGCAAGCTGCAAGTGAGTCAGGAATTCGACAATTCTCCAGGTTCAAGTGAGTGAAAGTCACGAAAGGCAGGCTAAGTAAGTTGGACATAAAGTTTGGGTTAAGCAGTCAGTTAATCTTGGTAGCTCAGAGCCCTGAACTACTGAGCTTGGGGCAACTGTTATGGACTCATGTATTGGGCCCAATTGTTAGGCAGCCCAACAAGTATACTTTATGGCAAAATCCCTCCATAATCAGGAAAACGCTAATTGCCCCATAATCCCGGCTATAACCATGGAAAGTATAGGTAGTGGAGCAGGCACGAGAGGCTGGAGGTGCACATGGTTCAAGGACCGAAACCCTAGAGGTAATCTCTATAAATAGAAGATTAACCTCACAGGTGCACATTCTTTATTCATCCTATTTACTATTCGGTCTCACTGTGCATACACCCCACCCCTTTCTGCCTAATGTCATATTTGTGTACCACAATGATCCATTGATACTCTTCGATATCTTCCTCATAAATACCTAGGAGCAATCATCCTCTCTTTGATATCTGCTTAATAGACATCTTGGAGAGATTACCCGACCCTATATAAATCACCAACTAGCCCATCGAGGTTAGACATTTGTGTTCTTTCATAGAACATAAATTAAGGTATGTTTTTCCTTAAATTTATTTTAGGAAAAGATTAAGGAACATTCATAAAGGAAAATTTCAGGCCTAAACATTTATGGAATTGATTAATAAAGAAAATGAATCCTTATATGGAATTAAGGATTTAATGTTATCATTATTCCAATACTTCCAATTAATTGAGTTAAGTACCTAATTGCAAATAAAGGTTTGGAAGAGGATCAATTAGGTATTAAAATGGGCTTCATAACACAATATTCACCATAAGCCCAATTGTGTATAATACCAGCCCATTATCCCATTAACTCCCTCAGCTAAAGCACGTGTCAGTGGAGAGTTGTCAGCAAAAAGTCATTAGCCATACTTCTTCAGCGTGATTAACTCATTCTCTGATCACGCAAGATTAGAAGCACCATACTCTTCCAGCAGTTTACACGCTCACGACAACAGACTCTCCATACTTTCTTATTTAAGCATTGTTCCTTGATCTTCATTCATTCACTTTGCTGAGCTCAAGTGAAACTGAGAGCAAGAGAGAAACGTGAGAAAGGGGGAGAGAGAGGAAGAGAGAGAGAGAGAGAGAGAGAGAGAGAGAGAGAGAGAGAGAGAGAGAGCCATGGCTGGAGAAAAACGAAGGAGCTGATCGTGAAGCTCCAGGAATCAACTAAGGTGAGTTCCTTAAGCATTATCCTTCTTATTTTTGTGGCTTTAATCTGCTGCAAGTGGTTTAGTCAGAAGAAAAACGTGACCGTACTCTGTTTTTCTTGTCTGAAACAAAGAATCTTGTGTGTTTCTTTTTCATAGTCAAACGTTTGAGTTTTTCCACAAAAGTTTTACAGTAGATAGTAGAATCAATAAGGTTTAAAATGAACAAAAGAACAGTCAAAATGGACGTGTAGATTGAGAGTTATGATTTTTCAAAGTTTGACAGCAAAACTGGAAAATGTCTTTTTCCAGAAATGAACAATGATTTTTATGTTAAGTTTTGAAATAATAAATGATTGAATTTTGTCATGACTTTTTCCAGAAATAAAGTGGGCACAACAAGGTTTAATTTGATAGGTCACATGCCTTATTCGGAGTTGTATCTAGAGAGATGCGAATTTTTGATATTGACCCTATTAAATCTAGAATTTTTCTAGACTTATGTTGAAGTATATATATATATATATATGGCGCTGAATGTGTTTGAGTGTAGGGAAAAACTTGATATCAACTCGGATCCCGGACACCTTACCCCTCCACCATTAACCCTCAACCACTAATCCCAACATCCCATCCCAACAACCCTATCCCGGATCCCAACACCCTATCCCGGATTCCATCACCCCATCCCAACATCCCGGATCCCAGCACCTTATCGTGGATCTCAGTACCCCCATCCCTATCTCGGATTCTAGCAACCCTATCCCGGATCCTAGCAACCCCATCCTGGATCCGAACACCCTATCCCAGATTCCAGCACCCAATCCCAACATCCCATCCCAGCAACCCTATCCCAGATCCCAACACCCCATCCCGGAACCCCTCAACCCGGAGAAATAATTACAAAGAAAATAATAATAATAAATCAATATTAGTATTATTAGGAAGGAAATAAATAATAAAATAGATAAATAAATAATAATAAAGGATATTATTATTTATTAAAAAGGGTATTATTATTTTAGGGATTAATAACCATTTTTAATCCTTTAAAAATAATTTGCGTAGTTAGTTACTTTGCGATGCAAGTGATGACTAATGACAATGATAAACGTTTATATGCATACTTCGACACCTCAACCGGTCCCAACACCTATCGGACGAAGTTAAGGATTCAAGATTGATGTGGGTAACTGTTATTTTATTAGCTTGTATGTATGTGTTCATGTATGACTGATCATGGTTGCTAGATAATTTGCATGTGTGTATCCTAGCTATGGATTGAGACTGTGTGTCTCATAGAGTTGCGGTCCTTGGCCGATAATTGCGGTTTCGGTGTGACTTATTTATTGTAAATTATTCTATGCTTAACATGTGTTATATTTGATTTATATTTCATACCTACATATGAGATTAATTGTTACCCCTGGGGTTCATTTATTTGAACTCTAGACCGCATGAAAGAAACAAGTAGTGGATCGGGATCAAGAGGAAAGACGCAGCTGTAAGGATTATTGTATTAAGACCCCTTTATGGGATAGATTCCAATCGCGAAAAATTTATCCTCATGTTTTCAAACTAGGTTATTTTAAGAAAGTTTTTATTCTACAATTAAGTCGTTCAAATTATTTCGATGCATGTGCGCTTAAACTCTGATAACTATAGGCGTAATAAGGACGGGCGTCATAGTAGCATTGCGATAAAAATTCTCTATTACCTTATTAGGTACTTTTCAAAATAACTTCGATAGGCTTTCTCTATTTATAACACCCAGCTTGAATTTTATGATTAACATCTCTATCAATTTCATCATCTTGTTGTATAATTGATTCCAAATATTTAAACTTTGCCACTTGCAGAGATCATCTCCCAATTTGACCTCCACATCACTTCTAATTTATCTCTTATTAAAATTGCAATGCATATATTGTGTCTTGCTCATACTTAGACAAAAACCCTTCAACTCCAAAATCCTTTTCCATATCTCTCAAGTTTTGAATAATCTCTTCCTTTGATTAAGCCAATAGAACTATATTATCAATAAAAAGCATGCATGTCATACGCTTTGATAAGCTTAGTTAGAATGACTACCATTAAGTTAAACAAATAAGGGTTAAAAATGATCCTTGTTGTAGGCCAATACTTATAGGAAAGTCTTTTGTTTCACCTCCAAACGTTTTAACACTAATTGTCACCTCATTATACATATCCTGAATGACCTTGATATGCAACACACACCCCTTTATTTTCAAAGGATTTCCAAAGTATGTCTCTTAGCACATTGTCATACGCTTTATTCTTCAAGTTAATGAAAACCACATGCAAATCTTTCCCTTTAATTTGTTACTTTTCTATTATCTCCTTAGTAAATAAAATGCTTTTGTTGTGGGGTAGAGGGAAATAATTGAGGGAATGATATTTGATAAGTAGAGGAGAATTATATTTACGATGGGATAGAGTGATTGGCGGGAAGACATTTAAGATCAAAAGAGAACATTGTAATACCCTAAAATTCTCACTTATTATAAGTATCATATTTTTAACAAATAATACCTATTGAAAATAGGTGAATATGTGGTCTCAAACCTTAAAAGCTTATTGATTATTATGTTAAGTAATTTCTTCTTGAAATTAAATAAGCTAAAGACCAAATATTCTAATTTCTTGTAGGGATCATAAAACATCATGAAATTATCATAATTAAGCATAGTCTTAAGTAAATCATGAGAGGCAATTAAATGAGATAGAAATACTTATTTCAATTAGAGAAAATTACCAACAACTATTGGGCAATTAAATTTGCAATAATTAAAGTAATTATGTTAATTTTTGAAATTAATTAATAATTAAATTAAAAAGTCATAATTAAGGAATATATGAGATTAATTAGTGATCAAAGGCTAATAAAAACCCAAGATTAGCATAAAGGAGATTTCTAATGATCATAATTAATAGAGTAACCTATCGATTAAGCCTTATAACATCTAAAAACACTATCTTAGAGATG